>LZPO01096787.1:1045841-1060126 GCA_001675575.1 Neotoma lepida
TCTACCCTCACGGGTCCTTCTGCCCTACTTCCCCCATCCTGGCCTCTGAGCCCTGCAGGAATCCTGATCCTGGCCCTGGTCCCATCTGGCCTCCTGGCACAGGAGGCTCCANTGGCTCCCCTGGGCTGAGAGCCCATCTCAGCTGGTGCTCCATTGTAGCTGGGGTCCTGAGAGACGCTGGCCTTGGGACTTCCTTCTACTCTCTGTTCCCAGCCCTCCTCATGCCTCCTGCTCTTTGTTTCTTATTATTGTGAAATTGGACATAGTTCTAGCAAAGGTCATAATACACGTTCATCAAGTTACAGGAGCCCCAGGTGAAAAGATGAAGCCTTGTGGTCCTGTGGCCCTGCCAGAGGGAACCACTGGCCCCGGGTGCTCCTTGCCTTTCCTAGAATCTGTATACACCCGACTGGGTCTGGTTTTGAACTTTCCTCCAGTGTACCCAAACTCTGATTTTATTGTGATATCCTGCTTTTGTTGTTTTGTCTTTTGGAGACCAAGCCTTGCTCTGTAGCTCACACTCGACTTGANCTGGTGTCAATCCTTCTGTCTCAGTCTCTGGAATACAGAGCCCACAGATGTGCACCACCAAACCTGGCCTTATTTGTATCCTGGCTGTCCTGGAACTGGCTTTGTGGACCAGGCTGACCTCGAACTCACAAAGATCCAATTGCCTCTGCCTCCCCGGTGCTGGGATTAAAGATGTGTGCCACCACCACCCGGCCAGGAATATAGCTTCTTTTACTGTTTGTTTTCAAGTTCATCTATATAATAGCATCTAGCTGTGCATCCTAACTCTTTATGATGGAGGGATTTTTTTTTTTCACCGTATCTGTCTTTAGCTGGTGGCAGGTAGATGGTGGCACTTGTGGGTGTGGGAAGCATGCCGCTGTGGGGTGTGTGGACACATGCTCACTTCTCTTGTCCCCTTTCTCTCTCCTTCCCTGTGTGTCCTCCCAAGCCTCAGCCACTTCCTTTGTGGCTCATCCTCTTCCTAGCTTCGATCTTGAATGTGACCTTCAACCTGCTTCAACAGTGGGAGTCCATCCATACCACAGTGGGTGAGAGCTTGAGTTTGGAGTCCTCTGGCTGGCGTCCAAATCTTGGTTCAGCCTCCCGCCAGCTGTGTGACCTACAACAGTTGGCTCACCTCTCTGACCATGGTTAGGTGACTTACTTTACCAGGCCATCATAGTGAAAGGCCATCAGGTGGGTGACTTAAGCGACACTCATTTCCATTTAGCTCTTCTGGAGGCTGGATGCCCATGGCTGCCGCTGTGGCTCCTAAGGTGCCCCCCTCTTTAGCTTGCAGCCACTGTCTGCCTCGTCCCTGTGTCCCTGTGGTCATCCTTGGTATCTCTGTCCCAACTTTTCTTGCTGTCAACTCCAGTCACATTGCATCAGGGGTCACCCTGATGAATCAAGTCTCATTCTAACCTCTCACCACCCCATTGTGGGGCCCTGACCCTGGTACAGTCCCAGTTTGAGGCATGAGGTAGAGGTAGTGGTTCAGAATATGGAACATTCCAGGTAGGACTCTGTATGGCCATCTTGAAATCAGAGTCTCTGTGATTAGTGGCTGAAGACCCTTGAAAGATTGGGTCTTATGGGAGTGAGGAGGGTGCCCAGGAATTTCTAAGTAGTATGCAATTGCTGGGGGTGGAGGAGATAGGTGACACAGCTGCCTTGAGTCACCTCATGCTTCTGTAAGTGACCCTAGTAAACATCTTGCCACACTCATCTAGATGGGCTAGAGTCACTTCTTTGGTCAGAGGTCACCCTGTCTGGGGTGAATAGAGTCCCCAAGAAAAGTCACACAAGAATAGAGGTTTTTATGTTTATTTTGCTTATGTATTTGTGTGTGGGTGTGCATGGGTGTGTGTGTGTGTGTGCGCGCGCGTGTAGTTGGCATCAGATGTCTTTATCACTCTCCACCACACTGATTTGAGCGTCAGGGTGAACTCGAGCTGCAGTGTTTGGGAAGGTGGTGGCGTAGTTGGCATCAGATGTCTTTATCACTCTCTACCACACTGATTTGAGCGTCAGGGTGAACTCGAGCTGCAGTGTTTGGGAAGGTGGTGGCATCTCCAGGCATTGGCTGGTCACCGAGCTAGGTATCACTATCTTATCTGGGTTGCCNTGTGTGTATCTGGCTCCTGGATTCTTGCTGTTGCCTGGATTCCCTGTTAAATGTCTGTCAGCTTTCGTCTGTTCCCATGGTGACAGATGCCCTGATTTTTCCAATTCCTAGCCACACACAGCATACTCCACACACTCCCTGGGACCTGCCACGTTGGGTAGCTTCAGATCTGCCCTTGGATGTAAGCAACTGGCTGCCCACTGCTAGCAGGCTGGTTTCATAAGGGGCCATTCACCTTCTCAGAGTTGGGTGACCAGCCTTCTAGAAGCTCTGTGACTTTGAAGAGGGCCTCTGGGTGTTGTCTTAGTTTGCATTTCTGTGTGTGTGTATGTGTGTGTGTGTGTGTGTGTGTGTGTTTGTGTGTACACATGCATGCATATGTGTATGTGGGTGCATTTTCTGTGTTGGTGCATATGTAGCTACCAGAGGCCCATGTTGGATGTTCTCAATAACTCCCCAGTTTGCTTGTTTGTTTATTCTGGACAAACTCTTATTATGTAGACCAGGCTGGACTGGAACTCACTATGTGGACCAGACTGGCCTCAAACTTACAGAGATCCACCTGCCTCCTAAGTGCTGGGATTAATGCCATGTATGGCCACACCTGGCCCTTAACAATATGTATGTGTGTGTGTTGGTGGTACTGGTGTTTGAACCCAGGGCTTCCTAGGTGCTAGGTGAGCCCTCTGCCGCTATCCCACCTCCCATGCCCAGTCTGTTTTTTGACTCAGGGTCTCTCACTGAATCTGGAGCTTACTGATTGGCTAGACTCTCTGTCCATCAAGCTCCAGGGACCCTCCTTTCTCCACCCACCCCAATGCATTAAGTGTTGCAGTTATAGACCTATACGGCTAGGCTTGCTTGGCTTTTTCACTGTGCCAGTTGGATATTCCTAATTTGATGACATCGGCTCAGACCCTGTTTTCAAATAAGGTCTCACTCTGAGGTTTGGGTGGGCATCAACTTTAGGGGGCACTCTCCTTATCATGTGCCATGTGTGTGAGCCCAGACTCAGATCCACAGGATTCTCGGATTCAATCCCAGCGGTCATGATATAAGTTCTACAGAGACTGAAATCCCTCCTGGATGTCACTTCCTCATCTGTGGACAGGCTAGTTACCCCCTCACCACCATCTGGAGGTCCCACAGGACCACTGGCATCGTCTAGTATCTACACACATGTGTGCATGGCGGGGGACCTTTTGCCCAGACAGCCCCACAGTGAAAATAAACTACAGAACAAAANTCATCCATCTGTTGTGATGACCAGGTCTTAACAATTGAGAGGTGGAGGCAGGAGGATCAGAAGTTCAAGGTCATCTCTGCTAATAGTCAGTTTGAAGCCAGCCCAGAGGGGAATGACCCTCTGGGAAGACAAAGGTGANGTGTCACTGCCCTCCCCCAGGGTCCCAAGCACAGAGGTAACTTTGGTTCATGGCTTTTGTTCTTTCCTGCAAAAAACATGTTTATGTCCAGGATAGTCCCTCCCTATCCTGGCCCCCGGTACCCATGCGCACTTCCTGCATTTTGCAGCCCTTGGATTGGGTACCCGGATGGGTCCTGGGTCTTCCCCTTCTCTCCCATCAGCCAAGTCAACGGAGTGTGGGTGTGCATTCAATAGCTTGTCTCCGGGACATTGGGCCTCTTCCAGAACCGTCTTCCTATGTCTTCTGGAACTTTCTCAGGGAATGTATTAGTTTCTAGAGATGCCACTAATACCCCCTGGCTGGGTGCCTGGAAGCCACCTGTGAGTTAAGGTGCCACTAGGGCTGAACTTCCTCTGAAGCCCCAGGGGTCCTAACATACCCCCCAGTTCAGCTCCTGTGTCCCCCAGCTTATGGCCCCATCAGTCACTCTGTCCCCACTGCACCTTTTGATAAGAACATCTGTTGTGGATCCAGGACTCACCCCCCCATCCAGGCTGTTCTCAAGACCCTCAGTCATAACATCCGTAGACCCTTCCTCTTGACAAGGCCACATTTATGCATTCTGATGAACATAGCTTTGGGGGGGCATCCCCTGCAGGAGGGATGGTGCTAACAGCAGCAGTCAGCATTGACCAAAATTGAAAGTCCATGAAAGGCTGAGGAAGGGATGGGGGTCACAAATTCGAGGCCAATCTGGGCTGTAACTGAACACAAGGTGACGGGAATTAAATAGCCTGTCACATTCAGCCACAGTCCAGAGCAGAAAGAAACGAATGTGTGTGTACTTGCTTGCTTGCTTGTGTGTGCTCGGTTCAATTTCTCCACTCCTATATAGTTCAGGACCCCTTGCCTAGAGAATGGTGCCACCCACAGTGGACTGAGTCTTCCCACATTAGTTAACCTAATCAGGACAACCCTTACAGACACACCCACAGGCCAGCCCAATGTAGACAGCCCTTCATTGAGACCCTTCTTCCCAGGTGTTTCTAGGTATGTCAAGTTGGCAGTTAAAGCCAACCATCACAAGATCATGATTTTAAAANACAAGACGCNTCTCTGGGTGTGNTTAGCTCAAAGTTGTGGGATACGTGTGTAAAAGGTTGAAGGTTCATCCACACAGAATTTGGTNCCTGAAGGTACTTTCCATGCTTAGTTACCATGAGAGCTCCACAGTAAGACCCTTTCTCAAACCAANAAACAAAAAACCATGGTCCAGGGATGTAGTTCAGTAGGGGAGGGTTGCCTAGTGTGCACAAGGCTCTGGGTTCCACCCTAGCACTGTNCACACTCACACACCAGCTTTCATGGAGGGCTTACTCCTCCAGGCACCATGCTGTGTGTGCTCCGGGCATGTGNATCAGAACCAGAACCACTTCTATGTCTTAAGGTCCGCTCCAGGCATTTTCTGCAAGTGGAGGCACACAGGCTCTGTGAGGTGGAGGTACCTGCCAGAGGCCACACAGCTGTTGGGGAAGGTCAGGTTTTATCTGGCATCTGGGTGCGTCACTCTTGCCTGGAGATTACACCCTGACCCTCTTCAGGATCTGTGTGTGTGTGTCATGTTTGAATTTTTATTGACACTTACAGAGGAGTGGATCTTAACTCATATTCACATTCCCTTGTGTGCATCACGGTGGCAGAATTTATGTGGCAGCCGCTGGCAAAGCTGCACCCTCCAGGATGGCTGCTCCTCAGTGGGGTTCTCCTCCCACAACCGGTGGTGATCTCTAGTGTGTGGCTGAGGGCAAGAGGCTGGACTTCCTTGTGCCTCAGTTTCCCTGCTTGTCAAGGGGACCGTGGCTGGGAGGGATAAGTGAGTGATAATTGGGGTAGTGTATTGGTGTTGNCAGGATCGTATCCAGCTGCTGGCTAACATGGGCAGCGACGTGGTCAACTCAAGTTGGCAATGATGTCATTAGCATCGGGCCTTCTTGTTAATCCAGTGTGTTCTAGGAGGTGTTTGGGGTCCTTGGGTGATGATGNGCCATTGTGGGTGCCGAGATCTGAAGCTGCTGGAGCTTCATGGTAACCTCCTACCTCAGTGTCCTCATTTGCCCTGAGCCTCCTACCTGGTCAGGTGAGGTGGTAATGAGGGATGAGAGGGCCAGTGGGATGGCTNAGCAGGTAAGGGNGCTTGCTGCCAAGCCTGATAACCTCAATTTGATCCCTGGAACCCACATGGTAGAAGGACAGAACAGACATCCACACATGTGCTGTGGTGCCTCTGTGCCCTGCACCTACAAAATAAATAATAAATAAATAAATGTGATTTTTTTTTAAAAATTGAAAGGGGTTAGGACATGTCATTTGTCCCTGTAACTCTCCCCTCTGTGTATGGACTTGCAGAGTGGGAATGAAGACGACAGGCCCAGGTCTAGCTACTGACACAGGCACGACAGCCTCATCTTCCAAGGACTCAGTTTCCCCATCTGCAGAGTGGTTGCTGTTAATGTCCAGCTGTGAGGACTTNGGAGTCATAGCACACCTAGGGGTGTTGTCTGCGGTGGTGATGAAGGTGTCCCTGGGAATCTCCAACAGCAGAGGACAAGTCAAGCCAGACAAAGAAAGGTGGGAAGAGGAGGCCAGCCAGGGAAATGGCCGTGGCTGTGGGCAAGAGGCTGCCCTTGGGCTGAGCAGCCTGGCCTTTGAGGTCTCCCCACAGCTGACCTTCCCAGTCTGAGCTTGCGTGGTTTGTGGTCCAGGAGCAGATAAGTAGGCCAGACTATCAGCAGTCAGGGCCACCAACTCCTCAGTTGGGGGTGGGGGGTTGGGGGGAGAGACAGGATGGGCTCTGTTTCAAGGTAGAGGCTATCGGAGAGTCACTGTGGAGAACCCCCACAGCCTGACCTCATGATGGCAATGCCCACTTCCCACACCCACAGCTGGGAATGGCTGAGATCTGTTTGGTAA
This sequence comes from Neotoma lepida, assembly GCA_001675575.1. Lineage (NCBI taxonomy): Eukaryota > Metazoa > Chordata > Mammalia > Rodentia > Cricetidae > Neotoma > Neotoma lepida. The sequence goes on from LZPO01096787.1 coordinate 1,052,319, forward strand.
AACGGTGGGAATGGATGATGTCTGTTCCCTAGCAGTTGGGATACTCACAGACCCCAGCACAAGGCCTCCTGCTCCAGGCCAGGAGGGACACTTGGTGCCTTAAATGGTCTCCAGGTGTCTTCCTGTCACGCTGAAGCCTTGGGGGAATTATTGGTCTTCCAGATGGGACAGACATGGAGGAGCAGGGTAGACAGGCGGAGGACTCTGAGGCCCTTCTGGGGATACAGGTATTCCCTCTTCCTGTGAAGCTGAGCCCTTCCCAGGCCCTGGAGCTGCATCATGGACAGAGAAACAAGGTCTTACTGGACTCTCTGCAGCACACAGCACGTGCATGAGAGGGGATGCAGAGGTGGTACAAAGGGCCATGGTGAGTGTGGATAACAAGGAGACTGGTGGGGGAGGGGTCTCTGGTGCTGAGGAGGGAGGAGTAGGCCTCTCTGAGGGCCAGGCCTTTCCACCTGACCGAGAACCAAAATGAGTGTTTGTCCAAAGTGGCGGTGGCACNGGAGCAGATGTTCAGGACACCTGCCGGACTGCAGGTTGCTGAGTGTCAAAGGTCATGCACACCCACAAGGACAGCCTCTGGAAAACCCAGTAGGTCACAGGTGTTCAGAGGAGCAGCAGCAGCTACTCCTCGAAGCCAGTGTCAGGATCTCAAAAAGCTAACCGGAGAATCACTGTCCGGTGTAGCCATCCTCCTGGGGAATCTGGATGCCACACACAACTGAAGGTAGAGTGGTCCAAGCACTGAGTGAGGATGGATGGGCAAATTGAAAAACTGAATGAGATAAAGAGGGGGCTGGAAAGATGGCTCAGAGGTCAAGAGCACAGGCAGCTGGCTCTTCCAGAGGACCCAAGTTTGGTTCCCAGCACCCACATCAGGCGGTAACATCAGCTCCAGGGGAACCTACATTTTCTTTTGGTCCCTTTAGGTACTACACTCATGTGCACAGAGCCACAGACACATTAAATTTAATTAAAAATTAAGTTAAAATTAAAATTAAATCTTCTGAAATCAAAAGAGGGCTCTCCNTGAGAGGGAATCTGACATAACTCTACAAAGGAAGAGAGCTTCTTTTTTTTAAAAAATAATTTATTTATTTTTATTTCATGTGTATTCATGTTTTTGCCTGTGCATATGTTTGTGTGTGGGAGTCAGATCCCCTGAAACTGGAGTTTACAGGCAGTTATTAGCTGCCATGTAGGTTCTGGGAATTGAACCCAGGTCCTCTGGATCATAACGGATGAGCCATCTCTCCAGCCCCATACCCTGCCCCATCCCTTCCTTTTTGTTTTGGAGACAAGGTCTCACTATATAGTCCCTAGGCTGGCTTCAAACTCATGATCCTCCTGCCTCAGCTTTCCGAGTGCCGGGATAGCTGCTGCAGAGGAGAGAATTCTGCTCTGTGCTGTAACATGGATGAACCCTGAAGCCAGATTCTGAGAGAAGGTAGGACAGATGCAGTGTGATTAGGTTCACAGGAACCCCTGGAGTACCCCCAGGTGGTGAGGCTGGAGGAGTGGAATGCTGGGGGAGGGGAAGGGGTTAGGTAGTGTTGAATGGCGGACAGGGTCTCAGAAGGACAGACGGGCGGTAGTCTGTGGCCATTGATGGGGACAGTCGCCCAACACCGAGGAGCGGATGCTTAAAAACAGCCAAGTCTAGAAGCTTCACAATGAAAGTTAATAAACCAGCTGTGACCGGTTTCCCCCTGAAGGGACATGGGTCACAGCCCTCCTTACGCTGGCTTGTAGATGGAGGACCCAGTGTCCATGGTGGCTGTGTTCCAGCCTGATGAATGTCTTAGAAAATCCCAATTCCCTGAAGTGTGGCCCTGAGCCATAGCTGATGCCGCAACCACTGCCCCTTCCTCTGAAGTTTGGCGAGCTTCTAGCTGCATTCTTGAATTTCAGCCAGAGCAGAGCTGGAGGCCCGTGTGGTATTGTCTTCGTAGGAGTGTTTGTGAGTGGGTGTCTTCCTTGGGACAGCCTTGTGTCCCAAGCCACTGCACACATTGCCACTGGAAGTGGCTGTGAGGGGACCATTCAGCAGTCTGGAGACCAGGCTGGATAGAGCTGAGGATCGAAGAAGCCCTGGCCCTACCTAACCCCCTGGTCTCGTACGGCCTCATGTGGCGCTGGCTCAATGGAGAACTCTACACATTTCTAAATGTTCAAGTCCATAGCTGCTACTGAAAGAATTCTCTAGAAGTCTCCCACAGACCCCCTCACCCAGTCTAGAGGCAGGGCCACCTTCTCTGAGAGGTAGTAGGGTTCTCTACCCGACAGGTGAGCCACATGTATTTCTAGTGGGGGTAGGAGGCAGAGAACCTTTGTTGGGTAACAACAGTCTGCTGTGTGTGTCAAATGCGCATCCAGCACATAGTTGTTGGGAAGCAGAGATAGAAAGAAAGATCATGGGTATGAGGCCAGCCTGAGTTGCACACTGAGGTCCAAGTTAGCCTGGGTTGCATAACCTGTCAGAAAAACTACAAGAAAAGGTGCCCTTGATAAATGATAGCCATTGTCACTAGCCTGACACTTTGGCACCAGGATCAAGAAACAGGAGCTCCCAGAATCCCTTGGGGCACCTGGAAGGTAACCAGTCCTCTTTTTCTTTCTTCCTCTCTCTCTCTCTCTCTCTCTCTCTCTCTCTCTCTCTCTCTCTCTCTCTCTCACAGATAGGCTCTGGCTCTGGCTCTGGCTGTTGTGAAAGTCATGGCAAACCTTTTGCCTTACCCTCCTGAGTGCAGGGATTACAGATGTGAGTTACCACACCAGCCCTCCACTAGCTTCCCGCTGCGAGGATTAGCTTGATCTAAACCGAGATGGGTTCTGCATGGACTTGTCTCTGTGCTTTCAAAGTGGGACCCTGGCCCTGCTCTGCAATGGCTTCGTGCAGCTCAGCCTGAGGCTGTTGAGATGCATATGGGTTATAGCTGGTTGCTTCTTGTTGCTGGGCCGTGTCCTGAGCAAACTGGTCCCTGTTCATTGGACTCCGGCTCAGGGCTGTGATAGAAGCTTCTGGAAGCATCNCTAAGTCTTTTGCTGATGTTTTCATCTTTCTGAGTGACACCTAGGATTGAGCAAGAGATTCCAGATGGGTGGGCGTGGGTGGCAGGCTTTAATGGCTGTTTCCCAATGATGCTGCGCTGTGTGATGCTCTCTCCAAGGGTTCTGGTGCCGCCACCGCATGCCAGCAAATGCGTCTTGATGCTCTGAGTGCTTCCTCTCAGGTCCCTGAGTCATGCGGGTTAGCAGAGTCCTCTTCTCCACTCACAACCATTTCCCTGAGGGCAGAATCCAGTTTGGTTAACTTTGCATCACAGTGCTAAGTACCATTTTGGGGCCTTGGAGGTGCTTGGGCAGGTTGGAGTGAATAAAAACCGATTGAATAGATGGATGAACATATGAATGAACAACTGAATGAATGAATGAATGAATGAATGTGTGTTCTCAGCCTGTGTTGTTTTGGGTTGAGGCTAAGTGGGAGTGTCAATGGGTGCAGGCGCCATGTGAGCTGTGGGGTTAGGGTGTCTTCAGGCTGTGCCCATTTTGGGATGGGGTGTGTGTGTTTATATAAATGTGTATTCATACACACACACGCACACACGCACACACACACACACAAAGCCAGGGCCCTGTGCACGTACCACGCAAGTGCTCTGATGTTAATGCCTGGCCCTTGAGACTTAAGAACTGGAATTTCTATTGAGTCTGGCAAAATCACTGCTCAATAGAAGCTTGTTAAACAGTAATAGGTCCCAGAGCTAAAGCTGGCCTCACATGAGAGGCCCACTGACAGCCACCCGTGGCCCAGACACGATGGGTATACGAATCTGCTCTGTGTTCAGTACTGTGGGAGTTCTCCTCTGTGAGTGTTTATCTGGGTGGCCCTTACTGCGGGCTACCTCTGAGAGCAGAGGGAGTGTGGCTTGGTGATTGATATACACACAGGTACCCATGTGTCTGTGTCCAGTCCTGGCTCAACCTGGGAGCTTCCTGAGGGTCTCACTGCTCTTGTCCCCAGAGAAACCTACTGGCAGTGAGGATGCTTTTGGCAAGACCCCAGGTCCTGAAGCTGCCCTAGAGGGGCAGCAAGGGACCCACTAGGGACCCTCTGATGGAACCAGCAGATCCTTTCTCCCCCCGGGGGTCTGATTTTTTATACCGGAACAGGTTCCCTGGCCTGTCAAACTGGGGTCAAAGAGGGGTCAGGAGGCTTGTATCTTGAGGTCATCTTCCTACCTCTGTCCCTAAAGATGTGTCTGCCTGTCCCTGTGTGTCACAGGAACAGAAACCACAGTTTTCACATAGCCTGAGGGACTCAGCAGCCACACCCTTTGACGTCTAGGGAACGTTCTAGCATGTGACTATGGGGACATTGGTATCACTCTTGTGTATTAAGCTACTGTAGCAAAACTCTTGAAAACGTTTATGGACAGCCTGTGGGTGGGTGCTGACATTTCCCCAGGATGACATAGTGGACTGCCACGTCACAGTGAACAGGTATTCAGCTTCATTAGGTAAAACCATGGCACCAACACAACTGTGTGCACGTTCTGGTTGCTCCACATCCTTGCCAACATTTGTGACTATCAGTCTTTCTCATTTTAGCCATGCTGGTATATGGCCTAGAGCTCATTATGAATTTAGGGGACAGAGTTGGTGGGATAGCTTTATTGAAGTCATAGGTCACCAATCTTTATGCTCTGCCATCCTTTGTGTGTGGCTTTCTGCCTCAAAGCTGCCTCATGATCCAAGGTGGCTGCTGTAGCTCTCTCCATCAGGACTGAATTTCCTGGGTGCATGTTGTGGAGGGGCTTGTCCCTGAAGCCACAGGAACTTTTGGTGTGGGAGGGGTGTGATGGAGAGGGACTGTTTTACAAAGATTGGTCCTGTCTTTCTTTACTGCTATGGTTCAGGCCTAACGCACAGCCTCTTGTGTCCTGGGGGCTCAGCAGAGGTTGTGGAAGGAGATGGTGAAGATGAGAGATGGCATGTGTCGCTATCATGGGAGGGATAGTGCAACGGGCTGTGAGCTTAGGAGCACCCTAGGGGTACGTGGAGAGTGAGCTAGGTAGGTGGTACAGAGAGGTGAGGTTGGAATGACACAGGGGAGAGAGACGATGCAAGACCCCGCTGGTCATTGCCGGGGATTTGAGACATAGGGACTTGAGACATAGGGAGCCCCCAGAAGGGTGGGAAGGAGAGTTAGTTGCTCTGACTTCCACGTGAAACAATTTCTCTGGTTCTGGGGGAGAGCAGGCAGCATTGGGGGCTGGTCCGAAGCAGAAAAACCTTGAGGAACTACTGCATCAGTCCAAGCAGGGGGTGATAGGGGTCAGGATGGTGCTGGAGGCAGGTGGACCAGTGGGTGGATTTGAGACATACCTAGGGGGAACAAAAGCTGAGATGGAGATGGATGAGTGTTGTATGGGGGGGGACTGAGAGTCAGGCCTGACTCAACCTCTTAGTTTCTGTACCCCCTGCCCCCTAGTTGTTTCATGGGCAGGTGTAGGCTCCTTGTAAAATTTATTCTAAAGATTTTTTTTTTAACCTGTGTGAGTGCTTTGCCTGCGTGTATGTTGTATGTCTGTGCACCACATGTGTGCCTGAGTGCCCATGGAAGCCAGAAGAGAGTGTCAGGTCCTCTGAAGCTGGAGTTAAGTATGGTCGTGCATTGCCACGTAGGTACAGGGAACTGAACCCAGGTCCTCTGCAGGAGCAGCCAGTGCACCTAACCACTGAGCCATCTCTCCAGCCCCTTCCCTGGCATAAGGTGTCTCCAAACTGCAGGCTGGATTATCTGTTGGGGCCCATCCTCCCTGTGTGCATGGCACCCCACATGGCTGGTGCATTGTGACTGACTGGCTGGCTGAGGGTGGGCAGGGTCTGCCTCAACCCTGAACCAAGCCTGCCGAACCAATCAGCAATGACTAGAACTGTGGGGGTTTTTGGTTTTTGTTTTTGGAGACAGGGTTTCTCTGTGTAGCTCTGGATGTCCTACAACTTACTCTGTAGACCAGGCTGGCCTCGAACTCAGAGATCTGCCTGCCTCTGCCTCCTGAGTGCTGGGATTAAAGGTGTGCGCCACCACCGCCTGGCCAGAACTGTGTTTTTGAGCCTGAAACATGTTTCATAAGGGAAGGATCAGGTTTTGCAATTTCCTAGGTCAGATTGCTTCATGACACTGCAGCACTTGAGCTGACCCCCTGGGAAATCCCTGGAGAGGCTGGAAACAGTACCCTGCAGATCCAGTGTGGTTCTATGTGGAGACAGAGTCTGGGTGAGGTTCCGTCTCTGTGACCTTTATGGGGCAGAGGCTTCCGAGCCTGGTGCCTGTGCCTGTGGTATATGGTCAGAGAGTCAATGAGGTGAAATGTACCCAAGTGTCTTGTTACCCACACAGAGGGTCCCTCAGGTCTCTAGCACCTCAGGTGGGGGCCATGATCATCTCCGTCTGGTTTTGTTTTTCTTTTGCATGGTGTCTCTGACATCCAGGTCTGTTTGGCTCCTGTAGGCTGACCTTTAGTTGGGAATTTTCCTGGCTACAGTCAGAATGCCCTCTCACCCCAGGCCCACTGTGTTCTCTTTGGTTTGGATGGCCCACTTCTGGCTCAAAGCATTTTTGTTTGTTTGTTTGTTTATTGAGACAGGGTTTCTGAGACAGCTCTGGCCATCCTGGAACTCACTTTATAGACCAGGCTGGCCTCGAACCCATACAAACCCACCTGCCTCTGCCTCCTAAGTGCTGGGATTGAAGGCGTGACCCCAAAGCATTTGTTTATCTGGTGCCCAGCCATCCTATCCAATTCTACTCTGGAAGGCAAGCTGGCTTATTCTCTGTTGTACCCTGGCACCCAGGTCACTGCTGGGCACTCGGCACATGCCTAGTATGTATTTGGGGGTACAAACAAATGATTGGAATACCTAGTCCCTCATTGTCCAGGGCAAGGAGGTTGCAACAATTTTCCTGTCTCTCAGGTACTTGGAGTGCATTTTTTGGGGTCCCCAAGGCTTGCAGAGTAGGGTTGAGGCAGCTTATGGCTACCAACAGAGGAGGAGATCCCTCTGTATTATCTGTTGCACTTACTATAATGAAGGATCCAGGCTTGACACTGGTATCACCTACCTCTGATGAGGCCACTTCATGCTGCTGCACACTGCTGGAAACATCTGCAGGCAGAGAGATCACAGTGGGGAAGCCAGAAGCCAAAGAGAGTCTGCACCCCAAAGTCCTTTCCCAGTGAGGCTACCCCTCCTGAGGGTCCTATCCCATCTCACATGGCTTCACATTAGAGACCAAATCTCTGTCCGTGATCCTAAGTATGAGGATAAGGTCTTTGCAGGTGTTTTTTAAGGTAAGGATCTGTGGGCCAGTGAGTGTCCTTGAAGAAGACAGAAAAGGATGTGCAGTGGAAAGGAGGTGACAGGGCAGGGATGGGAGCTGAGAGGCTTAGGAAGCAGGAGAAGTCATTGCTCACTGGAACTCGGGTGTCAGGTGCGAGCCTCAGCCTGTGTGCTTTGAAGACTGCTGGCCCAGGGGGTTGGTGTTTGGGACAGGGCTTGGCAAGGCTCCCCACATGGGCACTGTGGTCAGGGCACCTCCCCCCCCACTTCCTCTCCAGGGCAGTCTGGGTCTCTGTGCTCACTTTCTCTGGCCAGCACTCAGTCTGGGCAGGAGGCCTGCTGTAAACTTCTTGTATGGAAGTGAAGGGTCCTTTCACTTTGTGTTTCACAGGGTTGGGGACCAGCTGGGAGGTTCAAGCTTGTAGAAGCCAAAAGTATCTTTTTTTTTTTTTTTT
>LZPO01096787.1:1150772-1160890 GCA_001675575.1 Neotoma lepida
AGGCGAGGGAATAAATAAATGTCATTTGTGTGGGGTGACTAAAAGCATGGGGAATCGAGGCTGACAGCTCCAGACTCCAGCAGAGGGGTCAGCCAGGGACACAGCCTCGGAGCTCACAGCTCAAGAAGAGGATGGAGCCCCTGCCACCCCCTCCTCGCCCCCATCAGGGTGTCAGGGACAGAGCCAGAGTGAGGCTAAGGGATCACCCAGGGCTCCCTCACCAGACACCAAGCCAAGTGGGGACAATGGATTGGGCCCCTTCCCCTCATAGGAGAGCACCCACAGCTCTGTTCACACCGGAGCCACCTCCAGGTGGGAGCCGTTGTCATTGGGAGGTACTCACTGCTCCTGGCCACCAGGCCTCTCTCTCCCTCTAGCTCCCTCAGGAGCTGCAGGACTCTCATCCCTACCCAGCTCTTCTACCTCATCCCAGCTGGGCCCTGGGTGTGACCTTTGCTGGAATGTTCTTCCTCACTAGCCAACCTCATGGTGGNTTCCCTGCTCCATCCAGGCCCTACTTTCTTGTCATCCCTCAGAGTGTCCTCCCTGGCTGCCCCTCTGAGAAGAACACACAGTGAGATCTCCCANACCTTCCACACTTTATTTCAGATCACCTGTCCTGGGTCACCCATCTGCTACAACCCCAACCTGGGATTAGTTCGCTGTGAAGGTCTAATCATGACAGATTTGGTGTCTGGCATACAGGAGGTGCTTAGAACATGGTGGTTGTCCTTCTCTGCTCCATCTCCAGCAGCCNGAAATGTGNCTGGCATGTAGTAGANNGTCAGTCAACNTCTATCTGATGGATGTTACCATCAGCCTGGANCTTGAACTACAACATCTAACATATTTACTTGGAGTGTAGCTGGGTTCTCAGCACCTAAAGCTGTGGCTGGCATACAGTTGGCACTCAATAAATGCTAGTTTACTTTTCCTGCTNCACCTCTGACACCCAGAACTTAATAGGCACTGGCTGTTTACTGAATGAATGGTTNAATGGACNGACAACCTGTCCCCTCAAGCCCAGAATGTTTCAGAANGGAGGGGCTACGGTGTGGAGAGAGGGGGGCCTNTCTAGACNCAGCCTGACTGGCATGTCTTGTTGTCCNTCTCTGGGGAGCAGCCCTCTCCTGTCATGCCCAGTTTGCCTGCCATTCGTCACCTGACTCCAGCATGCACTTTGCAAGCCTAGAGCAGCCTAGCTCTGTGGGGATGAAGAGTGGAGGTGAGGAGAGAGGAGGAAGAAGAGAGGGGGCAGAGGAAGAAGGAGGGTGTGGAGGAAGGAGGGGGGAAGGAAGGGAGGAGAGCTGCAGATGGCTGGCCATCTGGCTACTCAGGAGTGGGCCGGCAGCAGTACCCACCAGTCCATACCATGCTGACGTCTTCAGCTCAGCTGGGCCAGGCAGGGGGCTCCAGGGTGAGGATAGATCCCTGAGGCGCCACTGAAGCCTGTGGTTGCTGCCTCCCTGTGTGGGGTCTGCATTTGGACCGATGCCTGGCAGAATCGCAGGCATTAGCAAGTGATCAGGGTGTCCAGGGCTCCAAGGTCATCCCAGATTTGAGGGCACCAATTGCCATCCCAGGACTCACTGAGGTATGGCACACAGCTGGAGGGGCGGGCAGGGAGGACCCATGCGTGTCTACATGTGTGTGCACACAGGCACACAGCNATGTGAGTGGGAGACCAGGCGTGTACAGAAGGGGACAGAATTGTCCGGATTCATGATGTTCAGCTGACATTGTTTTCTGTTCACTACTGAGAGCATAGGTCATGAGAACACATGTGTGTCCATGTGTCTGAATGTGCCCAAAGGGTCATAAGGATTTCACATGGGCATCCAGGTTTCTTTGCACAGATATGAGTCATGACCCTTTCACGGGGGTCGCCTTACACCATCGGAAAACACCGATACTTACATTATGATTAATAACAGTAGCAAAGTTACAGTTATGAAGTAGCAACAAAAACAATTTTATGGTTGGGGGTCACCACAACATGAGGAACTGTATTAAAGGGTCACAGAGTTAGGAGGGTTGGGAACCACTGCTTTGTAGGGAGAGAGAAGACAAGAGTTTGTAAAGCTGAGCACGCAAGGGGTCCAGTGGACAATGCCAGATCTGTCTGCGTAGCTAGCGGAGGTGGGGGTTGGGTGGAGCTTTGTGTTGATGTTAGAACGCTGTGTGGGTACCACTCAAGATTAGAGTCCCCAGTGGTGTGTTTCAGACGACTCCATCACTTGCACCCTCTTCCCATTCACGTGACACCATCTCCTCTCCAGGCAGCTTGCTCCAAGTAGCTGGCCTACAGGGTTTAGGGGACCCCAGCCTGAGTCAGGGATGCTGGGCAAGGCTGAGCAATGGGGGCTGCCCTCCATCTTCTCAGTGGCTGTTACCTGTGGGCCTCTGGGTGGCAGATTCTATTCTTAAGGTTTAATGCCTACATCGCAAGTGACGAGTTCCCTCTCCCTGGTAGGTGGGAGTTAAGATGGCCATGCCTTGAGGGGATNAGGAATGTCTCTCCCCGCAGTATGAGGGCCACACCGTCCCTGGGCATCGCTAGCCACGGAGCATGGCAGGGTGGAAGGTTAGCTGTGTGGCTCTCAGGTTGGGTGGTGTCAGGAGACGTGGTGAGCATGGACTGTCCTTTCTTGCCATGTCAGCAGCTGCTTTGGAGTCCGTGTTCCCCATCTTCACTCTACTGTTGTTGAGTATGACCTCCAGAGAGCTGGCAGNGGACACCAGCAGAAGTGGTGTATTGCTAGCCGATCTGACTGGTCCNAGCCAGCCAGCTCTTGAGCAGGGACCCTGATGCTGCAGCAGACCTAGGGTTGCCGGGGCTGGGGTCCCTCTATCCACACATCNGTGGGGGGTAGTGCTAGCTGCCAGAGAGCACCTTGGCTGAGTNGAGGCCACCATGTGTGGCTTGCGCTTCAAAAACTATGTCCCAAGAGGTTACGGTAGAGCAGTGTCATTCCCTGCAAGGCAGACTGAGGAGCCCCAGGGCACCTCTCTTGATGTGGCTTCTGTTTGTGTCCATCATCTCTGTCCCCTAGACTTTTGTCTTGGTGGAATTGTAAAGGCTGCATACAAAGTGAGGTCCAAGCAGAATTGGAATAACGGTGTATTNGGAGTGACTGAGGACACCATTGGTAACAATGGACCTGATAAGCAGGCAAAGTGTGATGCCAAGAGGGGTGACACCTTAGCCTCTGTACTGGGNAGAGCCACCCCTGTCCTTTAAAACTTTGGAAGGGAAAGACAGGCAGATCTCTGTGAGTTCAAGGCTAGCCCAGTCTACACAGTGCATTCCAGGCTAGTTGGGGCCACATAGAGAGACCCTGTCTCAAAAAACAAAAGTGGGCACGGACACACATAGTGGGAATCAGGCTGGAGTGTGGCCGTGGTGGTTTGAATGAGAATGGCCCCATGGGCTCATATGTTTAAATACTTGGTCCTCAGCTGGTGGAACTGTTTGGGAAGGATTAGGAGGTGTGGCCTTGTTGGAGGAGGTGTGTCACACTGTGGGTGGGCTTGGAGGTTTCAAAGGCCCAAGCCAGTCCTAGTTTCCTTTCTCTCCCTCTCCCTCCTCCTCCCCTCCCCCTCTCTTTCTTTCTCTCTCTCTCTGCCTTGTGGTTGTTGTGTCAACATGTAAGCTCTCAGCTACTGCTTCAGCACCAGGCCTGCCTGCCTGCTGCCATGCTCCCTGGAATGATGGTCATAGATTCTAATCCCCTAGAACTGTGCGCCCCCTAAATTAAATGCTTTATTTACGTATTTATTTTAAGAGACAAAGCCTCTCTATTCTGTTGCTCTGAGTGTTGTAGAACTTACTACTATATAGCTATACCAGGATAGCCTTGAACTCACAGAGATCCATCTGCCTCTGCCTCCCAAGTGCTGGTCTGGTACTAAAGGCGTGCACCACTTCACCTGGCAAATGCTTTCTTTTATAAGTTGCCTTGGTCATGGTGTTTTGTCATGGCNATAGGAAACTAACTAAAGCAGTAGCTCAGGGTGGGCCATCTTTGTTGCTGCGTAGTTTTCCACTGCATGGACATATTATATCACAACNTACCTGTGACTAGATGTGGTNGCCTTTCCCAGCAGCTCCCGAGTGCTGGGATTAAAGGCGTGCGCCACCACCGCCCGGCCCTTGTTAACATTTCGATGGATGTCACTTTGTTCTAAATATCGTGATCTGGGGCTGGAGAGATGGCTCAGTGGTTACTGCTACCCCAGAGGTCCTGAGTTCAATTCCCAGCAAGCCACATGGTGGCTCACAACCATCTATAATGAGGTCTGATGTCCTCTCTGGCATGCAGGCATGTATGCAGACAGAGCACATAAATAGATAGATAGATAGATAGATAGATAGATAGATAGATAGATAGATAGATAGATAGATAACATGATCTAATACAGCATTCATGAAGTAGGTGGTTAAATTTTGTCTAGCACACATGAAAATAAATGTACAATTATTTAAAAAAATGGAAATCCNTGTGGATATCAACTCCTGTCCTCTCACTCCTGCCTAAGGCTCCCTCTGGCCTCCATCTCAGCCCTGTGGCAGTCAATTTAGAAGGTCGGGGGTTAGGTTGTAGCTCTGGCTTGGCCATGGGCAGAGGGGCCAAGACTGCCTTCCTGTCCCTTCTTGGCTTCTGGAGCCTGCTCTGGCCTGGCCTGGTCCCAATCACTGGAGGAGACACTGGGCTCAATTCATCCTGTCTTCAAAGACTTCTGTGTACAGCAGGCTCCAGAACCCCAGCCAAGTCCTTGACAGGAACACACTGGGCCCTTGTGGAGGCCACTGCTGCTTACTCAAAGGTGGCCAGCTGCCAAGGAAGAAGCCTCAGTTCCACTCTTGAGTGTGGCATGGGGGCTGCTTCACTCCTGGAAGTAGAGGCTACCTAGTGGAAGGAGACCTCACATCTGGGCCTCAGTGAGCCTAGAGGCTGCCAAGCTGCTGTCCGTCACCACTATCAACCTCTCAGAGACTATGCANAGTCAGTTTTCCTTTCTTCCCTTTGGGCCTTCTGTGGCTTCTTCTCAGTCAGCCTTTTGCTGTTGCCAGACACCCAAAGACCCATTGCGGGTTCTAGTGAGCTCCCACCCACGCCCTGGTCACTGTGAAACACAGAAGGCTCTGTCCGACAATCTTGATGCCCTTCTAAAAATAGGAAGTGTTAACCCAGCCACACACACAGGCAGAATGCATCAGGATCGTGAAGGTAGAAATCAGGCTGATGTGTCTACAAGCCGAGGGAGCTAAAGATGGCCAGTGCTCTCTAGAAGCCAGGGAAAGGGACCAGAGCACATTCCTACCAGGAGCCCACCCTGCTGACACCCCCACCGCAAATGCCTGGCTCCAAAGCAGTGAAAGTCAATTCACCCAGTTTAATTGACCTGTGGGACTTGATGATGGCAGACAGAGGCAACAAACACACCCAACTTCCAAATCCGAGGGGCACTTATGGAAAAGGCAGTTTAGCTCCATGATTCCTGTGGTGTCTGTTTCCCAGAGTGCCTCATGTCAGTGAGGGTGCTCACTGGCTTCTAGTTGTATAAGGTTTGCCAATCAGTGGCTTGAGAAAACAGATCTCTCTCTCTCTCTCTCTCTCTCTCTCTCTCTCTCTCTCTCTCTCTCTCTCTCTGAGGAGAAACTTTGGCAAAAAACAAAAAAAAATACGCTCATATTAATAGGAATAGGAAATCAGATGGCAAACTACAATGTCTGTCTGTGGANCTCTCTCTCTCTCTCTCTCTCTCTCTCTTTCTCTCTCTTTCTCTCTTTACCTCTGAGGAGAAACTTTGGCAAAAAACAAAAAAAAATACGCTCATATTAATAGGAATAGGAAATCAGATGGCAAACTACAATGTCTGTCTGTGGAAAACATGTCAGCAAACTCCCTTAGCTTGATAAAAAAAGGTCCACAAAGATCTGAGAGTGAGATGCTTGGTGGTCCTGCTCCCTAAAGATCATGAAGGAGACACCACAGAAGTCCTAGCTAATGCACTGTGACCAGTGAGTAGACACTGACCAAAACCACTTTAAAAAGAGTTTATTTTGGCTCAGAGCTGAGGGTACAGTGCATCATGGTGGGAAGGCAGGCACAGAGGGCTGAAATGTCAGAGGCTGGACATGTTGTGGCCACAGTCAGGGACAGCGAGGTAGACGCTGGTGCTCAGCTTGCTCTCTCCTTTTAAGTCCATNCAGGACCCCAGCCANGGAATGGCACTACCCACATTTGGCTGGAGAGCTCTCCCTTCTTAGTTAATCTAACCTAAAAACTCCCTCACAGGCATGCCCAGAGGTATGTCTCCTAGGTGATTCCAGAGTCTGTCAATCACAGGAAGGAAGACATAAAATGATTTTCACAGGGGACAGGTTTGTTTGTATCCCAGAGACTCAAGGGTAAAAGCAAGCCAGAACCTCAACACAAAACCCTCTGGCATGAATAGACAGCTGAGGAAGGTTGCAGGATGCAAGGTAAGTACACAAGAGTCAGCTGCTCTCCAGTTCATCAGCAGGGGGTGAGTAGCATCCAGCTCCAGGCCTGCTTTGCAGGAGGCTGAGGCAGGGGCACTGCATGTTCATGGCCTGTCTGGGCTACAGAGTGAGTTTGAGACCAGCCTGGGCAATTTAGTGAGATCCTGTCTAAATTGTAAAAATGGAGATGTAGCTCAGTGGCACAGTGCTCTGGGTGACATCCTCAGAACCGTGAAAGAGANGGAAGAGGAGGAGGAAGTCTCTGCCACCATCTGGCTGAAGTTAGCAGCTGTTGGCATTATTTCAAAGAGCAAGAGAGAGAGAGAGAGAGACAGACAGAGAGACACAGACAGATTCTAAGCAGTAGCCCTACCACCGAGCTACACCCATTGTCCTCTTTTGACTTTAACTTTTTTTAAATTTTTAATTATATAAATGTGTGTATTGGGGGGGAGCATGTGTACATGTGAGTGGAGATACTTGCAGAAGCCAGAAGGGGGTGCTAGATCCCCTGGGGCTGGAATTACTGCATGTTGTGAGGTGCCCAGTACAGAGTCCTCTACAAGAGCACTAAGCATCCTTAACCACTGAGCCATCTCTCTGGTCCCCTCTTTTTACCTTTTTTTTTTTAAGATTTATTTATTTATTATGTATACAGAAGAGGGTGCCAAATCTCATTACAGATGGTTGTGAGCCACCATGTGGTTGCTGAGAATTGAACTCAGGACCTCTGGAAGAGCAGTCGGTGCTCTTAACCTCTGAGCCACCTCTCCAGCCCCTCTTTTTACTTTTTTGAGGATGGTTACTAAGAAGCTTGGGNGACACCTCATCCTGACCTGACTTTTCATTGTCACTTCCCTACTCTGTCTTCTGAGGCCAATCATTGTTACCTCACAATTGTGTCACCTTCTTCAACGTTGGCTACCCAGGGATCTCACTAGGTTCCTGGCACCTACATCTGTCCCCTGTCAGGGAAGTAGAAGCGATGAATGGCAGATGGTCCCTGGCTGGTATCACATGGGTCTGTTTCTCATAATCTCCCAGAGTAGGAGGTAGGGCATGGAGGATGGGAGGGCCAGGGAGCCAGCCTCAACANGCTGTTACCCAGTTAACCCTCATTTCCCGTGATTCTGCTTCTCCTGCCTCAGGGCCTTTGCACAGGCTGCTCTTATTGCTAGAACTTTCTCTATCCACCCCTGACCCAGTTACCGTTGGCCAAGCTGAGCTCCTTCTGGATGTTGGGTCTTTGGAGTGTCCCCTGATCCCTGTGTCTCTACCAGTGTCTCCTCTAGGCTCATGTGGGGCCAACACACCATCTCCATAACAGCCCAGGCACCAGGCTTGTAAGACACCCAGCCCCTTGTCCCACCCCCCATCCCCCAGCTCTGGGCCCCACCCATGAGTGGAGCGATCACTTTAGCCTCTGCTGCACCCAGCTCCTATCACATAGCACGCACTGAGTAAATAGTATTGAATGAGAATATGAGAACAGTGAGACTCAAAGCAGGCAAGGGAGGGACAGTGGCTACAGAACATTGGGCATCTACAGGACCGTCGGCCAGGGGAGAGGCACAGTGTGGACACATGGTCCAGTGTCCATACTGGGGAAGGTCTCCTCCTAGGCGGGTACCAGAGAGGTTACTCCCCTCAGAGCTAGTGATGTGGGCCTGGACTCCAGGCAGGAGATGGTTGCGGATGTGCTGGGTGCCATCTGAGATGACTGNGTGCAATAATGAGGCATTGTGGGTAATCCACCTGAAGTCTGAGGTATGCCTTTGGCAGGTGCTGATGATGTGGGTGGGGTTGGAGAAGCAGGTGTGGGTGACACAGCAGAGCACAAAAGGCAAACGAAGGGAAGGAACTCTAAGAACGGGGGCGGGGAGCTAGAGGGACCCAGGAACCATGGAGGGACATAGGTCCCAGGAAGGCCATTAGATGTTGAAGAAATAAGCTTNAAATGGGGCTCTGGCCCTGGCTCATCCTGACTTCATCTGACTTCCCAGAATGCCCTGGGCCTCCTGCAAGGGCTGTTGATAACCATTATTTACATGGCCACTGGGATAACCCTGTCCCTGTCCCCTGAAGACCTCAGGCATTGTGAGCCTGCCAGCAACTGGCATGTAGAAGGTGTCCAGATGCCTTTTGCAGGCTCGGTGGGGACACGGCAGTATAGACACCACTCCAGGCCCTTCTAAGTTCCCCGGCCACCCATGCACCACACCACACAGGCAGCTCCTTGGCCAGGAGTCATCATATGTTATATAATATGTGGATTCTGTGGTCCATAGAGCTAGCACCATTCCATTTTGTCACCGACAGCGTGTCCCTGGGGCAGCGTGTCCCTTGCTCACTCTGTGTTTCTGTATTTCCTGGTCTACGAAGTAGGGTGTGTGATAGCCCTTTGCTCAGAAGCCTGTGTGAGAGCTCCCTATGGAGTTCCCTGAACCCTAAGAACCCGCCTTCTATTTGACAATCAAGGAGCTCACCGTGGTCCACTCTGTGGCCACTGCTGAAATGACATGTGGTGGTCGGTGTCCCAGATGACTCTTGGCCTTTAGCCTGCAATCTTACCTCTCACACTTGGCCCACTTAGGTCTCCTTTGGTGGCAGCATGCTAGGTTTTCAGCTGGCCNGGAGCCAGGCCATTTCCAGCTGAGTGGACCTAACACGTTGTCTGCGCCCTGCCGTCAGAATGGAAACTGGCACTCCCCCACAGGCACCCGAGAGACCCAGGAGACTCCTCTCGGGAGGGGGGGACCAGCTGAGTCCAAAGGCACAGGCAGGTCACCTCCCTGTGGGCACAGAGGACACGTCCCTGTGTCTTGTCACAGTGCAAGGGGGCTCATTAATTACAGGACCGTTAAACACTTGCTCCTTGTAGACTCGGCTGCAGCTGTCTGAGGCCCACCAGCAGGGTGGGGGAACCCTGTGTCCTTGTCGTTAGGCACCGCAGCCAGCCACCAGGTTATAGAGACTTTTAATTTCATCGTGGCCATCCATCCGTGCTCCCTTCTAAATCATGTTAATTGAGGATTAAAAATATGTAAGCTTAAATTAGTAGGTACTCTTATCACCTTCATAGATATCTTAAATCAATAGTCTGGCTTAATTGCAGTTGGGCACCAGGAGTGGGCTGGGGAGGGGGGGTGGCAGGATAGGATGAGGTTTTCTACCAGCTACTGCCTCTTCCCTTGTGGTCCAGGTCTGGCCTGGTGCCTCAGGTAGGTAGGTCTCCATAGCAACAGCTATCAGTGATACATTGTGTCCTTGTGTCCCATACAGTTCTGGGTACTTGGTGTCATTTAACTCCCACCAGTCCTATGATGTAGTTGTGAGAACCACTTTATAAATGGTTTTGGAAGCTCAGGGGAGATGGCTGGATCAGTAATGTGTCACACAATCANGAGGACCCGAGTTTGATCCCCCAGACCCTGGGTGAAAAGCTAGAGGTAGGGGTGTGTGTGTTTATAATCCAGCACTGGAGAGGCAGAGATGGTGGATCCCTAGGGCTCACCAGCCAGGAGCTTACCCTAATTGGGGAGCCCCAGGTCCTAGTGAGAGATCCTATCTCAAAAATCAAGGTGCAAGCCAGGCATGGTGGTGCATGCCTTTTATCCCAGCAGTTGGG
>LZPO01096787.1:1186692-1197455 GCA_001675575.1 Neotoma lepida
TGGAGTGAGTGGAGCTGGGGCATCTCTCAACCTTGAGGTCAAGGATCATGCTGATCATGGACTTCCTGTGGCCCTCCTGTTAGGTGTAATAAGTGACAGGAGACCCTGACTCCCTGTTTTGGGGACATCTCTGAGACCTACAGGTGTGTTCCCAGAATGTGGCCTTCACCACGAAAGACACAAAATCTGCAAGGTCTTTTATGAGTGAGTCCAGATGCCACGCCATACCTGCCAGTTCCNGCTGGCTGCACANGCCANCCCTGTTCTGTGTGGCAGGAAGGACACAAGGAACTAGACACTGACACTGAGTCACTCCCTCAGGCTCCAACCCCAGCAGGTGGCACTGTTGAGAGGTGGTAGAAGCCAGATCGNGAGGCCTCGCTGGAGGAACTAGGGGGCCCTTCCTGTATNCCCCTCTGTTGNTTCCTGTCCACCATGGGGAGAGCAGCCTTCTCCTCCACACATCCCTGTCACTGTGACCTCTGCCCAAGTGACCCTGGATTGACCCCTCTGAAACCTTGAGCCAAAAGGACAAGTCTTTTCTTTAAGCTGTTCCTTCCAAGAAATCTGACCCAGCAGCTTACATTGCTTTTTATTTTTTCCAAGACAGGGTTTCTCTGTGTAGCCCTGGCTGTCCTGGAACTCACTCCAGGACCAGGCTGGCCTCAAACTCACAGAGATCTGCNTGCCTCTGCCTCCTGAGTGCTGGGATTCAAGGCGTACACCACCAGCGCCTGGTGGAAGTTTACATCTACTTACACTCATGCAGTCACTCAGTAACCGTTGACATCAGGATTAACTCTTTGCTAAGTGCTGTTCTGGGTACTGGGGACAGAGCATTGGACATGATGGACCAGGTCCACCTTCCCACAAATTTTACACACATATCAGAAGGGACAGATAATTGACAAAATACATAACCTAAATAGAGGCCCTATCAGGAGATGGGACAGTGTCAAGACCTTTGGCTAAACATTATTCCGGGTNATTCAGGAGGTACAAACCCTTGAGTGAGNGGGTGTTAGAATGAGTCAAGCAGATGGTGTTCCCCAGTGTGAGTGGGACTCTCCTGGACAGNGGCCACTTGAGAAGAAAGAGCTGACGATCCTGCGAGGGAGAGGAAGTTCCTCGTCTGACTGCCTGAGAGCCAGGACAGCAGCTGGCCCTCCCTGTGGGTCTGAGCTGGAAGATGAACTTTTCTTAGGCCTCCAGGCTTTGGATGGAAGTACATGGCAACTGGCCTGGGTCTCAGGTCCAGACTCAGCAGGAACCACAGCTCAGCTTCCTGGGCCTCCAGCTGGCAAACTGCTGACCCTGGGTTTTGTGGCCTTGATGCCTGTCAGCCAGGTCCTAAGACTCTACCCATCAATTGCCTATCTGCCTATCTACTGATCTGTGAATCTACTGCTATTGATATATAATCTATCTTCTATCAATCAACTTTCTATCTACCTGTCATCTTTCTTTCTTTCTGTCTTTATCTATCTATCTATCTATCTATCTATCTATCTATCTATCTATCTATCATCTATTTATCATCTATCTATCTATCTATCTATCTATCATCTATTTATCATCATCTACCATTTGTCTCTATTTCTCTGTCTTTCCTATTTATCGTGTATCTATCTAGCCATCATCTAGCTCTATCATCTATTTATCGTGTATCTATCTGTCCATCATCTATCTCCTGTATGTGTATCTCTGTATCTATCTTCCAGTCTGTCAATCATCTGTCTTCTCTAGTCATATCACATGCCCTCTTGGTTCTGTGACTTTGGAGAGCCCTGACTATACACGGGTGACAAGTCATACCAAACATGAAACAGGGAAGTCCCGGGGGCTGGGGAAAGGGCAGGTTTCTTCAAGCACACTCAGAAAGTGAAGAGTGATGACCCAGATTATCTGGGGTAGCCCTGAGTGCCAGGCATGTTCCTCAGAGGTCCTGAGGCCCATAGATGTACTGGAAGGATGATGTGGCAGAGATGAGTTGTAGGAATTGGGTTGTCCCTTTGTTTGTCTCCTGGTTGTTCTCATGACTTTTCTTGCCTCTGACACAACCTGGGAAGTGCTGGCTGGCCCTGGGGAGGCAGGTGCTATGATAAGAGGCCCCCACACTAGCTCAGTGCTGACTGATGCCCGTCTATGTGGTCNCATCCTGGGGCTTGCATTGGTGTGCTGCCTCCTTGGGGACGTCAGAGCCCTGTCTCCTGGACCTCATCCAGTAGTTCCCATGGCTCTGGAGTCCCATGCAGCTGTGTGATGACAGTAACAGCTTGTGGTGGTTTGAATAAGAATGACTCCATGGGCTTATATGTGTGAATACTTGGTTCCCAGTGAGTGGAACTGTTTAGGTAGGATTGGGAGGCATGGCCTTGTTAGAAGAGGCGTGTCACTGTGTCACTAAAGGCAGCATTGAAGTTTCTGAAGCTCCATTTCCAGGTTGCTCCTCCCTCTGCCTCATGGTTGTGTCTCAAGTTATAAACTCTCAGCTACTTACTGCTGAGAGTTCACCATGTCTGCCTGCCTGCTGCCATGCTCCCTACCATGATGGTCATGGATTTACCCTCTGAAACTGTAAGCAAGGCCGGAATAAACCCTGTCTTCTGTAAGTTGCCTTGGTCATGGTGTCTCATCTCAGCAACAGAAAAGTAACCAAGACAACTGCTTCTCAGCTGGGTGACACTGGGGTGCGGATGCACACACATTTCTGAGCTTCACTTTCCATATCTGTATGGCGATGACAGCAATACTTCCATCTTCAGGTTCCCAGCAGGCTCTGCAACATAGTTTATCATTTAATTCCCACAGTAAGCTGCCAGATTTGGAAGCTGAAGATCAGAGGGGTCGAGTGACTTACCAGAAGCTACACAGCTAGCAGTCTAGTTGCAGATGGATGTACCCAAATACCACATCACACAGCTCTCTAGACCAATAGCCTCTGTAAAATGCCTGGCCAGAGAGCTCTGGGTGTGGCCCCTGCTCTTCCTGGTTTAGAAGAGAGTATTGGGCAGGATCTGTAGCCAAGCATGCCTAGTCCCCTGCCACCACCATCCAGAAGGCTGCTGTATCCATCTTGAANATCAACTCCTTAGTGAGACACCCCTAGATCACTCAGGATGCCATCAGCATCCCTGGGTAGTTGCCTCCCAGGCAGCCATCCGTGGCACTTTCACCTGTGTTCTGTCTTTGCGAATGCATTATGCAGTAGTGGGNTCTCGAAGGATGCTAAGTGGCCTCCCTGGTGCCGAGGGAGCTACAGCCCCACAGAGGCATGAAGCTACCCTCTCAGTGAGGCCAGTACCTACCCACCAGCCCAGGGCCAGGGTCTGTCCCCAGGGGATCTCCATACATGTAAGACACTACTGTTTCCCAGCATTAGGATGGGTGGCTGGAAGAAGCCTCCTCTCGGACACTTCAGGCTGGGGAGCCTGCAGCACAGATCCAGTGGTTTCTAAGGGTCAGGTGACAGCTGGATGAGGATGATAGATGGGGCGTGTTGGCCACTGTGCTATTCTGGCCCAGGTTTGCCAGAAGGCTGCTTCCCTGTGCGGGAGTCAGGCCCGCTTCATCTTTATTAGCAGAATGGTATGATGAAGTCTCAGCTGGGGGCAAAACCCAGATGTGTCCCCTTGGAATCTAGGTCCTATCCATCTTGGATGGCTTCTTGTTGCATGGCTCCTTTCTGGGATTGAGAGGGGCTTGNGGCCTTCCCTCAGCCTGGTGAGCTTTTAGGTCCTTGAGATATCTGGAGGGCNCTGCTGAGCCACAGGACAGGCTTGAAGCTCCTTTATTATTTATTTTTTTGAGGCAGGGTTNCTCTGTGTAGCCCTGGCTGTCCTGGAACTCGCTCTGTAGACCAGGCTGGCCAGCAGAGACTAGAGGGAACACCCATGGGCATGTGCTGCCTAGCCTCTGGATTCTGATTCAGTCTTGACCTGGGCCTAGGTTCTAGATGGATGGCTTGTCTGTAGGTGTCTACTCTGAGCCGCTTTGTGCCCCAAGGCAGTGTAACCAGCCAGGACCTTTGGAGGTTTGGGGTGGGGGAGGGGGCTCTCCATCAACTGTGAAGCTGCCTTCCCAGGCCCAGTGGGGAGGCCAGGCCACCCAGGGACTCATTCCCGACATTCTCCAGGAAGCTGAGAAGCCGGAACGTGGCACAAAGATGCNAGGGGAGCCCGCCTCACGCAGCAGCTCCAGACCCAAGTCAACTCACACACAATGTGCTCAAAACCAGATGTCCGTGCTGGGAGAAAAATAGGAATTTTCATGACCCATCGTCAAAGATTCCACATGGGATATGGTGGAAGCCAGACTCTCCCTCCCTCTAGCCCTGTTCCCAGGCCCCACACCCTTCTGTTCCTGTCCCAATCCCTACCACCCCCCTAAGCCCCTCAGATGTCCCTGAGACCCAAGAGAGCAAAGCTGCATCCCCGTGGTCCTTGCAGATGTCCTGCTGGCATGTCCTGGAATCAGATTCTCCTGTGACCTTTCTGATTGCAACCCAGACCTCACAGCTTCTCCACCCACTCTTCCCCCACAGCTTCTCTGTTCTTCCTGGGCTACCCCAGGGCCTTTCTTTGCACTGGCAGCCCTCACAGCCTGTTCCTTTTTGGCTGTATGGGCTGTTTCAGGGCTGGCCTCCCACCCTTCAATACACTGCTCTGCCTTCTTGATTCCCTTTTTACCCCCCCTCTTCTCAGAGCATATACCACCTAGCCTGACTTCTGGTATTTACTTAATTTAAATATGCACTTGGGACAGGGGATGTAGTTCTGTGGAAGGCTGTTTACCTATTATGTTCAAAAGGAAACAAACAAAAAAGCACCTGCCTGTCCTTTCAGCAAGGTCAAAGCGCATGATAGGTTCCTGGGGCTGGTGGTTATCCTTGCAGAAGTGTCCCTGCATAGACAGGGACATACAGACACGAGTATTATCCAGCCCCTGATTTTGCATCCTCTACATGGGGCTTTTCCATTAGACCTCAGAGACCTCCGGGCATGTGGCCAGACTCCTGCTGTTACAGAAACCAGCAGCTGAGGGCCTCTGGGTGCCCTGGCTCCTGGCCACTGACAGCCAGGACCACGGCACTGTGGTCCTCACGGTTCCCCGCTCAGCTCCTTTTCAAAAGCTGGCAGTGCCACAAATACAGTCCAGACAGACGAGGAAGCAGGTGACATTGCAGTTTCTTGTGAAGTGTGTGTGTATGTGGGGGGGGCGGGGTTGGAAGACTGGAGGCTCCAAACCACGTCCTCGGAGATGCTCTATGGGCTGTGAGGACAGAAGAACGGATCACCCTGTGGCTGTGAGCCCCCGACTATAGGCTTGTTCTCCACTTCGGTCTCAGTACTCTGGTACACAGCCAATGCCTTCTGTGTACGGAAATGATAGAAATCAGGGCTTCACTTCCCATTAGCTGATGCCTATGCTCTGGGGGTGGGGCCAGGGGTGTGGCCAGGGTGTGGGCAGGTCCAGCAGTCACTCCCTNCCAAGTCCTTTAGTATGTGGTTTGCTTAACTTGTGATGTGAACATGGGTGTCCTCGTGCTTGGGGACAGGTGTAGGGTATGCAGAAGGCTTCTGGCATTTACTTGTCCTCTAGACTGGGGTTGGCTGATCCTATCAGGCCTGAGGACTTTTAGCTGGCTAGCNGTGTTGGAATTTTCTGAAGACACAGTTCTGTGTGAGTGTGAGACCTGACCCCAGGCCTTCTGGCATCTTTCATTATAATCAGCATACCACAGACCCTTTGCATATGCTGTGATGTCTAGCTCTGGTCCTTGGGGTGGCTGGGCAGGGCTCCTGTTTCTCAGGTGAGTTCTGAGCCTGTCATGCTGGCTTCTCCAGATTAGCCCAGGAGAACTCGAGGTTTCATCTGCCGGCTTGGCTGCTGAGAACTGTTAACTTGAGTAGTTTACTAGAGGAGTAGGCTATTTCTTGTCTGAGGAGACTTCACCTGCTCAGGGGTTGAAATGATGGGCAATTGGAAATGATCATGAAATACGCCAGAGAGATAAGTTCTGAAAAAACTCAAGTGTTTTGTTTTGGGAGACAGGGTATCCTTTTGTAGCTCTGGCTGTCCTGGAACTCANTCTGTAGACCAGGCTGGCCTCGAACTTACAGAGATCTGCCTGCCTCTGCCTCCCGAGTGCTGGAATTAAAGGAAAATTCAAGTTTTTATCCTCTGGGTTCCCAGGGTACTTGAGTACCAGTCACCTCTTCTCTCCAATCCATTCATTTCTTTATTAATGTATTTGTTCCTTCTCTGAACTTTCTTGTTTAGGGCAGGGCCTCCCTGAGTGTCCCAGAGTAGTCTTGGACACCCCAGCCTCAGCCTCCAGAGTGCTGGGGTGACAGGCCTGAACCATCAAGCGGGGCTCTCAGGCCATCTTTGTTAAGTGTCTGGTACATGCCCTGAATACAGCAGAGAGCTAAATAGATGCAGTCTGCGCATCTCACTGACAACATCTAAGTGACAAACGCCCACGAAGGCTTCAGGTGGTGAAGAATGAAGGAAATGAACGGGTGTTGAACTGGAGAGCACTTTGGGCCTCGCTTTTAGATAGGAGGTCAGTGAAGGGCTTTTGAAGGAGATGACACCAGAGGGTGGGGCTGAAGATGGTTGGCNGAGGGACCGCCACAGGCAAATGACCTTGAATAATTTCAACAAGCACTTTAGGGAGAAATGATAGAATGGTTAGAAGGCAGAAATGGATTTATTTATTTGGATTTATTTTTGTTATTATGCTGTTGGGTATTGAAGCTAGGGCCTAACACATGCTGAGCAAGCATACTACCACTGAGCTACAAGCACTCTACCACTGAGCTACATCCCTAGTCCTCTTCTATTTCTAATTTAAGACAGTTTCCCAGATTGGCCTTGAATTTATTCTGTAGCCCAGGCTGCCTGCCTACTTGTAATCCTTCTGTGTCAGCACCCCCAAGTATCTGGGGGTGACAGGTGTGTACCACCAGGCCAGGCTCTCACATGGACTCATTTACTTTACTTAAAAATTAATTTATGNGTATTTTTGCCTGCATGTATGTCTGTGCACCATGGGCATGCCTGCTTCCTGCAGAGGCCAGAGTGCTGGCTGCTGGGAATTGAACCTGGGTCCTCTGGGAGAGCATCTGGTGATGCTCTTAACCGCTGAGCCATCTCTCTAGCCCCTACTTTGTAATTTATTTTTGAGACGGNGTCTCATGGATTCGAAGCTCCAAGCTGGGCTTGAACGTTGATATTTGGACAAGGATGACCTTGAACTCCCGATCCTCCTGTCTCCAGTTCCTGAATCCTGGGATTGCAGGTGTGTGTACCATGATGCTTGGTTTATGCGGAGCTTCTCCTCAAACCCAGGTTTGCATCGTGCTAGGCAAGTGCTCTAACCACTGAACCACAGCTGCATCCCCTTCCTCGGGTTCATGGGGCATTAGTAGGCTGGATACAGTGCAGAATATCCTTGAGCACTTCTGGAATTCAAAGTCTTCAGGAGTTGCCCGAAGCTACCTTCCTATCAGCTGTTGTTAGATCCCCCGGCTGCTTATCCTCTTACCCCTAAGAGCCCAGTAGCAAACAGGGTGGGGTATTATGAGGGAAGTAGCTGTTGGGGTGCCAGTGTGTAGGGATGGGGTGTGTCTCACTCAGCTGAGGCTTCTTGCTGCCAGCATGTCTCTCTAGAGCCTATGTGGGAGTACCCATTAGGAATTTGTGGCTAGGGGATTTGGGCAGAGCAGATTCATTTCTCAGGCCTGGGCTTTGGAAAGAAACTTCAGAGTCACTGTGGAGAGTGAGTGTCTGTCCTTCCTGTGGCTCAGGAGGACAGTAAATAGCAGGAGACTGTGGAAAGAGGCCACCAAGTCCCCTTGAGGGCAATGCCCTCCTCTGGCCTCAGAGGCTTTGCCTTGCAGAGACAGGCCAGGGTTCCTGGCAGGGGCTTCCATAAGACCCTGGTCTTTGCTTGACCCTCTCCTTGACAGCATAACTGACCCCTCCCCCTCCAGTGCCTGAGGTTGGCAAAAGCTGGGGGGGAGTCAGAAGACACCCCGACTCTTCCTCCCTAAGAGAGAAATCTGAACGGATGCAAATAAGGGAGTGTCCCTAGATGACTCCAGGGGGACTGTAGGAAGGTTGGAGAGGGAGGGCTAGCCTTGTCTCTTCTCTCCTCCAGGCAGATCCAGCTGGTCTTCTGTAGGTTTGGTTTTGGGTTTTACATTGTCAGCTGGGCAGCCAGAGGGGGTGAAACGAGATGGGCGTGTGCCCCTGACCTATGACCTGTCTCTTATACACATCTAGATGTGTATAAGAGACAGCTGCTCCCTAGAGGCTCTCTTGTTGGCAGAACCGAATCTGCTGAGACTTCACTCCAAAAAAGGAAAGTTAAATTGAAAAAAAAAAAAAAATTCAAACTCTCCAACGCGCCTAGGGAAAGCAGAAGAGGAGGGAGGAGGCGGCTGTAGGGCTGGGCTCCCTGACCTGGCTGCTGTTAAGATCTAAGGCCNGGAGGGCCCACTGTGGGGTGTGTCAGTGAGCCCCTGAAGCTAGTGGGCAAGCTCCCACTGGGGCTGAGTGGCCCTGGTTGTGTGTCCGAGGGTGGGCTACAGGCTCAGAGCGCAGCCTAGGAACGCATCCTGGAAAATTCCCTGGGTGTTGACTCTAGTACGTTACGGAGCCCGGTGACAGGGAACCGCACCGAGACCCNCGTGCTGTGAACTTGCGTAGGCCTCTCCAGGATCTGATATGCGAATCACTGAACCTGTTTGCCACTGGCTGTGGTCCGCGGAGGGTTCCCCTAGGGCTGATCTCCCAGGCGAGGCCCAGAGCGTCGTTGAGCATCTGCACGCGTCTCTGAGGGCTCCGTGGGTGGCCCTCCCCGGGGCGTCGTCTCCGCATCCCCTGGACACTCCTGAGTTATAATTTAATAGCTGAAACGCGATTCCCGTGAAGTCTCTGGGGTTCGCGGAGCAGGAGGGGGCGGGGAGCCGCTTGCTCCGCCTTCCTCTGGACAGAAACGCTGTTCNCCGTGCGCGCACCGCGGCGGGGTGCGCAGGCCTGGAAGGCGTGCACGCGGGCCCTTTAAGGCGGCTGGGGCGGGCCTCCACTAGGCCCCGCCCCTCGCCCCGCCCCCTCGCCGCCAGGAGCGGAGCCGCGGGCAGCGCAGGCCGGGCCGCATCCCCGTCCCCGCGCCAGCCGCCCGCGCCCGCCATGCGCGCCCCGCAGCGGCCCGCGCGCCCGGGCCCCGCGTCGTAGCGCGGCGGGCGGAGACCGCAGGCTCCCAGCCCGGGCCCGCCGTGTCCTCGAGCCCGATCGGCGCTGCCGCCCGGCGCCCGCGCCCGGTGCCGCCCCCGGCGAGGTGAGTCGGGGAGCGGGTGGCTTCCGGGCCGGGGCGGCGCACGCGGCGGAGTTGGCGCCCCCGAGGGGACAGGCGGCGCGGCGGGGCGCGCGCGGGGGCGCGGGAACTTCGGGAACTCCCGGGACCTTGCAGGGCGGTGCAGGCCGCGACCCGGGCACCCGGGACCCTGCGAGATGGAGCAGGCCAGGACTAGGGGACCCTGCTGGGTGGAGCAGGCCGAGAACTGGGGACCCTGCGTGATGGAACAGGCCAAGAACCGGGGACCCTCCAGGCGGTACAGACTGGGGCCCGGGTACCTCCGGGGTGGCGCAGCCTGAGGACCTGGGGATCCTGTGGGGTGGCGCAGTCTGAGGACTGGGGGAACCCTGCAGGGAGGTGCAGGCCGGGGCCCGGGACCCTCTGGGATGAAGCANGCCGGGACCCCGGGACTCTTCTGGGGTGGTACAAGCCAGGATCTGGAGACCTTCTGAGATGGCACAGGCTAAGACCCGGAGACCCTGCAGGGAGGTGCAGGCCGGGACCTGGGGACCTTCCCGGGTGGTTCAGGTCAGAACCCGGGGACTCTGCGGGCGATTTAGGCCAGGACCCCGATNCCCTCCGGTATGTCGAAGGCCAGGCCCCGCGGACCCTGCAGGGTGGCGCAGCCTGAGGACTGACTGATGGACCTTTTGGTGTGGAGCAGGCCAAGACCCGTGGACCCTCTGTTGTGGCGCTGCCTGAGGACCCGGATTCTCAGGGGTGGGTGGCGCAGCCCGAGGACTTGGGGCCCCTACCGGGAGGCTTGCTCCGGGGACTCTGGGGGTGGTGCAGGCCAGGATCTAGGACCCTCGGGGATGGCGCATCCTGGGGACCCGAGAACCCTGTGGGCGGCCCCCCCCCCCAGTGACGCGGCGCCGCCTCCTGTTCCCTTCCCTTGGCTGTGCGGATACTTTGGATGCCACTAGTTTGGGAAGTTGCAGATCCGAGCCTAGCGGGGCAGCCCGGAGCCCCAGCGCCCCCGGACGCGCGTGGGAAGCGGCCTCTCCTCCCGACCTTGCTGGAGGAGAGCGAGGAGAGCGTCCATACGGGCGGTCCTGGGGGCCCCCGGGAGCTGGGGGCGCCAAGCAGTGGCTGCTGCATAATCTTTACATTGTAGCTTTATTCAAGCAGCCAGGTCCACCCGCCGGCGTGCGCGCGCCCTCCCTGAGAGTCTGGTGCAGGCAGCGGGGGCGGATCCGTTCAGTCTCAGCCTCCTCCCTTCCTCCCCTTCTCCTCCCCCCCTGTTGGTGAGAACTGGTTTTATTACGATTACGTTTTTTTTTTCCCCTTTTGCAGATTTGGTGGAGGGATGTGTGAGGGGGTTGGTAGAAGTGGTAGGCAGAGGATCCCTGGGGGCTCTGTGGGCAGTGTTAGGGTGGCCTTGACTTTGCCCTTT
>LZPO01096787.1:1203554-1229286 GCA_001675575.1 Neotoma lepida
TCCAGCTCTGAAAGTCTGGTCTACACAGTGGGAACAGAGCGTGTTGGGGAGTCCTTTGACCTCTTTGTAGCCTACCCAGATTTTTGCACTTGAGGACGCAAGCCCTGGACAAGGGGTCTGGAAGTCATGTAGNGTGTTCCCAAGACTCCTGCTTCTTGCTTGGGTCCTGGCCNAGTCAGACTTTGGCTGGTGGTTGTTACCTGACTGTTGTATTCAGTGGGAAAATGAGGAGGTCACTGACTTTGGGCCTGGTCCATTTGCTTCTTAAATGCTGTCGCCTTATGTAGAGTGCTGAGTGGTTTCTGGGTGACTTGATGGCATTTTCAGAATTGTCACCAGTTTTTAACCCGGCCTGTTTTCTCTTGCTTTGGTGGCTTGGGAGCTCAAAGGCAGCTCTGCAAGCCTGCCTTTAGTAGCATGGGTCTGTGTTTGGGTTTTTCATCCATATCACTCTGGGTCTGGATTCCTTTGTCTTAGCTTCCAGCATTGATTTTTATCTTATCGTGGGGATTCCTAAGAATTGCCTCAGTGCTGAGGTCCAGGAGGAAGGTGCCGTGCGGGGTGTCTTTATAAAAAAACGTGTTTCCTGAGTGCAGTGGGGGTGAGGGTGCTTTTCCCACCCCATGTTCCCTGGGGGAAACTGAGGCTGACTGGAGTGTGGCTTAGCAAGTTACACTCGGAAGCAAGCACCTTTGGATTCCTGTCTACCTTGGGGGATTGAGAGTGACTTTTAGTGGCTCCTAGAGCCCGAGAAAGAATGTGCCCTGGGGTGGGATGTCATCTGNTTGTGCCCAGGGACCTTGAGGTAGTGCCCCAGATGCTTTCGGCTGCCTCTGCTTCCTCTGACCCACCTCTGTAGCCCTGGATTGGGAAGAGAGGTGGTTGAGAGCCCCAGGGGGTGGCTGGAGCTGGAATTCAGGCTGGGACTGGTGTGGGGCTGTCTGTGAGGGGGAATGCAGCATCCAGGTGCTCCGGGGTCAGTCTTTCCTGGTTTGGGCGGGTTCCAGGGTCAGTCTCTCGGGGAAAGGAGCCCTGGGGTCAGTCTCTACCTGAGTGGCCTTCAGGGTTAATTGCTCCTTGGCAGGTGGCCTCAGGAGTTGATCTCTATTGTGCAGGTGGCCTTAGGATCAGTCTCTGTCCCCTTCTCCCTACCCACCCCTCAGGCCAGTTGTCCTGGGGCTGGTGGCTGGGCTCTCTTTCTGTCTTTCGGTGCACTTGGTTTTCTGTGACTTGTGTGTGCTTTAGTTCCTTGAGGAATTTGCTCCAGCCCGGGTCTGGACAGGCCAGTGTGGCTGGTATGGACTTGGAAAGAGTGGGGACCTTGCAGAATGTGAAGGGGCAAAGGGAGCCAGGGAACTCTTGCCCCACAGACCTGAACCAGCTGCTCCAGGCCCATGAGTCAGGGGCAGTGGACATACCCCCCTTGCTGTCTGCAGCAGGATCTCAGCCTCCCTGGATCAGAATTGGCTAAGAGGGAGCCAGGAACCCCTTTATTTTAGTCTGGGCTTCTGTTCTTAGTGTGAGACTCAGGGAGCTTCCCTGAGGCCCCCTTCCTAAACCCTGAAGCCTGCTGTCACCTCCTAGCTCAGAGCCCTTCTTGAGGCAAGTGGTGGGACATGAGGTGACCCCACAGGTGCCCTCTACCTCCTGAATATCTGTCCCACTTACTGTCTTAGAGGTCTCTTATGCTGCCTACCCTTGGGAGATCCTGCCTTCAGCGCTGGAGGGTAGGGGCAGGGCTGGAGTTTTCTTTGTGGTNGTGTGTGTGGAGGTCCTCTATTGGGGGCTTTAAGTCTTTAGTCTCAGAGGCCAGGCCTAGAGATGTCTCAGGCCCATCTGTCTTCATGCTGGCCTCTACAATGCCTGCTGAGTCACTCTGAGACAATCCCCTGGTATCTCCATGGCTATAGCAACCTGCTTGACACTGAACAGCTCATAGGGCTAACGGGACCAGCCTGCTGTGGGAGGACTAAGTTGGCCACGAGGTTGGAGGGTGTTATTCTTGGAGACCCTCAGGTCCTGGGGGTTTGCCCTAGGCCAGGTGAGCTGTACTTGTAAGCATAGTGGCTCCTGGGTGGTCCCTACTGAAACTTGGGGGACTGAGGCTGTAGCCTCCATCCGTCTGGTCCCCCTTTGCTAGCTTCCTGTCCCCACCTGTTTTCTATTCATGGACCGTGCTCTAGCCTGGGTTGACCAGTGTCTCCCTCCTACTCAAGTTCTTCGGAGAACCCTAGGATGTGACCTTCAGTGGCAAGAGTCACCGTGGACATCAGTATTTAGGGTGAAGTCATGTTGCAGTGGGGTGTCCCCTGAATGCAACATGGTGTCCTCATAAGAGGGGCTGACATGAAGACATNTGGACAGAAGATGGGACAGAGGCAGAGGCAGGACTGCCAAGGACTGCAAGCTACTGGGAACAAGCTAAGGACCAGTTTTCATGGGATTCCCAGAAGGACCAGCCCTGCTCTTGATTTTGGACGTCTGGCTCCCAAAACATAGAGAATTGTGAGTACCTGGGGGCTGCTCCTCTCCATTGTCACTCAGGGGAGTGGATTGCTTCTCAGCAGTGGTCTCAGCTGTCCACGCCANAAAGTGTTGTTAAAACCTCAGTCAAGCTGGGTATGGCGGTGCATGCTGGGAATCTGTGCAAGGAAAGCTGAGGCAGAAGGATCACAGACTCGAGGTCAGTCTGGGCTGCATAGTGAGAAAACCCAACATGGCTGGTGAGATGGCTGAGCAGGTAAAGGTGCTTGTCTTGACAAGCCTAGTGATCTGAGTTTGAGCCCTGGAACCCACGTAAATGTGGAAGGTGAGAATTGACTTATTAAGCGTATACATACATGCTGTGGCTCATGCCCCCCTGTATATGAGCACACACAAAAGGACAGAAAAACAGTAACTCAGGCTGGGGAGATGGCTTTGTTTGGACTGTGCTTGCTGAGTTCAGCAACTGGACCTGAGTTCAGTCCCCAGAACCTATGTAAAGTTGGCATGGACGTGGGAGCCTCTAATCCTGTGATTCTCAACCTGTGGGTCGTGACCCCATGGGGGGTCACATGACCCTTTCACAGGGTTCACCTATCTGACTGATATCCTGCATACATTATCATTCATAACAGTAGTAAAATTAGTTATTGAAGTAGCAACAAAATAATTTTATGGTTGGGGTTACCACGACATGAGGAACTGTATTAAAAGGTCACAGCGTTAGGAAGGTTGAGGACAACTGCTGTAATCCCAGTGCTTGGGAGGTGGAGATTGGATCCCTGGGACTTGCTAGCCAGCCAGGCAGCCTGGCCTAATTGGAAAGCCCCACGCCACAGTGTGAGATCTTGTCTCAAAAAAACCCCAAGGTAGACAGGATCTGAACACCAGCACTTGAGAGAGAGGCCCTCTGACCTCCCATGCCTGTGTATACACCCACCCGCATTCAAACAAAGCCAAGTCAGATTGACCCGGCTGGCTCAGGGGCAGAGCCAGGCCTCACAATGGCTGGCAAGGCCTGCCCAGTTGCTCACCGCCCCTGCCCCTTGCTCCCTCTGTGCTTGCCACGTTGGCCTCAGCTGATTCTCCTGTATGCCTCCACCCCAGGCCCCTTGCATATTCTCTGCCCGAGGTGCTTTCCCCTGGGGTATCATCAACTTTGCTCCCCACACTGCCTGTCCTGAGGGCTCTTCCCTGATTTGTCAGTACATTACACCCTTGCCTGGCTGAGCCCGCCTCCTTTAGTTCTCTGTGCTGTCCTCTAATGCATGGCATTGTCTGTCTCTTGCTGCTGTCTGTCACTCCAGCTACACCCCAAGTTCTAGAATAGGAGACTACATGGTGGGCACAGGGCACCTGCCCCAGGACTGCCAGGGATCTGAGTCTCCCATCTGTCCTCCTCATGTCTGATGCCTTTGTCAGGATTTCAGTGCTGGGGTCCAGTGTGCGCTTTCTGCAAGACTGTGCCCACTTTGGGGTGGTGTGGGGCAGGGCCTAGGTGCCGACCAGCCTCAGTGTCTGAATCTGTAAAGTGGGCAACCGCCTTTCATAGCATGGCATGTGCGTGGGTGGATGTTGTCCTTGTATCCTCTGGCCTGCCCCTGCCTGGCTCTTGGGAACAGGTGTGCACACTGGTGTGACGTCTGTGGTATCCTGTGCCAGAGGCCTCACTCTGCTCTGGTGCAGAGCTGGTTGGGGATATTAGAACTCTACAGTGCCTGTCCTGGGCTGGCCCTCCTAAGCCTCGGTCGCTAGAGTGCCCAGTTCCCTGTTTTTTCAGATAGGGAAACTGAGGTACACAGTAGTGTTACCATTGTGCCCTTTCCTGGCCTGGGCCTTCCTTGGGGTCCTTCTCTTTGAGTGGCTAGGAACGGTCTCCTGCCCTCATGTGCCTCTCTGGTCACTGCAGCTCCTTCTCTCAGGGTCATCCTCCAAGGCTCCAGGGTTTGGCTGGCCCCCTCAGTGTGAGAGGTTGACCCCGCTCTCTTGGCTTCTCCTTGTCAGTTAGTTATAAATAGCAGCCACAGCACTGACAGGAAGCTGCATTCCCCCACTGTGTCCCCCACTGTGTCCCCTGGCACCTGGGTTCTGTTCCTGTCCTTGTTGCAGCTCTGTGGGAACACCAAGGCAGGGACCGCACTGCAGGTTTGCTGTGTGACCTTCAGATTTGTGCTGCCTTCTCTGTGCTTTGATTCCCTTGGCTGGGCATCTGGGCCCCCTAGGTGCTGGAAAGAGTGCTTCTGGGTGTTTGGGAGACATTGAGCTGGCATGGGTGAGGCATAGCTGATCTGGGGCGGGGGGAGCTGACAGGGTGATGCTGTGGGAAGGCCTTGCTGTGCTGTATCTACTACTTATATATCCTCTCTGACCTGTGGACAGTGCTTCTCCCATTTTCTGGTCAGAAGGTGACAGGGCTTTGGGGCAAGAGAGTGCTTCATGGGCCCCTGGGTCAGCCTTTGTGTTGGGTAGTGATTGTCATCCTGTGCCTGTCACAGCCCAAGGCTGGCCTTTGTCCCTTCGGTACCTGGGGACCTGGTTCCATGGTGGTCCAAGGGCCAGGGTTGTCTGAGCATCTTTGAGTGGCTGTGAGACCCCATCCTAGCTCACAGCCTTTCCAGTTCTCATTCCTGTCAGCCACTTGGTCTTCTGGAAGCTTCCCACACGTGCCTCACCCCGCTGCCCTAATGTGCCTTGCAAGTTCTATCATCTGGCCTGGTGATGCCTGAAAGGCTCACAGAAGTTAGAGGCTCGGCTGGTGCCAAGTATTGTTCTTGTGGCCTCAGCTGTGCAGATGGGGGTGGGGATTAGAAACTTTNCTGTGGCCCTGGTGGGTCTCATGACTGGTCAAAAAAAGAAAACCCCAAACCTCCAAAACAGTTACTCAAGAACACTGATTGATACAAGTTACTTCTTGTCAACTTAGAGCAAGGTCTGCAGTGATGAGCTCCACCTGAGTCACATTTTCAAAAAAGGCGAGACTGCGTTCCTGGGGATGGATCTAAGTCATACGGGTGGCGGATCTGGGCATGCCCACTGTGCCCTGTGGAAATGGAGAGGCTGAATTACCTGGACCCCAAAATCAGATGTTAAGAGTTCAGGATTGATGGGGTGTGGCCTCGGGAGTTCCTTAGAGGCTCCGAGGCGCTTATTTTGGAGCCTTTTTAGCAGACTAAGTCCCCAAATGATGCTGTATGTTTTGACAAATGGCAAAGGAGAATGGAGGCTGCAAGTGGGAGTTGGGTTCGAGTCAGCTGGAGCCAGGGGGTGGGTGGGGTGATCTTGTTAATGTGTGCATGGGGTCTTCCTGACAGAAAGGGTGGAGGCCAGGGCTGAAAAAGGTGGGGAGCAATGCTCTATGTCCCTAGCCATGGGTGGACTAGCCCCATCCACACAGTCTTCCCCTTGCTCTGTTTGCAGCTCTCACCCCCAAACCGAGAGTGGAAATGGATATATCTGTTGCCTGGTCCTGCCACTTGTTATAACCAAAAAGGAAGTCCATACTGAGCCAGTGCTCGCTTAGGGCTCGGGATGGTGGCTGTCCTGGGATCTGGGGAACAGGATGTGGAGGAACAGGAGAGAACTACATCTTGCAAGGGAGGCAGGGAGGTTAAGGTGGCGGAGGAGGCTGGGGAATGCTGGGAGGCAGGGGGTGGTCTGTGGTACTATGTTCTCTCTCTCTATCTTATTCTCTTAAAACCAGTGTGTACTCAGCTCCATGTGGATGGCCAGGGAACAGTGTGTCCCTAGCTTATCCCATGACAGACTACAGTTGCTTCTTCAGGATGCGCTCCCCGAGCCATGGCCTTGTCTCTGAGGGGCAGGTGCCCTGGGTTCTCTGCTGTAGGCAGTGCCCAGAGGCCAATTCCCCAGCTGCAGAGAACGGCGGAAATTGCCGGCTCCTGTCCCAAGGCCTCTGGGCCTGTCGCCAGAAACTGGAGCAGCAATTAAACGAAATGAGATCCTTCAATGCAAGTGTCCCCCCGGCTGCCTCCCAGGCCAGCTCTGGAGCTGGGCTGACTGGGGGTGCCCTCGTGGGGTTAGGTGCAGAGGCTGCAGGGCAGAAGTGGGTTGTGTCTACCAGCCTGGGCTAGGAGACAAGGAGNTAAGGAGATGGGGTGGTTAAATAGAGATCACAGGACACTGTCTGCCACCAGCTTCCCTCACTGGGACTAGCCCAGGCTGCCTTGGTTGGGTGTGGGCTTTTCCCACCCACATCTTTCTGCTTCCTCAGGCCGGTGTGTTTCCCTGCTGGCCTGGGCTCCATCGTGTCCTCGTGGCAGAGTTCATGGGTCTCGTCATTGTGTGTGAGGCATGCTGTAGCCTGCTGTCACAGTGAGCCATGTGGCCCTGCCAGTTTGTAGGTCAGCAGTGGGTGAACAGTGACAGCTTTGTGTACCACCTAGCCTGGAGTTTCCCATGCTCAACAAGATGGGCCTTAGACCCCAAGGGCATTCTGGGAATCTCGGACTCCCCTTTCTCACCACCATCCACATAGCCTCAGCATGTTTAAATCATGCTGCCTCAGTTTCCCTGTATGTAAAACAGAGATGAGACAGTGCTACCCTTGTTGGCTTTTTTTGTGGAACTAGAAGGACTTAATAGAACCAAGCCACCGGCTGTAGTCATTGTCCGCATCATCATTAGACCATGTCAAGACCTGTGTCTTATGGGTTGATGTCATCTGTGTAGTATCTTGTCATGGAGGGTGTGTTTTGTGATTGGTGGATCATGGGGGGCAGAGGCTGCTGAACCCTCCTGCATACACTGGGGAACAAAGGGAAATAGGTTTGGGGCCTTCCCTGAAGGTGCCCGCCCTGTGCTGAGGAGGCCTCTCTGCCAAGGCACGCCTTTGCCAGGNAGGGCTTGGGCCTTGGCAGCTGTGTTTTCTGTAAGTGGGGAAGTTAGAGACAGTCTGAGCATAGCCTAGCCTCTAGAGGGAACTCCTGGTGTACAGGAGAAGGGGGGCTCTCTGTCTCATCCTCCTTTCCCTAGTGTTTTGAGACAGTGTCTCATGGAGCCTAGGTTGGCTCAGTCTGGGCACTGCTCACATTCCGAGGGCGGGCATTGTGGGTCCGTCATATTCAGTATTTGATTCTGCCCACTCGTGCTCCCCTTTGTAACAGCCAGAAATGCCTACAGACTTTGCCCAGTGTCCTTGGGGCACACTCCTCCCACAGCTCTTTGTGTCTTCTAGGGCAGGGAAGCCACATGCAGCTGGGTCTGCTGGTGCCCAGGNCTGTTCATAGGTTCTGTCTCTGAAATGCTTTCAGTGTCTGCCAGGCACTGCAGATGCCCTGACCCTGCTATCTTTGTCTTTGCATTTCAGTCTGGTGGGCATGGATTATTCTGAGGTGGGCAGGTGGTCCAATGAGGAACAGTCAACAGTCAGCCTGGGTTTGTGCGCCTCCCCCACACCCCCTTCCCCTGGCCCCAGTATCCCTATTCAGAGAAGGGCTCTGGGCTGCTCTAGGATTCTATGATTGGCCTTGCCCAGGATGGTGTGTGGTCCCTCTGCAACATCAGGCATCAGTAACCCTTCTCCGCAGGCCCTGGGAGCCGCTCAGCACAGATCCCTATGGGGATTAAGTGGGTTCATTTGATCATGAACGTGAACTTGAGCAGGCAGCTTATCTCCTCTGAGATAAAAGCTGGGTAGGCCATGAGCCACCTGGCCTGTGGAGGAAGCACAGGATTTTATCCTCCACCCTCTTCTTGCGCTGCTAGAGGTCTGGAGCTTCCCTGCTGGCATTCCCTGCCAGCATCTGGGACTTTGCGCTGTGGAACCAGGGCTGTGGGTCAGCCTGAGGCCTGTGCCTAGTTGAGGAAGCCCATGTTGTATCTATTTACATATTCAATTTTCATGTCCCCATGTGTTGAACAAAGTCCCCAGAGAGGGTAGTGGACTTGCTCAGTGTATCCAGGAGCCCTTGACAGTAGCTGACTGTGGAAGCTATGGCACAAAGTAGAAGTGGCTGGGCACAGAGTCAGGGACGGGAAGCTGTGTGCTTTGGTCCTGTAGAGCCTGGGCCTTCTGTGCCTGCTCTGCAGAATAGCTTTAATGGCCAGATCATTCAAAGCTTTTGTGGGGAGGGGACTTGGATGGTATGGTACACTCATGGGGAAAACCACATCATCCCTACTGGTTTATATGCTGTCTAGGCTAGGGTAGGGGTGTTGGCGTGGAGAACCCACTGCTGTGGCTCTCGGGGGTAACAGGAATGGTGATACCCCCATTGTAGGTTGAGGCTGGAGCTGTTCTAAGCATGCTGTTGAGGGAGGTTCTTTTTCCATTTCAATCACTGCCAAGGCCAGGCCCTAAGCCGGAGTCCANCCCAGGGCCTTCTGGCTTGGACCAGTCCGGCCAGAGGGATAGTGAGGGGCTCCGTGCTGCCTCACTGGTGGCTTCCTCATCTCTTGCTACACTTTTTCACCCGTGGGCCTTCCCTCCCACACGCTGTTCCACCTGCCTCAAAGCCTTTCCCTGGAGACAGACATGGTGTCTACTTGCTGCCAGTCAGGTCTTAGCTCATGGCATTTACAGGAGGCCCCAGGTAGTCCTGGGGCCGGGGGGAGGGGGGGGCGAGTTGTGGAGTTAGAACAAGGTGGGGCCAGTAGCTCCCACAGACCCTGCCCACCCATGGGCTGGCTCCTTCCACTGACCAGGTTCCATTATTGGCTCTAGGCTTGGTTTATAATCTCACAAATTAGTTCTTAGGAAGAGATTTCCTTATTCAGCCCACAATCCTCTGATGTTTCTGTGTGTATATGAATTTTAAGCACACTTTGTCATGCTGTTTCTTTTGTGTGTGGAGTGTGCATGTGGAGGCCAGAGGACAGCAGGCTCCTTCTCACTGGGACCCGGAATGTACCAAATCTTCTAGGCTGGCCAGCCAGGGCATTCAAGATTCACCTGTTTCAACCTCCCATATTGCCATCACTGGGGCACTGGGCCACAGGTGCATGCCAACACACCTGACTTCATTGTATGGGCGGGGATCCAAATTCAGGTCCCCACAGTTGGGAAGTAAACACTTTACCCACTGAGCCATCTCCCCTGCCCTGCCGCTGCTTAAAACATTTCTTTTTCTCATTTAAAAATACATAATCATGTGACTGCAAAGATAGGTGGCTCAGCAGTTGAGAGCACTGACTGCTCTTCCGTAGGACCCAGGTTTGGTTGCCAGCACCCACATGGCAGCCCACAGCCACCTGTGACTCCAGGTCCAGGGGATCTGATGCCCTCTTCTGACGTCCATGGGCACTGNATGTATGTGGTACACATACTACATAGTTGTAGCTAGAGCATTCATGCACATAAAATAAACATAAATAAATCTTTAAAAAATGATGTAATTGACCTGTCCACACAATCGAATATTACTCAGCTACAAAATGGAATGAAGCACTACATCCCCCCCTTCCCCATCCCCCCTCCCCCAACACGACATGGGGTAACGCGGAATGAGAGAGTACTCAAGCTCCAAGGGTATGAGCCGTTGAAACATCCGGAAAGGACAAACCCATGGAGAACGGAGCTGTGGGGAGGGTACTTGAGAGACTTAGTGTGGACAGGGTCACTTTTAGGGTGGCAGACTGTTCTGGAACTGGATAATAATGGTTGTCCAGCGTTGAGTGCACCAAACACCATTTATTCACTTTNTAATGATTCTGTTACATGAATTTCATCTCAATAAATGTGAAAACCGATTAAGATTTTTTTTTAAAAAATTTTTAATTTAACATTTATTTTGGGGGCTAGAGAGATGGCTCAGTGGTTCAGAGCACTTGTTGCTCTTGCNGAGGACTCAGGTTCGATTCCCAGCACCCACGTAGTGGCTTACAACCGTCTTTAACTCCAGTTCGAGAGGACCCGACATCTTCTGATACTGGCATACAAGTGGTNCACAGACATAGATGCTGGCAAAACACCCATAAACAGATATTTTAAAAATTACATTTATTTTATCTATTGTGTGTGTTTGTATGTGTATGTGGAGCACCCCCCCCCCACACACACACATACACATCTGCCATGGCACATGTGTTGTGGAGGTCAGGGGACAACTTGCAGGAGTCAGTTCTCCTAAAGCCATGTGGGTCAACTACAGTCATCAGCTTTGGTGGCAAGTGTCTTTACTGCCTTGCCATCTCCCTGGCCCTAATATTTCTTTATTAAACGGCCTCAATTTTTCTTTATCTGTCTGCTTGGCTCAGCACCTTGCGGGCTTCCACAAGCGACACCCTAAGATGAGAGATGGAATGCTAAACCAGCAGGAAAGCAGCAGTGGAAGAATTTGAATTTGGACCTCACCCTATGCTAAGACTAGGAGTTGTGCTCTAGGGCCTTGCTGCTGGCCGGGGAGGGCCCTTGGATGACCCTGAGTGCTNCCCTAAGTGATGGGCAGGCTTACTTGCTTGTGTATGTCTGTGATCTGGAGTCCCTGGGACACAGTCACAGTGCACACAGCCTTGTCACCCCAGTGGAGCTGGGAGAGTCACAGGCTCATGTCCCAAAACAGAAACCTCCAACTGGACCAGGCTGTGAAGTCAGTACTGCTCGCTCCTGGAGTACGGTGCTGGGTCCTCTCCCCTCCTTCTCCCTTGTGGCCTTGGCTTCTAAGCACATGCTGAACTAGGCTGAAAGGGCTTCTAGGAATAGTGTCTGATGATATCCCTCCCCTCACCTCCCGTGAGCCTCAGTTTCTTCAGTTGTATGATGGGCCCAAGAGGGAGGTCGGGATCAACATCTCAGAATGCAGAGCTGCAAAACTGGGGTGGTGTGGAGGGTGAAGGGGTGATGAGGTGTCACCGATTTTGCAGACTGGCCTCACTGTAGTGCCTCAGTGCAGTGTTCTTTGCAGGGAGGAGGAGCTTCTCTCTTGGATCTTCACTGGGCACTGTGGGGTGGACAAATGTGGCAGGCTGTGTCAGCTAACACAAGGGGACTTTGTGAATGGTGTGTGGGGAGCAAGGGTCTGCCTCCCCCATGACACCTTCAGTGCCAGCTGCCTCTTCCATCCTGGGTTGCAGGACTCTTGACTGTCCCCTGAGCCCCGGGTGACAGATCTCTTTAATCCGTCTCTTGACCCAGGCAATTAATTGCATTCTGGCGATCGATGGAGGCCTATCCCTGCTCCTGGGTTGAAGCTGAGACCCTCTGCAGCAAGCCTGCTTTCCGCAGCCTCTGGGCTGAGCCTCCTAGTGCAGGGTTGGTGGGGATTGTTGGTGATTTTCCTACCCAGCCCCATGCTGAACCTGGTGACTCCATGGGAGGCCTGTGAGGCAGCCTTGCTATGTCCTTTCTGCAGATGGGCCCCAAGGACAGCATCCCCCATCCCTTCCCCTGAACTCTGTCCTATTTGTTCCCCAGGCCGGGGATTCTTGGAGACAGCTGGGGAGGTGAAGTCCACTCTGTGGGGCCTTGACCCCCTTTCTTGCCTTTCCCCACCCCATCTTGAAAGAAGAGGATGACCTGAGGGATGTAGTGGCTTAGTGGTGGGGTGCTTGCCTGACATGCATGAGGGTCTGGGTTCCACCCCCAGTTGCTCAAAAACCAAAATGAATAATAATAATAAACCGGAGTGGTACTTGTTGGGAGTGAAGGTTTGCAAGGGGCTGGCGCCCATGTGGGTGACTGCTGATGGACAGGTGGATAGCAGATGGCGTCTTGGGTTGCCTGGGCCGCTGTGGGCTCCCGGCCTGGTTTGTCCTGGCCTGGCCTATGCTTGGCTGTGAGCCAGACTGCCTCTGACCACAGAGAGGCCCCTTCCCTGGGAAGGCGGTCGATGTGGCTTCTTCCTGGCCTCTGCCTCTAATTGCTCCTTCTGGTTCTGCCTTTTGTGGATTGCTCCCCTCCTCCCCCCAAGTGAGAAGCTAGATGACTGCTTTGAGAAACCCATTCCTGGGCCACGGGTGTGGGTGGAGGGCTGGTAAGCTGGGTAGAGGGCCAGACACAAGTCCTGAGGATTGAGGACCCCCTCCAACTCTTCCTGACTTTGTGGTCCTGGGGTTGGAGTTTTCTCCATTCATGAGATGGGGTCAGGGTAGCTGATACCCTCCTCACAGGGTTGAGGAGACACTACATGGGCTGGTTTGAAGCCCACATGGTGGCTGTGGTTATGGTTCCTGTGCTGTGAGTTCCCCCTTGTCATTAATTATACCCAGACTGAAGAGGCCTGATGTCTTGGGGACCCAGGCAGATGCACTTGGAAGCCGTGGGTTCTTGTGACAGCGGGGTCTGCTTTTCATTTCTCTCCTGACCTTGTGATCCCCTTGGGTGCAGCCTGTGTCCCTTCGCTCTGTCACCCAGGCCTTGTCATGTGGCGTCCCCCTCATCCCACGCCTCCCCCCCCCTCACCCCACCCCCGTGCTGCTGGCCCCCTTGGCCTTGGTTTCACAGCCCCTGCCCTGCTCGTGGGAGGGCTGCAGGGGTGAGGCTGCTGCCATCCACCTCCTGCCGTGGCCGTGGCAGCCAAGCTGCTGGAACTGAGACCTTGGTGGCCTCCCTGTGATTGCTTCTCTGCAGCTTCAAGGAGAGCCGCGGAGGGCGGGCGTCTCAGCTGTCACTTGAGAAGGAAAATAAAATATCCCGGCGGCTTCTAAATGGAAGGGCGGTGGAGCGGCCTCCTTTGCTTGGCTGTCTCAGCTGCTGGCTCCCACAGTGACACAGGCCCCTTGGGGACAGGGTAGGCTTCCTGTTTACCTGGTGTGGAAAGATGTACCCAGCCAGGCTATCCTGGGAGGGTAGGGGATCCCCCAGGTCCCACAGAGCCTTGGGGCCCTGGCTGCCCCAGCTTTGAGCAGCTGGGCTGTGTTGTTCCAGGTCCTCAGACTGCAGTTTATAGGATTGGTGATGGGGTGGGGTGTGTGCACCACATGGTGAGGGCTGGGCCAGATCTATGTCTAGCTTAGGGCTTCTAGGACATTGCTTCTCTTGGTGTTCCTGCAACTGGGCTCTTGGCCTGGGGCGGGGGTGGTGGTGGTCATCTAAAGGGAGATAGGCTCCGGGTGAGAGATGTTTCTTCTCTAGGCACCTGCTGGGGGACCATATTGAAGCTGAGGGTCCTGAGCGGGAACTAGGTTCTGAGTGTTGGAGCAGCGCTGGTTTGGGTTGGAGTGTGGGCTGCAGGGCAGGATCTGGGCCTTGCTTATGATTGGGCTCCAGGGTCTCTGCCCATCCACACTTGTCCTCTTTTACCAGGGGACCGAGTCCTGTGGGGGTATGACTGCTGGCTAGAAAGGCTGGGAAGTAATGGAGATTTGTGCCGAGCACCTCCTGGGATCATCACCAATGGACAGTTTCTGTCATCTGTCCAGGGACACAGGAACTGGGAAGCATAGGCCTGGCATGACTGGAGCCTTGAGGAGCACAGAGCTGAGCCTTGCGCCTGGGTCCCCGAGCAGGCTCATGGCTTAGATCCAGACTGTTGAGCTCTTCCTGTGGGAGTGAGTTAGATGGGGTCTGGGGCACTGCCTCAAGTTCTTGAGACTGCCCTGGGTGTGCAGGCTAGCCCTGTCACCCAGTACCTGTAACTCCTAAAAGTTAGAGCAGGTCAGTGCCCCTTGTCCCTTCTTGCAGCCATGCTGTTCCCAGGCTCCACAGAAGTTCCTGGCCCCCCACCCTCCACAGCCAAGCTGGTCCTTGATCTTGAGTGCCTGACTGCAGCTCACTTGTGCACGTGCCTCGCCCCCTCCATCCATTGCAGGGTTATTGACTATCTCTGGAGCTGCTTTTCCAGGTGCCCCTGTGGGTGTGTGGGTGTGGGCAGTTGTGGCTATGTCATGTCCGTCTGTCCTCTTTCTTGTTTATGGTCACATCTCTACCTGACTTGGAGCAGGGAGCTCAGCTGCCTGCCCTCCTGTGGCTTTGTTTCTGAGCTGGGCAAGGGAGCAATCAAGTGGCTTCCCAGAGGAGGAATTGGTGCCTGTCCTGTTTCTAGGAAGGCAGGGAAGGGGTGTGGGGCAGAGTTGGATATGCAGCTAATGGGCCTTGCTTTGAGGCCAGCTCTGCCGGAGGCCTGGGAGAGGTGCCTTGGAAAGTGCCCCCTCCCCCAGCTGCCTTGCTGGGAACTGACTTCTAAGCCCCAGGGGGAAGGAGGAGCCCTTGAAACTTCCTCCAGCTGCAGGAGTGGGGAGCTGGATAGTAGCTGGGAAGGAGAGGCACCCCACCCTCAGTGTGTCTGCTAAGTGAGGGCTACTAGGGGGACACCTAGTGGGGAGCACTGGATGAGAGGAGTGGTGGGTGTGCAGAACGTGATGAGTGTGAAAAGACAGCTCGCCAAGTGTGCACAGGGGATGGAGAGGAGGGTGCATGCATGCAGTGTGCTTGTGAGCAGAGTACCTGTGAAGAGGGACAGGAGTGGCTGCAAGCCAAACAGGCCAACAGTGGGTGTGACATTCCCAGTGGGTGTGACAGTGGAGGGAGGGAGGGAGAGCAAGGGAGAAAGCTGGAGGCTTGCTGAGTGCTGGTGAGCACCCAGGAACCCAGGGGGTGCTCCCTGTGGCTGGATAGTGCTCCCTGTGGCGGGAGCTAGGAGCAATACACCTGCTAGGAGTGTTGCACATGGGAACCC
This sequence comes from Neotoma lepida, assembly GCA_001675575.1. Classification (NCBI taxonomy): domain Eukaryota; kingdom Metazoa; phylum Chordata; class Mammalia; order Rodentia; family Cricetidae; genus Neotoma; species Neotoma lepida. Next base: position 1,218,611 of record LZPO01096787.1, read on the forward strand.
AGCTGCTGTCTGGGTTATATGTGTGCGCTCATATATGCATGTATGTGCCTGGCTTTTTGTTTGTTTTGTTTTTATTTGTTTGTTTGTTTGTTTTTTCTAGACCAGCTTTCTCTATATAGCCCTGGCTGTCCTGAAACTCTGTAGACCAGTCTGGCCTCGAACTCCGAGACTGTCTTGCCTCTGCTTCCCAGTGTTAGGATTAAAGGCGTGCACTACTGTGCCACCATCCCCACCTGGCATATGTGTCTGTTATTGTTTGATCTCTGTTGCATGCTCACCAAAAGCAACTTGGGGAGGAAGGGGTTTGTTTCTACTTAAACTTTCCAGGGTCACAGTCCTGTCATTGAGGGAAGTCAGGGCGGGAACTTAGGCAGGAACCTGAAGCAAAAACCATGCGAAACGCCGCTTACTGGCTCACTCTGGCTCATGCTCAGCTAGCTTTCTTACACAGTCCAGGCTCATCTGCCTAGGGACGGTGCCACCCACAGTGTGCTGGGCCTACCCACGTCAATCATTAGTAGCACAGTCTCACAGATGTGGCCACAGGCCAATCTGATAAAAGCAGTTCTTCACTTGAGGTTCCTTCTTGGAGGTGACTCGAGGTTGTGTCAAGTTGACAATAAAAAGTAGGACAAGGCCTGTGTCTGAGGTACGCCCATCCATCCTGGGCCCAGGCTTTGATGTAGCAGGGGGAGTGGGCTCCTGCCTCTAGCTTCAGCCTCAGCCTCATGCCTCAGAAGCTGGGACAGCCACCTCAGGTAACTGTCAGAACTAAATGAGGGGCTGGTGATACCGGGCCATCTTTTTGTCTCCACCCTGAGCTGTCCACAGGCCTTTGTGCATCCCACTGCAGGTGGAGCTGTTCTGGTCCTTTGTCGGCTTTTGTGGAGTCCGTATGGAATGACCTCCGTCTGTCTGTACTGCTCTCCCTGATCACCCACCCAGTTGTCTGCTGTGTGACATTCCCTGGTTTGCCACCTCACCTTGTGTGTTCCCAGCACCTCCACTCTGTTCTCCAAAGCAGCACGGGACCTTGTTCTTCCTCAGCCAAGACCTGACTTGTCAAGCAGGCTGAACCTTGCCTGCTGTCCCTCTGTGGGCAGCCATGCTTGCCCTGTCCAGTGCCTTGCGTGGGACCCTGGCTCTTGCTTTGTCTCCTGTCTGTGTTGCTGGCAGTTCCTGCCAGTGTGACAGTCGCCTCTCTCAGCGGTCCTGCTGGGCTCCCTAAATGGGGAATACCTCCCTTGGACCCAAATCTGTTCTTCACTACTGGCCCGCACTGATCCTGTGCTCACCAAACACTCCAGGCACTGTGTTGAAGGGCTCGCAGGTAGCGAGGACCTGGAGGGGATGACCCCATTTCCCAGCTGACCTCCTAGGGTAGGGGCCACTCTTCCTACTGCTAGGGAGGGAGGGTGCCCGCCTTCCAGGCCTGGCGCTGCCCAGCCCATTACAGACAGGCTGCAGGTGGCTGGCTACTGAAGCTTCCGGGAGCTATGCCCGTCCTCCCCATTCCAGCTTCCCACGGGGCCTGTCTCTGGAGTTGCTGCAGATGGCAGGACCNGGTGCCAAGCCCCGGGGCATCACAGCAAACAAAGGCTTAAAGAGGACACAGAGCAGAAAGAAGCGACTAGATGGTCCCCTGTGAGTCGCCTGCAGCTGCCCCTTCAAGCCTGGAGTTTAAGGGGCCTGCCAGGGCAGGCAGTGTGGGAGTGCAGGCCCTGGAGCTGGGCTGCCAGCCCTGGATTGAATGTTGGCAGTGCCAGCCAACAGTCACAGGAGTACGCCATGTGCATACCCTGACTCCTTACACACTCACTTCCAGCATGCTTGTGAGGTTGATGTTTCTGCTACTGTGAACATTTCAGAGATGCACATTAAGACACANAGAGGGAAGCTACTGGCTTCCAGGTTGCACAGCTGGGACCTGGGGTGCTTGCTCCNGAGCCTAAGCATGCCGCACCTCCCCCTTCTTCATTGGCCTTTTATCTTTGGCAGGGATTCCCAAACTCTACTTGAGGCTGAGATGTTGGTACATTGGGAGGGGTCTTGGAGATGACTTGGGGGGGCCAGCTTGTTTTAAGGGAGGACTGAGGTCAGGATGCCAGATCTGCCTAGGGTCACAGCTGTCAGTGGTGTTTGGACTGTGTGGTGTGCTGTCCACTGCACTTTGTCCCTCCTCATCCTTTTGCCACACAGTAAAGAATTCATGAATGTTGAGAGGCCATTCAGGGTTGTAACTGTAGTGTTTCGGGATACCGAGGCAGGAGGATTGTGAGCTTCAGGCATAGTTACATACATAGTTCATACATAGTTAGTATCTGTTTTGAAAACTAAAAAGCATGAGCCTGTGGGTGCAGCTTCTGTGGGGAATCTTTTTTTTTTTTTTTTTTTTTTTTTTTTTTTTTAATGTCACACGCCCGCTTGGCTGTGTATAGATTTCACCATGCTGGTGGCCTCAGCTCCTATGAGTTCCAGGTGCTTCCCGTTCTGATCAAACACTTGATGTTGTCTAATTTCAGCTGTTCTGGCAGGTAATCCTGGTGGCTCCAGACTTAACCTGCACTCTAGGAGTATTGCCCTATGCCATTGGCCATCGTNCCCTTTTGGGTGTTTTGGAGCCAGGTTACCTGCTGCCTCAGTCTTTATATGGTGACTTATTCAAGGATTTTTGTTTGTTTTGACCTGGTNACACTGGAGATTGAACCTAAAGGCCTCATGCATGCTAGGCAGCGGTTTTACTACCCAGCCACCCCCGCCCCCNAAAGCCCTCTTTTTACATTTTATTTTTAGACAGGATCTCACTAAGTTATTCAGACTGACTTTGAACTCATTCTGTAGCTCACGGGCCTTGAACTCATGACCTTCCTGCCTCAGCCTCCTGTATACCTGTGTTACCAGGTACTGCTTGGTTNGGGNTTGTGAGTGCNGATGGTAAATGTACCTGCCCGTCAGGTGCCAGCTCATTTGCTGCTTCTTGGGGTCCTGGGGGAGTCTATGGGGCAGGGTTGTGGCCATGATGGCCTTGCAAGGTGGCCCCTGTCGGGGTNTAGGCTTCTTGGAACCAAACGGTNGGGGTTGTGTCAGCTCTGTCCCTTCATAATACAGGGGTTGTAGAAGTGAGATTTGGGTTGTCTGAGCCTCAGTCTCCTTCTCTGTTGTGTGTGTTAAGGTGTCTCCCTCCTAGNGTCACTGGGGAGTCCCTATCCACGTGGGAACCTGTGATGTTTAGTAACAAAACCCCCATTTTCTCCCACAGCTCGCCTGAGTCTCTGACGACGCAGCCTCCTGGTGGAAGTTTCTGGTAGGTTTATCTTTATTTCCACTTGCTGCCTAGGGCATATGGGGGCCCATTCTGCCTGTCTCTTCTGGTGGAAGCTGGTCTGGAGTGTTTCGGAGCNAGAGTCTGTCTAGCAGGCGGGAGAGGCGTGGAATGGTGCTTGGTACCTNAGGGCTGTCTAGGCAGAGCAGGAAGCAGCTGGGTACTGTGGACCNCCTACCATTCCCATTGGCCACTGTTGGGAGAGTTTGTCCTTCATCCATTGATCAATGACTGGTTTGTTGTTTCCTTTCTTTTGTGGTACTGGGGATGGAACCCATGCTAGGCAGGCACTAACCATAGAGCCACACCCCTAGCTTTCTCTTCACTTTATTTTCAGACAAGGTTTCACTAAGTTGCTCTGGTTCGCTTTGAACTCACTTCATAGCCCAGGCAGGCTTTGAGTTTGAGATCCCACTGCCTCTGGGATGACAGGCCTGGCTCCTTGAACTGTTACTTCTTTCTGAAGCACCTACTGTGTGTAAGGTTGTGCAGTGGATGATGGAGATAGCTGACAAGCTGGACAAGGGTCCTGTCCCCAGCACACAGCCAGCAGTCAGCAAACCTGGTGTGAGGTGCCGTTGGGGGAAGAAGGAGCCCAGACAAGAAGGGTTGGGGGTGCATATATGGGATGGGGTACAGTTTCATAGGAGGTCTCAATAAAATGGCATTTGAGGCTGGAGAGAGGCTCAGTGGTTGAGAGTACTAGGTGTTCTTCTAGAGGACCTGGCCAAGTTTCTCAGACCCACGTGGTAACGCACACGTGTCTAACTCCAGTTCCAGGGGATCTGACTCCCTCTTCTGGCCTCCACATACACCAGTCACACGTGTGGTACACAGACATACTGGCAGGCAAACAGCTATACATGTCATATAAAGAAGATGGTATTTGAGGCCTGAAAAAGGGAGAAGGGAGGTGTTGGGGGAGGGCATCTAGGCAGACGGCACACATAACCTGTGCAAAGGTCCCGNTACAGTCTGCATGGGGCTGCTTGGTTGACAGGACTCTGCCTCACTTGTGGGGGGTCTGGCTGGGATGCCTCTTGTTGTCTTGAGCCTTTGAGGCACCCCAGTAGTCAGGAGGGGAAGGAGCTTCCCCTCCCCCGTGGATCCGCTCCTCTCTCAGGCTGGCATTGAACTTGCTATGCAGCCTTGAGCTTCCGATTCTTCTGATTCCACTGCCCCTGCCCTGCAGTTAGATGTGTGCGCCACCACACCTGGTTTGTATGGTGCTAAGACTCAAACACTGCATGCCAGGCAAGCACTCTACCAACTGAGCCACTTCTGCAGCCATGGGCTGTGGTTTCATTTGAGGCAGGAAAGGGTGGGCATGAGTCTGTGGGGGTGGGGCTGTCCACCCTGTCTTTGAGAGTGGAAGGAACGGCCTGGTTGGTCCCCCCCCCCTTCTTGCTCTCCATCCATCCGCATCTCGCCTAATGGGGAGCCACCTCAGCCTGACTTATCTGCCTGTCACGCCAGTGGCCCACCCGAGGACGATAAAAGGGCTTTTTGTCTGCAAGCACTTAGCTTCCTCCACTGGGGCGATCCATCATGCCTGTGGGAGGGAGGGAAGCAGACAGAGGGGGAGGGCGGGGAGCCAGGGACCCAGGCGGCTCCTCAGCCAAGACACGGCTGTCTGGGAGCTGCAGGAACAGGCTAGGAATGTCCTGAACCCCCATCCCCAGTGGGCAGAGGGCCATGAGGCCTTTTGGAGACCCTTGTNCCTTGGGGTAATCTGGTGAGGGAGAGGGGACAGGATTCNGGATGAGAAGCTGGCCACCTGCACACATCCTCAGGTCCCTGCTGAATACTTTGTGGAATGACCTTATTTAACCCTCCAGAGTACTTGAAAAGTGCCATGTCACTGTCCCCACGTTGCAGATGGGAGCAGTAAGGCTGAGAGGTGAAGTCCCAATGTTGCTCTGCACTGCTGAGGACTTGGGGGTTCTGTGGTGGGCCCGACCCTGTTTTTCTGACCTTGCAGTGGGAAGTGGGGCTCTAGGGATTTCTAGAGGAGTGCCATTGGAGTTTTAGGTTTCCCTGAGCCTTGGCTGAGAGGTTAGTTGGGAGACAGCGGGAGGCTGGTATTGTGGGAAGGTTTTGGGGGGCGTCTAGGACATTCAGGATTACAGTCAGGACAGGCAGGAAAGTGCCCAGGGCTGAGTGGGCAAATTCTGGGAGTGCATCAATGGGCTCACAGCCTGGGTTGTGTATCCCACATAGACAGTGGGACTGGTTTTGTCCTCNNGCTCTGGCTGTGGATATCATGGGCCAAAGAGCACAGACTCCCCCTCCCTTCCCTATGGGTCAGTATCCAGACTCTCTCTCCCTCCCTTCCCTATGGGTCAGTATCCTCCATCTTCTGGCTCCTTCCCAGCTCAGGGTGCTGAACCCTGGCCAGGCTCTTGCCTTCTTTCCCTGCCCTCCCCTCCTTTCTCCTTCTTCCCCCAGGGCCACCCTCAAATGACAGCAATTAATGGTGCCTGTGACGGCAGAGTCTGACAGCTGAGCCTCCTGCCTGCAGCTGCCCTGCTAATCGGGCCCGGGGGACCCCCCTGCTCCTTGTTCTATGCATGCCCTCCCCTTTGCTCACTGGGTCAGAGGGGCCAACCCCATAGGCCTGCGGTAGGCCTGTGGGAGGCAGCAGAATCGCCCCAACCCTGCAGCTTCTCCCTCTGTCTGTCCTGTCTGTGGCTATCCTTTTCCGTCATCAGGGAGGCTCTTGCCTGACCTTTCTGTGCTCCAGTGAGTGTGACTGTGGCATGGGCACGCCAGTTGCCCACCTCTCCTCACGTGTCCTATTCCAGGACTGATGCTGGCCTGAAGTGATCCTAGGGTGACCGGGGAGCCTTTCTCACAGGCCTCTATGCTTCCTGTCTCCTGAGAGGAGAGGGAAGAAGAGAGGGCTCCCATGGAACCAGACCCTTGTCCTGCCCTGGACAGCCACCATCAGTCAGATCTCTGGCCTGATCCTGGGGGACCTGGAGGCATTTACTAAACAGAGTCCTGCCTGTTGCCTTTGCCAGGGTTAAAAGAATCCCAGTATGTCCTGCCCACGCTGAGCTTTGCCGGGCCATCGTTTTACAGTGGCAGTGATAAGGCCCCTGCTGTATACCAGGGCCTGCAGCCAGTGCTTTCGGCTTGCTTCATTTTAAGGCTTAGAACCGATTTTGACATTGTGTGAGTGCGTATGCACGCTTGCGCTCGGCATGCATGTACGTTGTCTCTCAAGAGGAGGTCAGAGGACAGCTTGTGAGAGTCCGCTCTCCTCCCACCATGTGGGCCCCAGGATTGAACTCAGGTCGTCAGGCTTGGCGACAAGCTCCTTTCNTCTCTGAGCCATTTCGCTTGCTCCGTTGTCTGGTTTTTATAACCTTGCTTTTGTGAATGGAGAAACTGAGGGACAGAAACTAAAGTGATTTGATAGAAATGACTNAGCAAGAGAGGCACACATGTGACCANCNCTACCCAGTGCTCTTAGGTCAGGACAGCCCAGAGCCCTGACATGAAGTGGGGAAATGGCCCTNGCCGAGCATCACAGTTTGTCTGTTACACTTGTAAAGTGAACCTTGGTAAGTGTCACTGGCTTGCTGGAGATGTGGCCACCTTAAGGGATGAGAGTTTTTACTCCCATTATCATGTGCACACGCACAAGCGTGTGCATGTGTGACAATACGCATGCTTGCACAGAGTGTGCACATTCTTGTGTTTCTTTCTTTCTGCATGGTGGTTTTGAGTTTTCTCATTCCTTATGGCACGGCTCACCTTTTCATCCTGCCAAGGATGGTTCCATCGTTGTCGTGTGGTGTTCAACAACTTGCTGATCTGGTCCTCCTAGCTGTGGCTCTNAGGAAGCCCCCCTGGACCATTCCCGCTTGAGTCTCTGTGAACACGTTTCTGTTTCTCCTGGACACACTTCTAGGAGTGGGTTGCTAGGTGCGTGGTAAGTGTGGAGAAGCCGCCGGGCTGTTGGCTGAAGCGCCATCTCACTTTGCGTTCCCACCAGCAGGGTGTGGGGATGGCAGTTGCCCTGCTTCTTCGTCTGCACTTGATATTGTGGGTCTGCTCCATTGGCTGCCTGAGTGAGTTCTGTCGCATTTTTGATTACACTTTAGCATTGGCTGCGTTTTGATTCTGTGTCTGGCCACCTGGTGGATGGCAGAAAGCTTGGATGGGTGAGACGATCACACACCTGCCAGTACCGGCTCTGTCTTTTCTCTGTAGTCTCAGGCGATTACTTAACTTTTTCTTGTCTTACTGTGTGGGCCAGGACCACGGTGCGTTGTTGGGTAGAGGCTTCGATCTGGGCTTTTAGGGATACCAAGTGCAGGGTGCTCTGAACATTCTCAGTTAGTGGAGGAGAAAACTGAGGCACATGTAGTTTCTCCACATGAAGTGATTTCTCCTCATGAGGACAGTTGGCACTCAGGACTGCAGCTTGCGCACTTTCTCCTCTCTGTCAGGAAGTTCCAGCTCCACAAGTTACATGGATGCGTTTGCTAGTCTAGAGAGGGTCGTGCCAAGAACTGATGGTCAGGCGGGGCCAGAACTCAGCCTTCTGTCCAGGGTTTCCTGTGCTCCAGAGCCAAGGGTGTAGAGGAGAGCCAGGGCTTCTCGGGTTAAGCCCTGTCCTTTGGCACCCTGTACTGTGAAGTGAACGTCAGTCAGACCGTGGTCTGCCAAGGGTCCGCTCTAATCTAGCTTGCCGTCTTAAGCAAAGTCACACACACAGTTCTGGGGAGCTGTTGTGGGGAGAGACAGGGGCCTGATGCTTAGAAACCCAGGAATAGGGATGGTGGCAGGGGAGGGGCTCCTGTTCTTTGCAACCCCCCCTTCCTTGCCTGAGGGGGTGTCAGCTAAGACGACTTTGGGGGAAGAAGGCCCGTAAATCAAATAAGCAATCCCGTAAATAAATAAGTAATGAAGTTAGTGGGGTGCCTAATTACATCAGAGTCGTAATTACGGATGGATGCCTGCCCGATAATTGTACTTGTTTTTAATCTTCGGCTCCGACATGTGTCTCCTCCATCCAACAGTGGTCGTTGGCCCCAGCTGGCGACAAAAGAAGGTGCTGTTTTGGGGCCTTTGAGGGCCAGGTGGGTGAGTGGGTGGGGTCCCTACAGGGTTGTGTGCCTGGCCAGCCTTGGCTTCATCCCCACAGTAGGATTTGTAAGCTGACTCCAGATCTGAAGTCACTGTGAGTGGTGACAGTGACNGAGATAATAGCAGCAGGGTTTATAATAGCACCCACAGTGCTCTTGATGACAGTGTCTTTAACCTCCAAATCCTCCTGAGTACTGTCATCATCCCCTCTTTATTATGCATGAGGAGACCCAAGCACAGAGAGGTTTAGTATCTTGTCTGAAGTCACACAGCTCTCAGACCTGGGTCCTTCCTGTCTCAGCTTTTCTAGGTTATCCTGTGTCAGGGGGGCATCTTGGGTACTTTCCCTGTTCTGGGTGCTGTGTTGAGCAGGAGTGAGAGCAATCTTGTCATCTTGCATGATGGCCTTGAATCCACAGTGAAGTTACTCTGAGCTGTAGATGACCTTGCATCTCACTAAGGACAAAGCCAGTTTTGTGTCCCCTACCTGTGACGGTCATCATTGGGCCCATTCCACAGAGATGGAGGCTAGGGGTGGGAGACCAGCGTGGGCTCCCACTGCTGGCAGGTGGTGGTGGGGGCAGCTGCGATGTTCAGGGTGGCTCGGCGGTGGCTCGGAGGCCACTCGGCCATGTAGGTTTGAATGCATTCTGCACGTGGAACTGAAGTCTGGTTTTGCCACTTGCTTTTCCTTTACTTGAGGAACTCATTGGCATTTGAGCGTGTGGAATGTTCTGGACATTTGTCAATCGGAGTGTTAGATGAGTAGGCACTGTGAGTGCCCCGAGAGAGATCAGATTCCCAAGTCAGCACCACTGAGGCTGATGAGGGCCCAAAGGTGAGGTTCATCCATGTGAGATGAGGCCTGAAGCCAAGTGGTTAGGGGTCCTGAGGTAAGGTGCAAGTGCACTGAGGTGGCGTTAGACCCCAGAGAGAGCTAACTGACGCTCAGAGCGGAAAGCCNGGAAGAGGACGTGTTCAGGCACGGGTGGATCCAGGAGTATGNACACCACCTTGGGAGAGTTGCCATTGTCCCAGCTCTTTCATTCTGTGGTGCTTGTTTCTGTCACCAGTGACTCGCTGTCCCAGGGGAGGGAGAGGCCCCCAGAAGAACCCGGGAGGCTGCCTCTCTCTTGCCTGTTTTCTCCCCAGTGACTTCTTTAACACCTTTCTTCCCCTGCAGGGAGAGGTGACTAAAGGGTGGTGGAGGTGTGACCAGGGGGTGTCCCAGACTCAGGAAGGAAGGGAGTGAGCCCAGACTGGGGGTTGGGGCCAAGCACCATGTCAGACACGTTGAGCAAAGAAAGCTAGACAGTGGAGTTTGTGAGAAGGCCAGAGCAAAGAAAGCTAGACAGTGGAGTTTGTGAGAAGGCCAGAGCTGTCCTAGCTGTCACTTTTTTTTTTTTTTTTAATGGCCTGTGACTTTTATCTCAGAGTGTCTTTTTTTCCTGCCCTGTGATCTGGACAACTGTTTCATGGAATGTTCCAGAAAGTTCCAAGTCTGGGGAAGTCATGTCTGACACTTCTGCAGATGCTGTTTTGAGAGAGTCGGAGCCCAGGGCTGCGGCACTTCTTTCCAGAAGGATCCTTCAGGTGCAGCGAGGCCAGGGGAGCACAAACGTGACTAGACTTGCTGTTTTGCTCCAGGGTCAGGTCCTTCTTTTGCCCACTGCTTGTCTCCGTCTGTGACATGGGGATAGCTGTGCCTTTAGGGTTATCGTGAGGTATCATAGAGCTTGTGTAGACTGTAGTCCTGGCATTTTTGGGATGTGGTGTCCTTGCCTGATCAAGTCCTTGTGGGAATTTTGAGTGCCTCATCTCTCTGTCACTTCTGCCCAGGTATGGGTTTTCAGAGTCCTAGGCAGTGGCTCCTGCCTTCCATGGCTCTGCTGGTGGATGCTGCTGGGGGAGGCCTAGGTGGCTGATAGCTTGCTCCATTGGAGGGGATAGCCCCTTTGGGCATAGGGTAGTAAGTACACCACAGCCTTGGTCTTGCTGTGCTCTGGCCAGTGGGCCAAGGGTTATTCTAGTGCAGTGTGAGAAGTCTCCTGTGCCTGAAACTGGCCTGGAACTTACTCTGTAGTTCAGATGGCCTGAACTGAAAGCAGTCCTCCTGCCTCAGCCTCCCAAGTGCTGAGATTGTGGTCGCCAACATGTCTGGTAAGAGTAACCTTTGTGGGCAGTGGTGGCGCATGCCTTTAATCCCAGCACTCAGGAGGCAGAGGCAGGCGGATCTGGTGAGTTCCAGGAAAGG
>LZPO01096787.1:1232056-1256285 GCA_001675575.1 Neotoma lepida
ATGCACAGCCCACACCCAGAGGAGGTCGGGCTTGAGGTGAGTCACCCAGCAAGTCACGGCCAGTGCTGACGCCTGCCTGAGCATCCGGCCATCTCNTTTGGCCTCTGTGCGCGTTTGGCTCTGCCTTTTTCTGGGCCTGTCACCAAGATGACCCGGGCCCTGAGCCCCGGGCCCTGTTTCCTTTAGTGGATATCGGAAGGACGGGAGCTTTCCTCTGGCCATCTGGTCCTGCAGGACTGGAGGATGTCAGGGCTGGCTGGGAGGAAATGGTTAAAGGAGGGGACGTGGCTGGCGCTGGTCCCCCTGCCAGCAGCAAGGAGGGAGAGGGCTTCTCGAAAGCTATAAAAAGGCCTTGCAGTGTTGAGCCCCAGTGGCTGGAAGCCCGCCAGGGTTACCATGGCGATGAGGAATTAGTCCCGACTGCCAAGGCTGCTAGCAGCTCGGTACTTTTGGCTCTGGAACAAGAGTGGACTTATGTAATTCCGTGTTTATAGGCCTGGGTGGCGGACGCAGAGCCGGGCCTGTGTCTTGGTGGCGGCCCACAGTGGGTCACACCACTCCACAGGGTATCCCTGACACGCCTGCTGTGCCCTGATTTTTTGGGGGGGGGCATTAGGACAGAAGCCTAGGGGCCTGGCAAGCTGCTGGTCCCTACTAGGGCCTCCCAAGCCGGAGTGGGAGCCCAAGTCTCGCGGGAAGGGGTGCGGCCACCGTGTGTGGCCGCCCCTTGCCCGCTTGGTCTGGAGGGAGGATGGCCCTGTCGCTGGCCAAGAGCTGGCCCCTAGACGCCCATGGGTCAGGCCTCGGGTACGGGACATGCTGACCCCGGCTGGCACACTACCGGCCTTCCCTTGCTGCATGGGAGAGTTCCTGCAAGTTGTGTGGAGCCCACTCAGGCTGTCGCTGGCCATGCACTGGTAAGAGAAGTTGCCTGGCTCGGGGGGGCCCGCATCCCTAGACTTAGGGATGGTACCACAGATCAGAGGGCTGTGATTTGCAGTATGTGGGCAAGGGGTACTGCCCTGGGACCACTGGAGTTGCCTGCAAGGTACCCCAGTTCTGCTCAGGATGTGGTGGCACTGGTTCCTATGGGCCCGTCAGCCAGCTGGGTACACGAGGAGGCCCCTGGCAGGGTGGACATGTGTCTCTGGGCCTTGTACATGGGACAGTAGGTTATCTTATCAGGAAAAGTTGTGGATGTCCGGAAGAGGCACTGGGTGCTGGCTGTTGGCCCTGGGAGGGGATGTGTGGTACAGGCACTGTGCCCTCTTCTGGAGCCTGCCTTGAGCACGCCCACCCAGTGTGCGGCGGGATAGTTGAACAGTGCAGGTTGGGATGTGGGGCAGGGGCGTTCTTGATGACTGCGGACTGCATGGGACCAGGGCCTGGGGACCTGGGGGCTTGGGCTAGGGGGAGCCAGGTGCAGGCAGCATGGGCCCAGCCTGCCTCCCCACTGAAGTGGAGCTTGGCTCAGCGCCCTGTCTGGTTTGAAATGAGGGCCACCGGCCCAGGCTTGCCCAGGGCCTTGGCAGCAAGAGAGGGGTAAACACTGGAAAGTTGGAAAGGTTTCCTGAGCTCACAGCAGCCTGCGGCAGCAAGCCCAGGGCGGGGGAGGGACTTCTCCAGGCCTGGTACTAGGGCTGATGGGAGCAGCTTCCGGATACCCCCAAACTCAGGCTGGTGTGGGGGCTCTAGAAGGTATAGCTCATTTGCCCCAGACCCTGGTTGTCATTCAATCCCTTTTTCTATTTTGTGGCCTTCAGTGTTTCATCTTACCTTAAGACCCGTTTCCCTGAGTGCAGAATAAAGTGATGGGGCCNCATGGGTGTGAGGGTAGTGGGAGGAGGAATAACACCTTTAGGGTAGGTTCTGGAGCAGGACTCAAGTTAGATGACCCTGACAAGCCACTTGCTGTTTTGGAGTCTTAGTTTTCTCATCTGGCAAGTGGGTCCTTATCAAGTCACATGGTTTGAAGGACCTAAGGACATGGGTCTTTGGGTTTGCAGTCAGTACTAGGGATGGTTGGTGGTGGGGATGCTGATAACAGTGGCCTCACCTGGACCAAGGGTCGTGTGTGCCATCTTGAAGTAACAGTATTAAGTAACGGGATCAAACTGAGGTTCATGACGTAGCCTGAGCCTTGGAGGACATATGGCCTTGGTCAAGCCCTGGAACTCCCCAGCCATCAGGTGTGCCTTGAGGGAGCAATGGAAGCCCTAGTGGGGGGCAGCAGTCCTGGGTCGTGTTCAGGGGAAGACCCTTAGGCATTCTTCCCACACTCCCCTCGCTCTGCAGAGACTTGGACACTGGGATGGGGCAGACCTCCATCTGACCTCCCCTGCAAGCCTGTTATCCTATTTCTCCTTGAGCCTGGGTTCTTGACACCTCCCAGTGTGGCCTGGGGGTTGGGCCAGGGTGGGAGGACCAGTGTTCCTGCTGAGGGTGGCAATGGTTCTGTGTTTGTAAATGACACCGGATGCTGCTGATGCTGGCTCAGGACCTTCCTTGTCTGGCCAACAGCAGTCAGCTGGGAGTTCCTCTCTTGTCTAGGCCACTGTGCCAGCTGCCCACTGCCATTTGTCCTGGGCCTCCCCAGGTCCTCAGGAACGACCCCTGAAGTTGGACCTGTACATGCCCCTACTGCTCTGTGTCTGCTTGGAGGGTGCTAGCTGAGTGGAGGTGCCTCTTTTCTGTCCTGTGGGGAGTAATGATGATGTCTCTCTTCCTGAGAAGCCTGCATGGACGCCCAGAGCAAAGTTGGCTATGGAATGGAGGGGCTGTGTCAGCCAGTTGCTCTTGAGCCTGCAGTTAAGAAGAGTACCCATGTGTGCACATACATACTTGAATGCATGATTGCATGCTTATATGCATACATCCTCATGTTCACAGCAAGTATTTGAAGGTGTGACTGGGGCTGGTTGGCTCAGTGTCCTTTCCCTGGTTCTGACCTTGATAAGTTGAACTCTGGTGATTCAAGCACATGCCATTGGGGCATCTCCCGGAAGTGCACATGAGATTGTGGCTTNCAGTGGTTTTTCTTAGTACAGCTTGCNAGTCTCCATGTACCTTGAAATAAATGTGATGGAAGGACCATGACTCCTAGGACCAGGCTCTGTGTTTGTGCCCTGATCTGCCTCACAGGCTGGGTGATCTGACTCAGCCCTCAGAGCTCTGATTTCCTTATCCGTAGGATGGGGTGAGAGGTCAGCACTTTGACAGGCTTATGTGACCATTAGGTCATAGTCACCTTAACCTAGCGCTTGAACCAAGCGCTTGTTAAAAAGATTTTATTAAGCCGGGCGGTGGTGGTGTACACCTTTAATCCCAGCACTTGGCAGGCAGAGGCAGGAGGATCTCTTGTGAGTTCGAGGCCAGCCTGGTCTATAGAGCAAGTTCCAGGATAGCCAGGCTTACATAGAGAAACCCTGTCTCTCGAAAAATAACAAAAAAGCTTTTATTACATCATTTTTGGGAGCTTTGGTTCTTTACTTCCACTCTGGCCATCCTGGGGATAGAACTCAGGTGGTTAGGTTTGGCTGCATATGCCCCTACCTGCTCAGCCATCTTGCCGGCCATAAGTCTGTGCCTTCTTGTCATCAGACAATGTGGAGGGCTGCTGAGATCCACCTGTTCATCAGTGTGATGGCCTCGCTCTGCGGCATCAGCTCGGTCATGTGGTTCGCCTTCCATCATCATTGGTGGGATTGCCTGGTTTGTCTGTCCGCCTGTGATGTGGTCATTCTTGTTCTCTATAGTTGGCCTGATCACCATGGCTTGCTTGTTCTGTCACTGGCATCATCTGTATGGTTCATCTGCTTTATTGTTGGTGTGATCACCATAGTTTGCTTGCTCTGTTGTCGTNGTCTGTGGTTTGCCTGCTCTGTTGTTGGCGTGGTCTCCATAGTTCATCTACTCTGTCACTGACGTGGTCTCCGTGGTTCTCCTGCTCTGTCCTTGGCGTGGTCTCTGTGGCTTGCCAGCTCTGTTGTTTTCATGGTCTCTGTGGTTCTGCTCTGTTTTTGGTATGGTCTCCATGATTCGTCAGCTCTATCATTGCTGTGGTCTCTGGTACATCTGCTCTGTCATTGGCCTGGTCTCCATGGTACATCTGCTCTGTCGTTGGCGTGGGCCCCATGGTTTTCCTGCTCTGTCATTGGCGTGGTCTCCGTGGTTCTCCTGCTTTGTCTTTGGTGTAATCTCCGTGGTTTGCCAGCCCCATCATTGGCATAGTCTCTGTGGTTCTTCTGCTCTGCCATTGGCATAGTCTACGTGGTTCTGCTCTGTCATTGGCGTGGTCTCCGTAGTTCTCCTACTGTGTCCTTGGTGTGGTCTCTCTGGTTCGTCTGCACTGTAGGCATGGTTGGCCTTAGATGTGAGAGAGAACGGTGTCTCTCAGGAGCTGTTAGTTCTAGGTGGAAGCTCCTCAGGACTTAGGCAGAGCCCCACACATGGCCACCCCCTAAAGTAGACGTACTGCTGAGCTTGATCCCTTCATACCGGGTAGTTCTGTCTTAGGTACTGTAATAAATCACCATGACCAAACACAACTTGGGGAGGAAAGTATTAATTGGCTCACATATCCCCAGGTCATAATCCACCAAGGGAGGCTGAGGTAGGAACCTGGGGCAGAAACGGAAGCAGAGGTTGTGAAGGAACACTGCTTACTGGCTTGCTCTAGGTGGCTCACTCACTCAGTCTACTTTCATATACAACTCAGGACGACCTGCCCTGGGTTGGCACCACCCACAATGGGCTGGGCCCTCCCATATCAATCATTGACCAAGAAAACGTCCCACAGACTTGTCTACAGGTCAATTTGATGGGGACATTTTCCCAATTGAGGTTCCCTCTTCCCAGGTGACCCTAGCTTGTGTCAAGCTGATGAAATGTGCCTGAGAATTACATAGGTTCCTTAGCACCCTGCAGGGCTGGGCTGGGGATCCAGGAATAAGCTCTGGGGGAGTTTCCACCATCCTCCATATTACTTCTGTAAATGTGACCAAATGCCTGGTGAGAAGTGGGTCAGGGAAGGCAGGGTTTGTTTTGGCTCACAGTTTAATGGGTCCAGTCCATCATGGAGGAGANGCTGAGACAGCTGGTTACATTGTATCCACAGTCAGAAAGCAGAGAGCAGACAGGAAGTAGTGCCTAGCTAGAAAACCTCAGAGCCCACCCCTAGTGACCTACTTCCTCCAGCCAGGTTCCACGCCCTAAAAGCACCAGTGCCAGGGACCCAAGTGTTCAGACCCAGGCAACGCTTTACACTGAAACCCTGACAAGCCTTTGTGTTGGGTGGTGCAGGCTTGTTTCTGGCCTGAGATCGTAGCTTAGGGTCCTCTGTTTTCCTTGGGCAGAGCCTGGAAAGGCAGGGAGGGGATGGAGAGCACTTCTGAGGATGTTGTTGCTTGGAGACCTCAGCCATGGTCCTGTGTCAGGACCTTTAAACTTGGGCACCTGCCTCTCCCGAGATGCTCTGCCTTGCCAGCTCCAGTGGTCCCTGAGAGACTGCTGTCTCTGCATCTTCTGTGTTTGACTGATATTGTGCCTTTGTCCCCAGCTGGGACTTCTTGGCATCTATTCTGTCTTAACTCCTTGAGGCCCTCTGAGCTCTTACGTAGGCTGGGGCTTTTGAGCTACCACTCGCTCTTCTCAGTTCTGGAAGCTGTCAGTCCACTACCAAGGCACTAACCAGTGGGGGTCAGGTCAAGTGCCATCTTGGGTAGGGCTGGTCTGTTCCAGCTGCAGACTCAGCTGTCCATGGGTGGCTTCTTTTGCAAGGATGCTGGCCCTTCCTATGACCTCATCATCTCCCAAAGTCTCTGCCCTCCTGATGCCATCACTTGGTTTCTAGATGTCAGTGTAGGAGCTTGTGTGTGGTGGTGGGGTCACAGATGTTCAGGCTGGGCCCTGACAATTCCTCAGCTGTGCCTGCAGCATGCGCAGATAGCCTCTTGGGAATTACCTGACTTGACATCCAGGGGCAGTACCCCAGGCCTGTTCCTAGACTGAGGGGGTCAGCTTGGAGTGGTGTATGTGTATGGTATATGTGTAAAGTGTGTGTGTGTGTGTGTGTGTGTGTATTGTATTGTATATATATATGTATTGTGTGGTGTATGTGTTTGTGTGTGTGGCATGTGTAGGTTGTATGTGTGTATGTATGTGTAGAGTGTGTGTATATATGTGTGTGTGTGACGTATGTGTATGTATGTGTTAGGTGTGTATTTATGTTCTTTGTCTAGAGACAGGGTCCTCCATCCTGAGACTCAGTGGCTGGGCCTGATGGACCTGTGGTACTCTGGGAAGGTGGAGCATATACTCTGTGTTTGCTGGGTGCCTAGTTCCTGAGAGAAGTCATGGGGATGTGGGGTTGGGATCAAGGAAAGTAGGGCTCTTTGCTTGAGGTGTGGGCTGGGTTGCCTTGGAGGGGGTGGGGACGTGAGCATTTGCCCACCTCTGTTAAGCCCAGAATCACCCTGTCATGTAAGGCTCATAGAGGGTAAGTAACTCCCCCAAAGACACACAGCTGGCACAAAGCATGGAGGGGATGAATGGTATTTGTGTGTCTGTCTGACTTCAGGGTGATCCTTAGTGCTTAGGGGATTATCCCGTTTCCTCCCCATAAGGCCCTGCTCTTATCCTTGGCTCAGGGTAGGCCCTGAGCAGCCCTGGGAGGCCCGCTTCCCAGGCTGAGCTCTCTCCTTGGCACAGACACTGCCCAGGCTACCCACCCGCCCTGTTCTGGAAGACTGGGGGTGGGTTCTCCTGCCACTCTGAGCCAGGCCTGCAGAAGATCCGCCCCCTGCCTCCTGTTGTGTTTGACAATGCGCCCTTTGTCCCCTGGTCCAGCCTCCTCCAGGCTCCCAGCACAGTTTCTCCACCTGTGATGTCATGGCCGGCCCTTTCAGCCAGATGGGCAGTGTGGGGGCTGGCAGGTTAGGAACAACTGACGTGTGGGTTACATGACTGGGCTACCCTGAACCTTTGAAGGGTTCAAGGTCAGGGTGTGTATGTGTGTGTGTGTGTGTGTGTGTGTGTGTGTGTGTGTCTGTCTGTCTGTCTGTCTGTCTGTCTGTCTGTGTGCCTGTGTGTGTGTGTGTCTGTGTGTCTGTGTGTGTCTGTGTGTCTGTGTGTGTCTGTGTACAAGTCCCAGCCGGGTCCTTGGCTTTGTGTTTTTCTCCCTCCCTAAGCCACCTCCAGTCTTTTGGCCTGTGAGTGGATGAGTCATTGAGCTGGCCTCTCCCAAGAGCCTTGGGCGTGAGACTCTGGCTTCCTGCCAGCCAGAGGGGCCACTGAACCATGACCATGTCCCTAGGTGTCCCTGCATGTGCCTTCATGCTCTGGCCTCCCTGGCTCCATAGGGACTCTCCAGGGCCTAGCTGTGGGCTCGAGGGAACTTGCTTAGGAGCGAGCCTAAGAGATTGGTGTAATGCAATGAAGCATACAGAACCCCAAAGATCTGCTCAAGTCTAGACAACCCAAATCCGGAGACAGCATTTAGAAAACAGGTCTTTGCAGGGTGACTTCAGATAGGACCACCCTGGGTGTCCTAGGTGTCCCCATCCCTGAGTAGTGCCATCATAAGCAGGGGAGAGTCTCAGGAAGGAGGCAGGATGGGGCAACATGACCACCATAATAAGGATGTCTGGACCACCCATGGGTAGAGGAGGCTTCCAACCTGCCCTGGAGTAGGCTTACCTGGGCTTGCTACCTCCTGTGTGACCTTGGCCACTTCACTCTCCTCTCCCTTCACCTGTACAATGTTGTCAGAAGTGAGGTCTCGGGCCAGGCGCTTAGATGACTGGATAGGATGCCAGCAGAGCTTGATGAGAGTTAGACATAGGGTTGGCCACAGAGATGGCAGGAG
This sequence comes from Neotoma lepida, assembly GCA_001675575.1. Taxonomy (NCBI): domain Eukaryota; kingdom Metazoa; phylum Chordata; class Mammalia; order Rodentia; family Cricetidae; genus Neotoma; species Neotoma lepida. Next base: position 1,239,921 of record LZPO01096787.1, read on the forward strand.
CTAGTCACATTCATCTGTCACCATGGCAACCACTTAGGCCCTGGGATGGAAGCAGTATTGCCCTGTAGAAAGAGTCTCCTCCTCCACAGTGACACAGAACTGTCCCAGGCACATAGATGGAAAACAAAAGCAGAGGCCTGGGGAAGAAGGCACCTGTAGGATGTCTTGCCTATCCCCACCAGGGGCTGGATGGTCCCGGAACTCGCTGTGTAGACCATACTGGTCTTGAACTCACAGAGAACTGCCAGCCTTTGCCTCCTACTGCTGGGATTAAAGATGTGTGCCACCACGCCCGGCTGACCCCTTTATAAATTCTAGGAAACTGAGCTCTCAGTACGCTAGAGGAGGGCTATAGTGGGGGCAAGTATGTGGCCCACTCTCCAGGATCCTTCTGGCCTAGTGGGGGCAGGAATGTGGCCCACTCTCCAGGATCCTTCTGGCCTGGCCAGCCTGCTTATCGGCTCATGCCATGGTCAGGCATATCTTCACAGAGNGGCCACCATGTTCCTGCAGAACGTTCTCAGGCTTCATTTATTGCCGGGCCATGGAGTATATCTGCTGCCAAGGACTGACCCAAATCCTCAAGAACTGTGAGGAGGAGGCACTGTCTACAAGGCCCGTGTCCCTCTTAGAGCCACCAATAGCAAGGAGAGGAGTCGGGCACGCCGCTTTGGCTCCAGGAGAGGCTGGCTGGATTCCTGCCCCAGACACTTGCTCCTTTGACCACTTCCTCCTTGCTCCATTCTGCATGGAAGAGGGGCCTGGAGATCTGAGCCCACGGAGCTTAGCAGTTGGGCATCCCTCGCTCGAGTCTCCTGTGGCAATGGCTGGACTCTCCGTTTCTTCCCGTACTTAGTACAGAGTTTCAAGTAACTAAACAGAACTTCAGGCACGGTTGGATCCAGGAGCTTGATGTTCTTTCTTTGGAACTTGGCACTCCTCAGCCCTGTGTGGGAGAGCNTGCTGCCCGTGACACGCCAGCCAGCAGACTTATCACAGGAGCCCGATGATGTGACACCCACTTGTGATCCCAGCGTTTGGGAGGCTGAGGGCAGGAGGATCAGAAGTTGAAGGTCATCTTCAGCCACATAGTGAGTTTGAGGCCTGCTTCTTGGGCTGGGGCTAACTGTAGGGTGCTGTGTGGAGGCTGCCAGGGAGACAAGGGATACTGTGCTCAGAGGAGGCTAGACTCACCGCCACTGCCTGACTCCACGGGGTCCAGTGTAGACCTCTAACTGGCCTGATGTTGAACAGCTAGTGTGTTTCTTCAGGATAAATGAGGCTTATAGATGGCTTACTGGGCAAGTGGACCAGCTACTTACCCTGTCACCAGGGCTCCTGGTCTTGCATGAGTGTTCTGCCTGTTGAAGGTATTGCTCCCATGCAGATGCTGTCAGAGGTTTGCAGAACTGGCTGTCTGAAGGCACAGGCGGGTCTGGCTTGGGCCTCTGGGCCCTCTTTGTATCTGGGTGGCAGGCTGGTTTACTGGTTATTCAGAGACCATGCTGGCAGATGTCCCTAAGTTGAACTGGCTTTTTGGCTTTGCCTGGAACATTTGGGCTAGTGTGTCCCCTCAATCACTTTCCTGAGTTCCAGCCCAGCCCCTGGGTCTGTGTTGTCTCTAATCTCTCTCCTGGCTTGTTGCTGTGGGGCNTGGGGGCTCCTCCTTTGTCTCCTGTCTAGGCCTTCTTCTCAGGATCCTTGGTGAGCTGATCTGTCTGCTCTGGGGTCCCTAGAATGGGCTTAGGACCTGGAACTGCTTCTGGGGACTGTGGTTATCTGGATACTGCCTTTGGCTCCTGGCCACGGGGCCTCCAGACCAACTTCATCTCCTGTTGATCATTGTGGAGTTGCTGGGGCCATCACTGGTGACTTGTGTGTATGTGCTNTGGCTGTGCTGACCCCAAGTGGACGTCCCCTTGGCGGGGTGTCCAGGTGGCCATAGGTCTCTCCTGGATAGCAGGGAGGGTTAGGTAGGTAGTGCTGTGGTCACCCCCAGTGGCTAGGGCAGGGAACTGCATTGCAGGGGTCCTACCACTGGGCAGCTAGTGGCCAGCTGTTTTTGGCTACAGAAACATTGGCCCTCATCCACATGTGGCCCTCTACTCTTCCCTTCAGGCCATCAATGGTTTCTCCTGGATTCCTCCAGAAGCATCCTGAGAAGAAGGGAAGGACAGACAGACTATACAGAGGTTATACCCAGCTGTGGCTGGGTGGCCAAATGTGCGGGTAGGTGGACAGGTTGGGCGTTGTGGGGCCTTGGCCTTGTCTGGGTTGCAGGGTCTCATGACTTGCATTAAAACCAGAGGTTTGAAAGGCTCCTCCCAGCCTAGGCCTTCCTGATGTCCCTTAGGCACCCTGAATGACAAGCTGAGCTGGTGGGTTGCTGCCCAGCAAATGGTGAGACACTGCTGGACAGGCCCAGCCAGCCTCAGGTTTTGTGGGGTAAGGTGGGTTGGAGAGGGGACCTTGTGTTCATTGTGCTGGGCATGAAGTCTTTGGGGCATATAGGGAGTTTCATTAAGGGGCCTTCTGGAGGAGGCATGAGTGTGCGTGCGTGCATGCATGCTTATCTGTCCTCATTATGATAATTTCCTTAGTGTTTTGAATTGCAAGGTTGGGAAGTGTTGAGTGCTTTCTTAGTGTGTGCATCTGATCCCTGGAGTCCCCACCCTGTGAATCTGCTGAGACCCCTCCCCTGTGCCCCTCAACCCCTCACTTCCCTATTCTAGCTGATACTGTTTGTCTCTGGCCACCAGCTTCTGTGTCCCCTGGGCTCTGAGTATCTCTTGTGCAGAAGGGAGATGAAGGACCCAGGCCTGGCTCCCCTGCCTGTAAGGATCTGGATCTCAGGTTGTCCCTGCTGAGAGATGGGTCTATGTCCCTAGTGGTTTTGGCTGGTGACCTGCTTCCNTGCTAGTCACTGTACCAGGACCTAGAGTAAGCAGTGTTTTAGAGCCACTCAGCTAGTGTCACTACCCACTCACTGCATCTGTACCCCAGTCCATTGTCTGATTCCTCTTCTCAGTGGGCAGACTGGCCATGGAGATGGGCAGGGGGAGGGGAGGGCTTGATGGAAACCTGAGGCTACCCAGAGTGGCTGAGGCATGAGGAGGAGGAGCTGGGGAGTAGTGTGCAGAACGTGGTGTGACCTGAGACCTGCATGCCCGAGCATCACCAGCTGTAGTTTAGCCGCCCTCCCACTTTTAAAATTAAGTAGTGGGCTGGGGAGATGCTTCAGTCAGTGAACTGCTTGCCATGTGACTTTCATCCTNGAACCCATGGAGAAAAGCCAGGCATGACAGCGTGTGCTTGTAATCCTGGCCCTGGGGAGGTAGAGACAGGCTGATGAGCGTAGCTCCTTGGGGGAACTCCAGGTCCCAGGGAGAGATCCTGTCTCAAAACACAAGGTGGTTCGCTCCTGAAGGGTGACACCCAAGTGTGACCTCTGATCTCTATGCATGTGCACGTGTGTGTGCATACACACATACACAGTAATAAAATTAAGTGCAAGGAAAGCCATGAGGAAGAAGTCTGCCTTGGCAGGAGTGGCCACAGCCCAGGGAACAACACCCATGTGGCTAAGCTGGGACCAGAACCTGTGATCCACGCTTAGCCAGATTTCTTCAGTGCCTAGGTGGCCAAGGCCTGGGGGTGTTGTGTGATCCTGGGCAGAGGAGAAGCTTCTCTTTGTGCCTTGGTTTCCCCATCTGTTGAATGGTNCAGATGTGCTTGGTGACAGTCTCACAGCCTCCAGCCACATTCACACACATGAACAGGGTCCATGCCGGGCGGTGGTGGCGCACGCCTTTAATCCCAGCACTCGGGAGGCAGAGGCAGGCGGATCTCTGTAAGTTCGAGGCCAGCCTGGGCTACCGAGTGAGTTCCAGGAAAGGCGCAAAGCTACACAGAGAAACCCTGTCTCGAAAAACCAAAAAAAAAAAAAAAAAAAAAAAAAACAGGGCCCATGATGGGGACTCACTGCTGCAGTGTAGGACGTGGGGCCCTGGGAGGGCCACATGAAGCTGGAGGATTTGAGGGCTTCCCCCGGGACAGTGCCTTTCTAGAGGTAAAGACTGGCCTGTCCCTCTTTATAGATAGATCACCCGTGAAGCCTCCCAGCTGAAGCACAGAGAGGTCTGTACCCAGCCCATTGTTGCACAGCAGCATAAAGGATGGAGATGGTCTCTGGCCTTGTTGCAGCCATTTGGGANAGTAGTTGGTGTGGTTCTGTTNAAAGGGGCGCTCTCTAGGATTGGGTGGCTCTTGTTGGCNTNATTTCTACTCAGTGNCCAAGAGACTGTGACTTGGCCTTCAGTCTCCATTGCTTTGACTATGTGCTTAATCCCATCTGGGGCTGGGGTTGGGGAGGTGGACCCTGTGTGGCGGGGAGATAATGTGGGGTGCTGGGTCAGAGCCTTTAAAGTTGAACCCAATGCCTAGGTTTGGTCAGGAGACTCAGAAACCCCCATAGAAGGCATCACTGGAGGTCACATCCTCGTCTGACAATATGGTGTGCCTGGTGGCCTCGGACTCCCACAGGGACATGGGAGCATGCAGGCAAATCTGTCAGGTGGAGTGGGCGGCCATTGTGGTTACGGCCTACAAGGCTCTTGGTGTCTGGAAACTGGGCTATACCATGTTCTACTGGGGTTNCCCCGCCAAGGGAACCTGGCAGNCTAGGTTCTGAAGCCTGTACAAAGACTCTGGTCCCCATGGTGGATGTTAACTCTGGTCTCTGACTGCCACACATATNCACATATTCTAATTCTGGGAAGCCCCTGTCATCTCCTGTCCTTCTGCTCTAAGTTTGGTGTCATTGAGTGCTGTCTGTTACCAGGAAGCTGCAGGCTAGTACCACACACAGTGTGTCTCACNACAGTCACCCCAGCCTCTCTCTGCTGTCCATCTGTTTCCCATTATTCCACATCCCATGTCTGAACCAGGCCACTGGTTGTGTCCCCAAGTGCCACATATCTGCTTGCAGTCCTAGAAGGAGGTTGCTGCCATGGGGTGGCGACACAGGTGGGCCCTTACATCACTGAGATTGGCCTACTTGTGCTGGGCACAGTCCTTTGCCGAGCACTGGTTATGCCAGCCAGCCCTGTGAGGAGAAGGGAGTGGGCAAGGGATATGGGCACATATGTCACCAAAGGTGTATGATGCACAGGGATGGCCTTAGAGGATGTCCCTGCCAGAAGCTGTAACTGTAGTGGCATACAGCCTGGGTTCAGCCAGTCCCTGCCCTTGTAGGGTGACATTGTTCCACAGAAGCTCCTCTGTTGGNATTGCTTTNCTGAGAGCGTGCTGCCTTCCAAGCTCCTACCTTGGTGCTGCCTAGACAGGTTCCTCTTGGCAGGCTGNGCAGCCAGGACCCTGCTGTCCCCGGGCTGCAGCCACTCCACTGTGAGGTGTGTGAAGATGTCCCTTCCCTGTTGCAAGCTTGTAAGGCTTCTGTCTGCCTCCTACCCGATGCGGTGCCATCTGCTCACTTTCCTCCCCAGTTGCTGTCGCCCCATCCCACAGTCTGTCTCTTGCTTGGACGTTTATAGTGGCTTGCCAGCTGTGNTACCCATAGCAAAACACTCTGACGCTGTCCTGTCCCTCAGCCACTGTCTGGGGCTCCCCATTGCTCCGAGAACAGAATCTGTTCAAGTCTACCGTGGTCTGTGGGTCCTTGAGTGACCTCCTCCCCTCTAATAAAGTGGTATTCTCAGACCTACATCATCTAGTNTCACCTCTGGGCTCCTGCTGTGGCGATGTTCTCCACTTGGACACTCCCTGTCTCCTTCTTCTCTGGATTGTTTCAAAGCCTGTTTGTTGTGCCTCCCTCCTGGACCCGGGTACCCACCCTGTGCCTTTCTGACTGTGCTGTGTCCCTTGTGGGCATTTGTGTAACTTGGTCACATACTGTATTTAGTTTTCAGTGTCTGGCTCCTTTTACTCAGTGTGACATCNCTGGAGACGTCTAGTGTGGTCTTTGTCAGTATCCTTAGTCTTTTTGGCTAAGTAGNACTCGCATTGAACGGGCAGGCCATGCTGGTGGGTGTTTCTACCTTGTGATTGTTGGGAATGGGGCCGTTCTGAGCATTCATGTGTCTGTCTGACTCCTGGTCAGTTCTTCAGGTGCCTAGGAATGGGATTGCAGATCCTCAGTAATTCTGTATTTCAGGTTTTGAGGACCTGCCAAATTGTTTTCCTAATTTGTGTTTGTTTTCCAAGTGGGCTACAAACAAGACCNAGAGTAGGAGAGATGAAATGCGGGTTAGATAAACTCATGGGGTGGGGGCCACTAGGGTGTCTTTGGGGCTGCCCTGCGCATGGGGGACACTGGAAAGGGGTTGGCAGGGTGACCTTGGATGATGCAGTCCCAGTGGATGCCCTGTGAGTCTTGAGTGGAAGCTAGCCAAGCCAGGCTGAGGTGTGAAGTTTCCCAGAGCTGGCCTAGAGAGACATCCTCTCTGCCTCCTGAGCCTATGGGCTCTGTGCCTGCATTTCCACAGGCTAAGAGAATAGACATTGTGGGTCATTTCCACCTNCCTGCCTTCCTGTATATCCCCAAATCAAATAGTGGTTTTGAGGCCATCCATGGTGTGCATGGTACTAGACCATGTGACACAGGACGGTCAGCTTCAAGGTGGGGTTGCACTGGTGATGTTGCAGGCTCTGAAACCAGGCAGGAGGTGTGGTGTAGACCTGTTTAACCTGGCCCCTCCCAAGGCAACATCTTGACAGGCACAGGATAGCTGCCGTGTTGGCTTCTGCTCTTCTGTTCATAAGTGTCATGGGACATACCTCATTTTGGTGGTAGGTAGTCTGTGTGAGCCAGAGTTCTTCGTAGCAAGTAGGAGAAAGTCAACCAGGGCCATCAGAGTAAAGCCACACCTGTCCAGGGTGCTCAGGGATAGTGCTCCCCCGGGTCCTCAGGTTGAGTTCCCCGCTCATCCCTCAGCCAGTCACTGCTCAGGGCTGGAGTGTGAAGTTCACACTGGCAGGTTGGGTAGGGAGTGGTACATAGTCAGGATCTCCTGATTAGGGGCAGGGGAGTGCCTATGGCTTCTTGGATTTGCGACCTTCACCTAACTTGCTTCATTTCTCTACATGAGACTATTCACTGGCTGANGTAGGCCATCTGCTGCTTTGAAGGCAGTTATGAGTTAGCTCAAGAGGAAGGGTTAGGATGAAATAATAGGGAGCTGGGGGCCTGGTCAGTCTCCTTATCCTTGATCCCTTGGGATACAGCTCCAGCCTTAGCTGTGGGGTGCAGAGTGAAAAGGAAGAGAGTTTTGCATGAGGGACTGGTAGGGAAAGGGAAGAAGAACCATGNGGGGAGGGAGAGGCTCTCAGACTTCCCACTGGCCTCCTTGGATCCTGGACCCTCTAGGTTCCCATCCNTGAGACCACTGGGCTACTGTCATAGCCTTTTGTATTAGCCATGGAAGCTCCTGCCTGGAAGGTGGCATTTATGTACCCTGGACCTGTTTGGTGCCCTACTGTTCCGATGCCTGTGTCTGTTCCTGGATGTCCCTGGTGTGACCCTCAGCATCCAGTTCCCTGACTCCTAGTGGCACCAGGTTAACCACATGTCCTTTCCACATCACATGGCAATCTCTGGCTGAGGACAACAGGGCAGCCAAGCAGCCTTTTGTTNTGCCTTGGTCACCCTGTGACCCATAGTGGGTCATTGGTGTGTACCTCTCCGCTAGCACATAATCCAGGGACAGGCCCGGCAGCTGGGAGCTGGAGTTGCCAGGGGCTTTTGGAGAACTTTGCCCTGGAGACCTGGAAAGTCCCAGAGTGAGCTGGCTGGCCGAGGTGGTGTGGGAGCCATCGGATGGCTGTGGGTACGGTGTACCCCTTGAGGCTCCTAAGCTTGCTGGTTGAGGCCCTGGCTAGTGGGGAGATGGCTTGTGGAAGGTAGGCAAGATGTCCTGGCTTTGGCCTGTCAGTGGGAGGAGGCTCAGGCAGGAGGAAGGACGAGGCCTCTGTGGTTATGGACCAGCTACCTCAGGCTCAATTTGTCTTCTTTCTCTTTTCTCCACAGGCACCTGTGATAAGGTCGCCTGCCATCAGATGACCGAGACCAGCCCTTAGTCGTAGCTGCGGTCAGAGCGTGTTGAGCTTCAAATCCTACCTGGACCCTACCACCATGTCAGGATCGACACAGCCTGTGGCACAGACATGGCGGGCTGCTGAGCCTCGCTATCCGCCCCACGGCATCTCCTACCCAGTGCAGATAGCCCGGCCCCACACGGTAAGGGGCATGTCTGCCCAGTNCTACCTCTGCTACTCTCATGCATCTTCTGAAACCAGGCNGCTGTGGCCCATGTTGTTTTGGTCACAGTGGGGACACTGGTGGCTGCCAGGTGTGGTGATGCAGGCCTGTAATCTCAGCCTTGTGGAAGCGGAGGCACAAGCATTGTGATTTTGAGGCCGGCTTGGATGACGTAGCAAGTCCTTATTTCAGTGTGGGAGGGTGGAGGTTGGGACTAGGCCAAGTGGGNACTCTGTCTGTAGCTTGATCTGCAGTGGACTTGGCATGCACAGTGGAGCACCTATGGTGTACACCCGCTTCCCAGCCAGACTCATTTCTGCTCTGTTTGGGACTGAGGTGGTTTTGGGGAGGGAGACTGAGGTCATACCCCCTTCTTCCTAACCTTCAAGGGCTTGGTGCATATTTGGCTGTAAGACTGAGGCCCAGTGTCTGTCCCTGCCAGGGTCCTGTTCCTGCTCACTTCTTACTGTGGAGCAAGCAGGAGGCTGGGCCTTTGAATCCTCTCTGTGGGCCTTTATTGTGTNCTTGTTATATACTGCGTTTCTGGCTGTTGGCTAAAGGGGTGTGAGACGTATCAGTCACAGTTGGGTGGGAGTTGTCCTGAGTGTATATGTGTATCTAGGCTCATGTCTGTCCCTCCTGAATGTTGTGGTCCATTTCCGTGTAGAGCTCTATTTGTGTGGGAGATGTCTCTACTTGGGAGTCAAGTATGCTTTATGCTCTCTTGTGAGCCCCAGGGCTTGACTTCAAGGTCCCATGCACAGTCCAAGAACTGAGAGCCTCGGTTTAGAGCCAGCCTTGGTGAAGGGTGTTCCCTGTGTGTAGCGCACAGCTCTGTCAGAGTGGCAGGGCCTTGGGTGGAGCCCCTGAGGCCTGGAGGGAGAAGGCAAGCCCTAACCATCATTCAGGGGCAAGACATGGTGGTGTTGGGGTTCTGCATTCCCTGGCCCCACTCTTTATGCCACCACTTAGTGACCATCTGCTGTTCGAGGTACTGGGTCACAACTGTCACCCCAGCAAGGATGTCAGCTCTCCAGGCCGCTGGGGAACNCAGACTTGCCGTTGAATGTTGGGGAGCTCTCAGTTCTGTCACCTATAAAGTAGGGGTGACGAGAGCACCNCAGGAATGCCTCCGTAACTTGATAGTGTTAAAGCTATTTCCTGGAGAGGCCCTGCCTGGGGCTCCCCCTGCCCTCCAGGCTGATGCCTGTGGCTTCCTCCTTGCCCTCTGCCTTCATATTGCTCACCTACTTTCTCTGTGCATGCCCAGCCTCAGNGANTTTTCTAGCTGCTTCAGCCCCTCCCTCCCACCTGCCCTTCCCGCTCTTTGTCCCATGTGTGTCCTCTCCCAGCATTTAGGGTCACTGGCTGACCCTAGGCACCTCCTACTCTCCTGCTGGGCCACTGGTGACGCAGGATGCCGCCGGACAGGACCTAGTGGTTACTAACCCCGCTGGGGTGAGTGTGGCCTGATGGGATATCTACAGGTTGGAACACGTCTGTCCCTTGGTGGGGCCCCATGCTCCTTTCCAGGGGACATGCTTGCACTTCGGCCTCTAACCCCTGCTGGGCCACCAGCAGAACTCTGCTGATNCCTGGGGACCATGGCTGGGTCTCTCTCTTGGTGGGTGTCCAGGCCTCATCACTTTTCCGTGCTGGCTTGGTGAAGGCTGGGGTCTGGGATCTGGAGCCCCTGGTCTCTCCTGCAGCCTTCCCCATGACCCTGGTCCCCCCTCCCCCCATTAGCTCCAACCTTCCTGCAGCCCTTTCTTTCAGCCTCCCCANTGATGCAGGACAAGCAGTGTTCCAGGCTGAGGGAACTCCCTGAGGTGAGACTGTTGGAATGAGCATTGTTCAGGAGTGACCTATGAATCCGGGGTACACAGGCTGTCTCTTATACACATCTAGATGTGTATAAGAGACAGGGCCCAAGGGTGGGTAGAGCACAGCCCCAAGAAACTGCACTGTGCTTAACACTTCTGTCTTGGGAAAGAGCGGTCAGAGAACAGGAGAAATGGAGGCATAGCGAGGCTGATGCCCCGAAGGAGAACACAACATCTCGGGGAGCCATGCGTTCCAGACCTGATGCAACGACCAGCTCAGTCTGTGGTGTCCTGGGCCTAGGGAACGACGTAATGTTTGGGTCTGGGCCATTTGCACATGCTCAAGTAGGCCCTTCTTCCCGGGGGCTCTGCCCTTTCACTTCAGTCAAGTGAGGTGCTTTAGAAAATGCTGGGGTTCTACTGAGGTGATGTCATGCTTGGACCATGAACTGGTCTCTATGTGATGTGACAGTAGCAGTCCTGATGGTAGACACCCCTGCCTCGAGCATCAGACAGTCCCCTCCTGGCATCCAGGGGTAACATGCTTCCTGTAAACCTCAGGCTTCACCGCCCAGATTCTGCGGTTCCCCGCCTCTCCTGGCTCCACACTGCTGGCAGTGGGGTGCAAGAGCCACGTACCCGCAGGTCAGTGCCTGGCAAGGTGTGTGCCAGGGACGCCTGATGAAGTTGGCCGTCCCTAGCCTTGGCCTTAGGCCTAGCTGGCTGACTCTGCTATGGGATGGACCTGCGGGCTGTTGTCCAGTTGGTCACAAACTCTGCCATGCCACATAGGGCGTAGTGGGACTGGATGCTGGCTTGGGCCGATGTCCTGGGTATGTGGGTGCACTGAGGGGTGCTGTACCACCTGCACATGCCCCAGCTCTGCCTTCTGGTCCTCATCCGTTTGTCTGTCTGTCTGTCTGTCTGTCTGTCTGTCTGTCTGTCTGTCTATCTATCTATCTATCTATCTATCTATCTATCTATCTATCTATCTATCAACTCACTTGCTCACTCATTAACTTATCCACTCATTCATTCATTTGTTCAACAAATGCTGATTAGACTTGTCACCCACCAACTTCGAAGCCCTGGGGACAGAGCTGTAAAGGCGAAGGTAAACCCTCTTACCTTGGGGAGCTGACATTCTCCTGGGTCATAGTGAGCAAAGATGAGGGGAGACGAGACCATATTTAAGTGGGGAGCCAGATAATGACAGTGGAGTTGGGACCCAAGAGGAGGGACAGGCCAGGCACTTGATGCAGGACAAGCAGTGTTCCAGGCTGAGGGAACTCCCTGAGGTGAGACTGTTGGAATGAGCATTGTTCAGGAGTGACCNATGAATCCGGGGTNCACAGGAGTGGGCCCAACTCCGCCTCCATCTGATCTTGTGTGGTTCTCTACTGGACTTGTTCTGGAGTACAGTGTGCTTCTTGGGGCTCCCCACTTGTTCTGTTTGCTGTGGAAGTATACAGAGGCTGGAGTGAGCCTTCTCTCCTGAGTCAGGCTTGCTGTAATGATCTTGTGGGGTAGGTTGGGAGCCTGCCACCTGTGCCTGTCCCGTTNCCCTGCAGAGTGCCAGCTGAGACTCTGCAGGACCCCTGTTGTCCTTGCTGTGTGACCTGGAGGAGCTGCTCTTGCTCTCTCTTGGGNCCGTCATTCTCTTGATGTTTAGACCACCCACGATGCTCCCCTTGCGTGGCTGCCTTGGGGGTCACATTAGTCAGCTTGTGCAGAGGGCTTGGCTGTNTTGACTTGAGACAGTCTTCCCTCATGCTCCTCTCTGAGGGGTCCTTCCCTTTGAAGTCCTCCTTGTAAGGTCCTCCCGGTAGCCATGTCCTTCCCATGAGTTNGACCCTGCAGTTCTCTTCAGGGTCTTTTGCAAGGTCTTTCNTGCCAGATCTTTCCCTTGAAGTCTGGTCTCAGGTTTCCCAGTTGCTCGCTGTCCGGGGACAGGATCCCAGCCGGTTTTGCATCCTCAGTGTACCTGACTGGTGCCATTGATTCTTTGCTGTAAGAACTGCTTTGAGACACAAAGCCAGGAGCTGGAGAGACACCTTAGNGGTTAAGAGCCTGTGCTGAGCTTGGTTTCAAGCACCCACATCCAGCAGTTCACAACCCCTTCTAACTCCAGTTCCAGGGGATCCAGTGTTCTCTCTGGCTTGTGTGGCCACTGCACTCAAATGCATGTATGCATAGAATACACATAGACACATAATTAAAGATAAAATTGAAAGCAAACAAAATAAAAAGGACCAAAATGTTGGTGGTGGCGGCGCACGCCTTAAATCTCTGCACCTAGGAGGCAGAGGCAGGTGGATCTCTGTGAGTTCTAGGCCAGCCTGGNCTACAAAAGTGAGTTCCAGGACAGCTAGGGCTATACAGAGAAACCTTGTCTTTCGGGGAGCGGGGGAGATATGACAAAAGAAAACTAAGTTATCTATAGTCCATGCTACCTGTAGCTGTAACCTAGTCAGACATCACTAATCGATTGCCATGCAGTGTAACCAAGTGTCTAGGCAGACAGAACACAAATTGACTGGCCTGGTCAAGGNGGACCCCTGTCTTGTTTTTCCAANTAGAAATGATGTGCATACCCACTCTCTCTCCCCTCCCTCTTCTCTCATTTTCCCGTAGTGATAAGGTGATCTTGGCCAATATGAAAAATGTAGAAAGGCTTTATTTAGGGACTGTGGGATCCAGGTTAAGACCAAGGATGCTAGTGAGCAGCGAGGGAGCCCAGCACTGAGTTGAAACTTCAAGGTTGGGGGAAATTGTCAACTATGTTGATTCCCCAGCACTGTTGCTGCAAGGGTAGGCTAAGGCCTCTTCCACAGACCATGATGATCCAAGCGTGGCCAGACCAGTGAAATCATGGCATTGCTCAAAGTGGGAGGGTNCAGCTTGCCTCTCCCTCCCCATACTGTGTATGCCAGCTGTTCCCCATGGTAGGCGGGGCTCCAGAGCAGCTGCTTGGCTGAGACCTAGGCTTCTAGGGCCATCATTCTAGCCCCGTTTGTACTGGCTGTCCCTCCCTCCCTTGGGGAGCCTGAGCCTGGCTCTCACAGGAATACCTGTTCACAAAGATACCTGGATCTCTACTGAAGGCTGATGTATTTCTGTTCTTAGAGATACTTGAGTTAACCAGTCCCCTGCTGGGGCAGTTCCCAGCCCTGTGTCAGCAGGCAGGGTCTGGGATAAGTAACCCATTCTCTGTGTGGTCCTTTCTCTAAACCAGCATCTGGATAACGTGGGCAGTGGTAAAGGTGAGATTTGCAAGTTGACTGCCAGCCTGTGGCCTGGGGCTGTGTTTACCCCCCACCCCCCACATCCCCCGAGTGCACTAGCTGGAGAGTAGGGTAATACAGGAGCTCTACAGGTCCCAGGGAAGCCTTGTGAGGAGGTGTAGAGTCCAGCATTGTGGTTTATAACCCTCCTCTACATCAAAGGCTACCCCAGCCCTGTAGCTGGACAGGGTTCAGAGCAGGGTGGGAACATCACTCTGGCAGTTTTGGCTAGAGGATGATGTAGGTTGGAAACTCATCTGAGCCTCTTGGTGCAGGGTGGCAAGGAAGCTGCTATTGGCCTTCCCTGCACTTGCTCACAGTTCCTTTTCTAACACAGGACGTGGGGCTGCTTGAGTACCAACACCACCCTCGTGACTACACCTCCCACCTGTCACCTGGCTCCATCATCCAGCCACAGAGGAGGCGGCCCTCACTGCTGTCTGAGTTCCAGCCTGGGAGCGAAAGGTGAGGAGAAACTGCGACTCCTTGTCTAGGATATGGTGTCTCTCAGGTAGATAACGAGACTTTTTGTGGATAAAGCTCAGGGATCCAGACTTCAGCCCTTCTTAGCACCATGTGCTCCTGGTGGCATCCTAGGGCCATGACAGGGCTGTGATCTCCCAGGAACAGGGGCTTGTGAACTCGCAGGAGGAGGAGGCAGCTGTGACCATCTACCTAGGGTTGAGGAGAGTGGTTAAGAGCCAGAAAGCTCACAGCTCTCCACCTGCTGGCTAGACCAGGTTTAACAGCAGGAGTGTTGTGATCGGCTAGTGATGTCTGTCCAGGGAGGGTGAAAAGAAATAGTGTTGGGTGTGCTGTTCTTTGCATAATCCCCGTAGTGCTTCTCNGGCCTGTGCCTTTTTGCCTCAGGAGGGTCTGTGGGGTCTTCAGGCCGCAATGAGTGATTTAGGCTGGGCAGTCACCACAAGGCCTCATGCATCAGAACCATGTCCCCTCCTGCCAGGGAAGACAATAACCTAGCAAGGCTCCTCATGAGAACCTGGCTAGGTGGACACCTGTAGTCTCAGTCCCAAGCCTATGTGCATCCCTGCTCCCACAGGTCTCAGGAGCTCCACCTGCGCCCTGAGTCTCGCACCTTCCTGCCTGAGCTGGGCAAACCTGACATAGAATTCACAGAGAGCAAGCGCCCTCGCCTGGAGCTACTACCAGATACCCTACTGCGCCCGTCACCCCTGCTGGCCACTGGGCAGCCCAGTGGGTCTGAAGACCTTACCAAGGTACACCCTAGCCAGACCGATGGGCTATTCCGCCGCTGCCACTGCTGCTGTCTGCAGGAAAGGGGCTGGGGTCGGGGTGGAGGCAGGGCAAGGCTGGGCAGAAGGATGGAGGACAGCTCTGGCATGGGTGTGAGGGTGGGACTGGATACTGGGGCTGTAGTCAGGCAAGGAGAGTAGGCGTGGGTGATGGAAAGAATCGAGGAAGGATTCTCTAGCCAACAGGAGTGTATACAGACCTTGTGGCAGGACTGNCGTATGGCTGTTATCACTGGCTGGAATGACCGGGAAGTGGAAGTAAGGACCCTGTGAAGCCTTGGAGCAGAGAGTCAGGAACTGATTGGCTTGAAATCAGCCCCTGTGTCCACCTTTGCACATTCTCTTTGGGCTGGGTGGACCATTGGGGAGGGNTGCATAGGTAACAGTGTGTGTGGCACAGTGGCTAGGGAATTCTCAGGGTTCATGCAACGGGGCAGCCAGGACTGCCCTGTTTTTGAACATTGGGGAAGGGGACTCTAGTGTCCCTTAAAATGAGACAGGACACATGGGATGGTGCCTGGCATGTCAGGGCCTGGAATTGAGGGCCTCAGGCGGACTGACAGACAGCTCTGCTTCTGCCCAGGTTTAACTGGCTCCTTGGATACCAGTTGGGCTGGACAGGTCTACATCTGCNGCCTCGTGGGCATGAGGAGCCCCAGAGCAGGGTCAGGGTGGGCCCTGTCTCCATGGAGGCGCTCTGCACTCCACGAGGTAGTGGTTACCCTTCTCTCAGCCAGCTCCGTCCTGTGCGTTTGCCCACCCTGTGTGCTAGAGGTAGAACTCAGTGTTGTCCAGAGCGGTCTGGCATTGTCAGGCACTGTCCGGCATTGTCTGGCATTGTCCAGCATTGTCCAGCATTGTCTGGTGTTGTCCAGTGTTGTCTGTGTTAGGCTAGCACTCTACCAACCAGGCTCTATCTTCAGCCCTATTCTATTTTTTTTTTTGTTTGTTTGTTTTTTTGTTTTCCTAAGTAGGGTCTTGCTAAATTGATCAGGCTGGTCTAGAACTTACTCTGTAGCCCAGGCAGGCCTTGAAATCACAACCTTGCTTAAGCCGTGCGTGTAGCTCCATGTAGCTCTGATGACAGGCCTGTGACTCTGGGCCAGGCGTGATCTAAGCCTTCTGTCTGTCTTCTTGCCCCTACTCTGTTGCTGTGCTGCCCCAGGCTAGTGCCTCTCTGAGTCCTGCTTGCTCCTTACTAGACAGGCCCTGTAGCAGACCAACCCTAAGTGACTCAGGCCAGCTGGAGAGAGGGGTCAGTTGTGAGTCTTGCATACACACCTTAAGGCTGGACTAGGTGATGGGACCAAACTCCAGCCTCTATAGGAGAGTGAAGACACTGGCGTGAGCTCTGGAATGTTCTTNTCGTGTTCTAGCTACAGAAGTCCGGCCCATTCCCAGCCTGTTCTGTTTGGTTGCTGTGACCCTGTCTGGCAACCTAAGGCAGGTGCCAGGATATCAGGGGACATAGATGGGCTTTGCTTCCCTGACATTGAGGTAGTCCTCATTCCCTGCCCCAAACTATTACTGGGAAATTGAGGTCAGTTATAGACTGACAGACTGACACCTACCTCAGGTAGCTCNCTCTCTGTTGCTCCAGCTGCCCCTCTCCCCTTTCTGTCCTACCCACTCAGCCCTTTGGCCAGCACCCATATCCTGCCTTTTGGATGCCAGGTCTAGCCACTGTCTAGCTTGTGTTGGCCTCAGTT
>LZPO01096787.1:1259291-1276128 GCA_001675575.1 Neotoma lepida
CTGGGAGAGTCTAGGGAGAGAACTAAATTGCCACCCGGTTTCCTATTGGGCTCAGGGCTTGTCTGTCCTCACGCTTGGAACCCGCAGGAGAGTGAGCAAGCAGAGTCACCTGCCACTTAGAGGCTGGCCTACCAGGTGCCCTCAGTGTATATTGGCATGGCGGGCANCGGCTCTCCCGCCATTGGCTCGGTGTCTGTGAAGGAACCAGTAGGACAGTCAAGAGTCAGACTGTCAACCCCCACCCTACAGCCCCATCCCCGTCCATCATCCCTCTGGAAAGAGTCCCTACATCTGTGGAGGAGTCATTCAAATGGCTTCCCCCCAACCCTTTAGACTGTGGGTGGGTGGATTCTCTCCTNCTGAATGTTTCTGTGATTGTGTTTCACTGTCCATGGCCTTGTTCTTGTGGTCTATTATGTGGGAGTGTTTTAATCCGGCATCAGGGACCTGCTGTGTGTTTGTGCACTGTTGGGGGTATGGGTTGGGTCATTTCATGCCTGATCCCAAGGATGAGCCACCATGAAAGATAGCCTGATCCAGCCGGGCCAGGAAGTGGGGCTCAGCCACATGGTGTGGCTGGTGTTGTCAGCTGCATCTTCTAACTGTGCTGCCCCAGACTTGGGGATGGAACCTTCTATGGGTGGTATGGCTTTGGGGCCCATTCTGGGCTGCAAGGAGTTAGGTCCATGGTTTCCGGTTGCCTGGCCCCACAGCCCACACCCTTATTCTCATTCATTTCCCTCCCTTCTGCTTGTGGGAAACAGAGCAGAGAGGATGATATGACCACTGGGCTCGGGATCATACTTGCCACCACCTTCTTTTTTGAGCTGCATATTGAGACAATTCCTTGGATGATTTTGTTGGGAGGAGAGCCTGAAGTCCTCAGTCCCCAGTGTGTCACGTTTCTCTGTCCTCATGTTTTAGATGGCCACATGAGGCCAGAGGCAGAGTGCTGGACTGGGATCGAGCACATGGGGACAGGGACGACTAAGGAGGAGGACAAGTAAAAGTTACAGGCCCTTCTAGTTGCAAGAGTGGTGGGGGTGGGGGTAGGTGGGGCACCTGGTTGCCCAGGCTGCAGTTGTTCCCAGGAATAAAGCGTCCTGTGTCCGTGGAGTGCAGCTGCATGGGGTGGGGAGCAGCCGCTGACTTTGCCTGGCCGTGTCTGCCAGCAGCTGCTGCCTTGGCCCAGAGGGGAGCAGGGTTAGGGCTGGCCTTGCTGGGAGCCAGGGTATGACTGTGCTGTTCAGTGGTAACAGTGTGCCAGACTCTAGGCTGAGCATTTTGGATGCAGCAAGGCTCACAACTCACTGCGGAGGTGACATTACCCCTGCCTCTCTCCCTCCATTGTACGGATAGGGACAGTGTGGCAGGCAGCACCTGTGCACTCTCTGAGGTCACAGAGCTGAGTCCTACAGAGCGGGCCTGGGATCGGAGGCCAGCACTAGATAGATGAGAACTGGGCTGTTTTCCTAACCTCTTTGTTCCCAGAACATCCCAAGTGCAGCCTGGGTGGTCCCTGACTCTAGCTAGAGAACAGAGGAAACCAAGGAGGAGCCAGGTGTAGGGCCATGTGTGAGATACACATTCAGCCTCAGGGAGGAGTAGCCCTCAGCAGCCCTGATGAAAAGATTCCCATAGTGAAAAAGAGCCAGGTGTGGTGGTACAGGACCTGTATGTGGGAGGCTGAGACAGGAGGATGTCAAGTTCAAGGACATCCTGGGCAACAGGGAGAGAAGACTGAGCAGCTAGGAGCACTTGTAGAAGACCCAGGTCTGGCTCCCAGCACCTGCATAACTCACAACTGCCTATGACCCCAGTTCCAGGGGTTTTGACCTCTGAAGGGACAGGGCATGCATGTGGTGTATGTACTTACATGTAGACAAAACACCCATAAAATAAAATAAATCTTTAAAAGATTGAGAGTGAAAAATGGCTTAGGTGATAGGTCCATGGTAGAGTGCTTGCTTAGCCCCAGGTTCCAACTCTGAAAAAAACAGAGAAGAGAGGTGAGGCCTGGTGACTCTGCTGGCTCCTGTGTGTTGTNACAGTGTGTTTTCTGAAGAGCTGACTGCTCCAGTGCAGAGTCTGCAGCCTGCTTGCAGACTGTCATATGTCTGTGGAGGGTATATAGGGCTGGGCTGGAAGGCGTCACTGTCGTTCTTATTTCTCTCCTGGGGGAATAGGAGAGATAGAACTAGGAGGAGGCAGTAGGGACTGTCGTGACTCAGGTGGCATGGCAGCCTCCTANATTTTGCCTTCAGAGCACACAGCCATGGGAAGGGTGGCCAGGACCAGGTAGGGAGGCAGGATCCACATACAGAGTGACTGCTTGGAATAGGAACTTGGTGCGCTGCAGCCTAGAGTCATGGCTGGAAAACAGGTGCCAGGGGCACACTTGGGTGATCACACTCTGCTACTGTCCACCTACAGGACCGTAGCCTGACGGGCAAGCTGGAGCCTGTGTCACCCCCCAGCCCACCGCACGCTGACCCAGAGCTGGATCTGGCACCATCTCGGCTGTCCAAGGAGGAGTTGATCCAGAACATGGACCGTGTGGACCGTGAGATCACCATGGTGGAGCAGCAGATCTCCAAGCTGAAGAAGAAGCAGGTGAGTATTGAGGATGGGAGGGGGATTCCAGCGAAGGCAGGCGCCTGGCCCGTACCCCTAGCTGCCCAGAGCCATGTGATTGCCTGTTTTTCTGGGGATGTGTCTTGACTTTGGCAGCCTCTGGTCTGGGCACATCAGGCTAACACAACCGAACTCCAGCAGAGAGTCCAGAGCCTACAGGGGACCAAGGCTTCCCGGAAGAGGCACCTTGAGCTGCCCAGAGCCGAGAAAGGGCCTTAGGCTGTTCCTTGCATGAAGAGATGAATGGGATCTGGCAGNAGGCCAATGAGGGCTTCTAAGATGGTGGCCCAGAATCCCAGATCAAGGCTGGGCCCTGGTGTGGTCAGGTCAGCCATGCCAGGCTGATGGAGAACTCAGATCTTCAGTCCTCTAGATCTGGCTTGAGGGTTGCTGGAGCCACCACTGTGTGCATGTATATTGACCGAGGCTGGAGGCCAAGTGTCTAGAGCTGTTGCTGTGTTTTGTTTTATTCTTTTCTGTTTCTTCTTCTTCCTCTTCTTCTCCTCCTCCTCCTCCTCCTTCTTCTTCCCTAAATTGCCTTTTGAATGGTATCTTATAAAAGAATGTTTAAAAAAAACTCATTTGTGTGTGTGTGTGTGTGTGTGTGTGTGTGTGTGTGCATGTGCACACTTATTACTAGCGGAGAATTTGTGGTAGTCAATTAATTCTCTGTTTCCATCTTGTGGATTGTGAGTTTGCTGTGCCCTGCCTCTTGCCCCTCCTTTTTTTGAAGACAGGTCTCACTGTGTATCCCTGACTGGCCTGAAACTCGCCATGTACAGCAGGTTGGCCTCCAACTCACAGAGATCCTCTTGCTTCTGCCTCTTGAGTGCTTGAGTGCTCTTGAGGGATTAAAGGAATATGCTCCAATGCCTGCACCCCCTCCCCTGATATATTTATAAATTTTGATCTCTGTGTCAGTGTGTATAGGTATGTGCTTGTGTGTGCAGGTACCTGCACAGCCGGAAGAGGGCTTCAGATACCCTGGAGTTAGAGTTAAGGATGGTTGTGAGCTGCCCAATTTGGGTACTGGGAACTGAACTCGGGTTCTCTGCAAGAGTGGTACATACTCTTTAACCACTGACCAGTCTTTCTACTCCATCCCCCAAACAAAAATTCCCAAGCATCAATGAATCATTTTAAAGTTTACAATTCACTGTTGATGGAATATGTTGTGCAGCCTCACTTCCNCCATTGTTCTGAAAGACCCAGGGCCACCTTTGTACATGTCTGTGGAGCTACTCTCTGGACATGTCACATACACGGACTCAAACATATTTGCCTTTTGTGTCTCTGGCTCTTGTCCTCAGCATAAGGATTTTAAGGTTCACAGAGAATAGGTGGACCTCATTCCTCTTCATGGACAAGTACTATTTTATCGTGTGGCTGTATTGTACTTTGTCCTATGTGTTTGAACAACTGTTCCTGGTTCTCCTGGGTATAGATGTACTAGGTCCTGTGATGGTGACTCTGTGTGTCAGTGAGGTACACTGTGGCCATTTCTACAGTGAGATATAGTGTTCTGCAGTGGCTGCACCATGTGCAGCCCAGCAACTGCTCCTGAGGGTTGCAGCTTTTCCACGTTCTCACCCAACGAGTTTCCAGATTGCACTGGGGCAGGGCTCATCTCTGTGTAGTGTGTGGTTGAGGGGTGTGTGAGGCCTGGGTTTCTTATAGCCACGCCCACACCAGGACTTGTTGTGCAGTGTCTTTTTGGATCTTCCAAACACCTTTGTAGGGTGTGCAATGTCACTGCCAGGTCACACTGAAGAAGACACTAGGGATCAGAGAGATACAGTGACTCTGGAGCCTTGAGTGATGGAACTAAGGTCTGATGTCAGGCTTACGAGGTATGCTGTCTTACTCAGGGCTGTACCCAAGTAAGTCAGTGTTTTGTTCTGGTCCCTGGGGAGGGTCTTTACCCTTCATGCTTGCTAAGTTTCCTGGCTTCAGGTTTTGGCTGGAATGTGAGGGCTGCCACCAGGGGTCACTGCAGGACCAAGGCAGCTTGGCTCATCTGGTCTCAGTACTGACTGTTCCTGCCTCATCCTCTCCCTGTTTGGGGTCCTGAAGCTCTGCTCCCATGTGACTGAACATGCCAGCTTTGTATGTGCATAACAGGGAGTGGAGCATGCTCTGGTAGCATCCATGGCACCCTCTGTAGGTCATCCTATCAGGCATTAGCCTCTTGTGTAGCCTGAGATCTGTGTCTTGAACTCTTTGATCTTGGTCTCTATCTTTGAGGTAGATTGGACAGCAGCAGCAGGAAGGGATGCCAGGTATGAGGGATTGAAGGAGAGGTCTAATGTGAAGACACAGGCATGTGCTGGTGATGATGATGATGATGGTGCTGGTGATGCTAATGATGCTAATGATGGTGATAGGGTGGTAATAAATGTGATGATGATGGTGGTGGTGGTGATAGAGGTGAGGGTGGTGATACGGATAGTGGTAGTGGTGAGGGTGGTGGTGATGATGATGGTGGTGGTGGTGATAGAGGTGAGGGTGGTGATACGGATAGTGGTAGTGGTGAGGGTGGTGGTGATGATGATGCGGATGGTGATGATGCTGATGATATCGATCATGGTGGTAGCGATGGTGATGATGATGATAATGGTGATGATGGTGCTCATGATAGTGATGAAGGTGACAGTGATAGTGATGGGTGGTGGTGATGATGTCGATGGCCGTGGTGGCAGTGGTGATGATGGTGGTTATGATCGTGATGGTAATGATAATGGTGGTGATGATTGTGGGAATGGTGGTTATAAAGGTGACAATGGGGGTGGGGATGGTGGTGATGGATATAGATGTGATAATGGTGGCAGTGATGGTGGCGATAATGGTATTGATGATCATGGTGATGGTGGTGATGAAGATGATTATGATACTGATGATGGTGGTGATGGTGTGATGGAAAGCTCTGTCTGGTGAGTCTTCTTTCTGCCTTCCCCAGCACTCTCCCCATATCTCCTGGTTTAGCCTTCAGAAGATTAGAAACTCTTCATTCCTAAGGGAGGAATAGGAGGTTCAGAGACATGATGTAACATCCCAAGGCTGCAAGGTTTTTAGGGTCAGAAGTGGTGTTCCAGGCTGAGAGCTTCACTCTGTACCTGCAGCATCTCCTAGGGCTGTGGAGCTTGCAGTGGGAGTGGTGGGAAAGAATGGCTGGCCCCTTGCAAACTGAGCCCCACGCTACACCTACGTGGTGTAGCATTGGTCCTCATTGCAACCCAGATGAGAATTTAGCCCTATCAAGGAAGAGCTCCCTCCTCATCCCCAGTACTCCATCTCTGGGGCAGGATTTGAACCTAGAAAGCCTGGTTCAAGCTGGATGCACAGCCACCAGGGAGCCTGGCCAAGGAGGGCACAGAGTGTCTGGGTGACTCACAGGAAATGGCGATCAGCCTGACTTCCTGTGTGTGGCTGCGGGTAAGGGGGGAACAGTGCCTCAGCTTCCGGCCTGCACCACTCACACTGTCCCCTTCCCTGCAGCAACAGTTGGAGGAGGAGGCCGCCAAGCCGCCCGAGCCCGAGAAGCCAGTGTCACCACCACCCATAGAATCAAAGCACAGAAGCCTGGTCCAGATCATCTATGACGAGAACCGGGTACGCCCTGCAGGAGCAAGTGGGTTGGGAGGGGTGGCCCTTGGGACACTGTGTGACACAGGCATCAGACAAGAGGAGAGCGAGGGGCCAGCTGGTCACAGAGATGTGCCGTCACCTCAGACATGCACAGCAGATCCAGTGACACACGTGGTGATACCAGTTTTTTTATACTGCCTATTAGCTGCCTGGCTGATCCTAGGAAGGTGTACATGGTAGGCATTTCCGTCTTACACATGGAGAAACTGAGACCCAGAGAAGGGAAGAGACTTGTTCCGAGCCATACAGCTGGGATATGGTAGATGTGAAATTTGAACTGGACTCAGGAGCTGCAGGGCTTGATTCTCAGTTTCTGCTGCCTCCTGCCACTTGGCGGGTGGGAGGGATGCTCCTGTCTCTACCCCTTTGGGACCCTCTGATTGGCTGATTCTGTATTCGAAGGGAACCAAAGCCAAGAGAAGGAGCCTGGAAGGGCCAAGGCTTGTGCCTCAGGGTCTGTAGGAAGTAGGTAGGTGTTCTTTATTGCTAAGGAAGACACTAGGGCTCAGAGAGGGCAGGTCACCTGCCTGAGATTGCATAGCAGGTTAGATTTGGGGCTAGGACCCAGCACCAAGCTTGAACTAGTTCCAGGAGCCTGTAAGGGAGGTGAGCAGAGAAGCAGCTCTCTCCATCTGCAATGGACACATGTTCCCAAGACCACCTTCCTGCTGCCCTTTGCTCAGCCCTCCTGCTTCAAGTGGGGCCCCTCTGTGCTTTCCCTCTAACCCTGCACTTTTCCCTCCAGCTCTAATACCTCCCCACCCCTGCCTTTGTGCTAGCTGAGGGCTGGCACAGTAGGGGTTGGCAGGAAGGGCAACACCTGTAACACCCTTGTTGTCCCTCTGCCTGGGCTGGTCCTGGAGCTGGCCTTCCCTCCCCCAGTTTCCCTTGAGGGATGGCAGGGCCTAGCACTCCTTGAGATCAATAGGATTACATTTTAATCCCCCCTCCTTCCCACTGGCTCTGCAAAGAGGCAGGACAAGGGCTGCCCAAGGCCTTGTGCATTTGGAGCACATCCGTGCTCAAGGCCAGCTAGTGGCTTTCCTATCTCTCTGGGAGTTTGTGAGTAGCACAGATGCGGGTGCAGCAGCCAGAGGAGGGGTGTGTCACAGTTAGGGAGGGAAGGGGACTAAGATGGGTAAGGGGGTGGGGGCTGGATGGGAGGGACCATACCTTTGCCCTTCAGAGTACGCGCTCCTTATGGCACCTGCTCACCTATATGGCTGTGTGTATGTGACAAGTGGAGGGGGTTGGGGTTGGCCCATTGGGTCGCTGTGCATTTACATGGTGTACACTTATGTCTGCTTGGCACATATGTGGCTATGTGTGCACAGCCTGGGCTCATGTGGACTCTGAGGGTGTTGATCTAGATGCTGGGGCTTGCCTGTGACATCAGGGCGTTGTGCAGTGGCGTTGTGAGGTGGCGGTTGAGGACTTGCTGGCCCCACCTGACCCCAGGGTCTCTGGCTCTGTGGCTCTGGATCCCGCAAAATGCCCAGGGAACTCCAGACTTGTTTTTTCTCTGGGCACCCTACCTGGTAGCCTTAAGCAGTGGTGTNCACCTGGCTCCGGTTACCTTATCTACAGGGCCAGACCTTCAGATAGATGTCTGTGCTTGGAGTCAGAGCTGAGGCTTCAGGGGCTGGGCTAGTCTCCAGAACTGGTCTGCTTTCCTTGATTGGGTTNTGTCCCTGTGACCTCCACTGTCCTGGCCAGCAGGTGTCTCAAGCCTGAAGCTGGCCCACTAGAACTCCCAAGTTGCCCTGCTCACCCTTGGGCGAGCCTGGCTCAGCTCTAATGAGTATGTACCAGCGTCTACAGTGAGCTGGCCTTGTCTGCAAGTAAGGATGACAGATAACCTACTGTATGCCAGGGCTGGTGTTGGTATGGTGGCCAAGTGCCTTTTGTGTGCCAGTGTGGTGGGGTGGCTGGGGAGCCCGGTTAGGAGGTGACCTGGGAGACAGGTCACTGTAGGTCCACTT
Source organism: Neotoma lepida (assembly GCA_001675575.1). Taxonomy (NCBI): domain Eukaryota; kingdom Metazoa; phylum Chordata; class Mammalia; order Rodentia; family Cricetidae; genus Neotoma; species Neotoma lepida. The sequence goes on from LZPO01096787.1 coordinate 1,267,553, forward strand.
TAGAGCCCTGTGGTCCTGTTGTGGAGCAGGTGTAAGGGGCTCAGTTAAGCCTGGTCACTGAGGCTGCTGCCTTGTCCATGGCTGTCCCTATCTAGTGTGCAGGCAAACAAGGCAGCATAGGTCAGGTGAGGGTAGTCTCAGGGATTTGGGGACTTTGAGACCTCTGGGTGGTAGAGCCTGGCAGGTGTCTCGGACAGCATGGCGTGCAGGAAAGAAGTGCTGATTTGGGATCAGCAGGGCCACAGGAGGGCAGGGCCTCAGCCATCTTAGCTGGGGGAATGACAGCTTCAGCTCCCAGGGTGGCAGAAGATGGTGAGGGGAGGAGTTTGTGTGAGTTGGGGTGGGGAGTGTGTGAGAGGGAGTAAGCCTGACACAGTCACTGCCTCTGTGTTCCCAGCCAGCCTTCCTGGGATGTCTCCTGTCCCTGAGGAGGGACAGCAAGCAGACTTGTCACTCAGGCCCTTGCAGCACATCGTCATTCAAGCTGTGGGTCTAGCCACTTTAGCGGGTTTATAGTTTGCAGGGCACAGGGTCCTAGATTCCCCAGATCCCCCAGATTCAAGACCCTGCTCCAGCTGTGTGAGACACAGTTCCTGGGGAGCCCTCTGTTTGGTGCCACCCCTTTTACCTAAACACAAAGTTTGTACTGATCCCCACAGAGCTTTGTGACACATGCCAAGATACCATAGCTGCATCAATGTTACTGCCTCGGCCCCTGATCTTGTGCCCTGGCCACGCCGTGGGGCTGTTGGTCTCAGGGTCCCAGCTCAGCACAAAGGATTCAAGAGTGGGGTGCTGTGGCCCACGCTCTAGGCAGAGGTCAGTTTGGTTGCCAGCTTAAGCCCACACACAGTCCACTGTCCCTGCTGGGTCTGGGTGGGTTGAGGTTGTCTAGCTTCAGCTGGCTCTGCAGGGGTACAGCCCTCAGTGATGATGGTAACTTCTGTGGAACCCTGAATTTTCTTCAGCACCTGCCTGGTCACCCTGCTTTCTGGCACATGGGTTCAGGCTTCTCCAGCGGCTTCTGTGCCCCCCTTCATTCCCTGCTTCCTGTGAGTCAGTCCTGGTGGTCCCAGTCTGGGCAGACAGCCAGATGGAGGCACAATGTTGTCTTCATGTGTTGGCCTGAGAGGATGAGGTCCAGCCTATTGAGGGGCGCCCCCACGGCCATGGGGCCCTCAGCAGCACGCTTCTGTTTTCCTAATGAGTCCTGGGTTTGTGAAAGGAGGGGACAGAGGCCAGAAATAGTCACTCTATTGTGAGACGGGATCCTAGACGGCTCCGTTATCCCCTTCCACTGCACTGGCTCTGAGGTCAGCAGACACCCGAGGCATCCAAGCCTGGCAGAACGTAGTGGGTGAGGCTGTAGCCTGGTTAGCCATGGTCAGACCCCCTAGCTAGCGCCAACCTGGGAGGTACCAGGTTGACTGCAGGGTTGACTGGGGTCCTCCATGCAAATTGGGCTTCACCCTCATTCCGGAGGCGCTGATGCCAGCCTGCTCCAAGTCCTCTTTTAATTTCACTCTTCTCTTTGCCCCGCAGAAGAAAGCAGAAGCCGCGCATCGGATCCTGGAAGGTCTGGGGCCCCAGGTGGAGCTGGTGAGCCAGGCTTGGCTGGACAGGGTGGGAGGGTGGAGGAATGGGGTCGGGCAGCAGGTGTTGGGTGGGGGAGGGGGAGGGGGAAGTCATGTACTGCCCAGCACTGTCCCCAGGGGGAGGCAGGAAGCAACATCTCCTGATAAGGATGATGGCAGATAACTCTGGCTGCTGGGCAGTGAGCCTGTCCCTGCCTCTGAAGCTTGCCTGCTGCTCTAGCTCTGCAGGAGAGTTGACCCCACCGGTGACTGATCTGGATTCCCTTCTCTGAGCTTGATGGCCATGTAACCCTCTGTAGGACTCTTGACTGCTCAGTGCTTCTGCCCGGGATAGTGCCTGCCTGTGGTGGGAAGGGTGGCCATGACTGTAATGATCATTATCTTCATCCTGCTGGTCTCAACTGTGTCACAGCAGGGTGGGAAGCAGCCCTGGCCTCAGGGGATCTGCTGGAGTGGGTGGTGCAGAAGGCCCCCCCCACACACAACTGCCCAAACCTGGCACCCAATGGTATAGCATTGGATCACATCGGCTGCAGGCAGCAGGTGTTGCTGGCCCATTGGTGCACAGGGTGGGCGTGGGTCTGGGGTGTGTGCAAGTACTCTTGGGGTATACATGAGTCCTGGGTACTGTGTGCTTGCTGAAGGCTGTGGGGAGGGGACCTCCTGGCTGGGTCCATGGTGCACCCTAGCACTGTCTGTTCCCAAAGAATTTTGGGTGAACAGATGGGTACTGAGCTCCTGTATGGCCTGTGGTGGGCTCTGTGACCCCTTCCTGCACCTGGGACCTGGGCAGGGCTGCTGTTCCACCATTGGGTCTCTCGCTTCCTTCATACACTAGTCATTGCGCTGTACCACACACTGCACAGTTCAGCCTTTCTCTGCCTGTGATACCATGGTCTAAAGGAGCCCTGTGTCACTGCTCTTGGTCCTTGTGGACATCTCCTCTGAATGGAGCCATGCAGCCCCTGGCCTTTTGTTCTCCTTTCTGCCTCACCCCGCCCCCAGCATCGGGTGCTTCATGTTCTCCTACACTGCTGTGTGTGTTGGCTGCTTCACCACTTTTCAGGACTGCATCATATTCCATTGTTTCTGGACTGCATTTTATCTCCCCATTGAGTTGATGACATTGGGTGGCCTTTCGTTTTTTCGACTGGGAATAAAACTACACACAGGAGCAGGAGCAAGCAGCATTTGTCTCTCCAGTATGCCTAGGAGTAGAATAGCTGGATCTGTGTTCTTTTTTTTCTCATGGAAGTTCTTGGCTAGTTTCTAAGGTGGCTGCCCCATTGTGTATTCCCACTAGTGAGTGTGTCTTGCCTCTGTTTCCTCTTTCTACCATTCTGTCCAGATTCAAGGCTCTTTCCTCTTTATTTCAAGATAGATTTAAGTGGTCAGGTGTGTGTGTGTGTGTGTGTGTGTGTGTGTGTGTGTGTGTGTGTGTGTGTGCTTGTGCGCACATGCAGGCATAAGTGTTTCTTTGTGTGTGTCAGGCCTGAGGACATAATCCAGGAAGTGGGAGGCATGACCTCTTTGCCCTTGGGGAGAAAGGAATGTCTGTTGGTTGAGACGCTCACAGCAGCTGGTCCCAGAGGTTTTGGTATCTGGACTGAGGGGTTGGGGGAGGAGGTCAGTGGCCTGTGGTGAGGCCAAGGCAGGGGTGCATCTACTGATGGGCACCTGCTGTGTTAGATCTCTGGGTATCTTCCTCATTTTCTGGAAGAGGCTCAGAAAGGGTGGTGCTTTACCCAGCATCACACAGAGACAAGGGAAGGAGTGCGCCAGCTGTGAGTGTGGCCAGGTCTTCAAAGGGCTGCAAGGCTAACATCATACTAACCTGCCTAGGTGCTGCTGACTTGGTCTTTGGTCACTGGGCCAACATAAATTCTGGACCAAAAGCAGCTTAGGGAAGGAAAGGGTTTATTTCAGCTTATATGTCACAGTCCATAATTGAGGGAAGTCAGGGCAGGGACTCAGATAGGAACTTGAAGCAGAAACGATAGAGGAACATTCATTCTTTTTAGCTTTCTCACAAGTTCATGCTTAGCTATCTTCCTTACACAACCCAGGACCACTTGCCTAGGGAATTATGCCGCCTACAGTGGGTTGGCCCTTCTGCATCAATTAACAGTCAAGACAACACCCCTACAGACTTGCCTGTAGGCCACTTTGATCTAGGGAATTCCTCAGTCCAGGTCTTCCTCTCAGGTGACCCTAGGTGGTGTCAGATTGACAATTAAAGTTAACCAGGACAGTCAGGCCCCTCTTCAGCTACTGAGTGGATCCGGTAACCTTGGCACAGCAATGACAAAGTAGTGACCATCCTGCCCTGTGTACCCAGAGGGAGAAAGAGAAGGAGGTGGGGGCTTCAGGGATTCTGCCTTGAGAGCCAGGGTATAGTTTGGAGATCTATGTAGGCATTGTGTACATGACCCCTATGGCCCAGTGTATCCCAAGAGGGCCCTGTGCTGGGCAGGGACCAGGTTGCCAGGTGGGAGGCGGTGATGGGATGCTGGGGCCTCTCCCCTGCACAGCTCTGAGTCACTTGCTTCCTTCCTGCTCCGAGGCGTTATTCTGAGAGCTGAGTGTCCCTGTGGGCTGGGCTGTCACTCCATCTCTTACAAGCTTGGTCACACCAAAGCTGGCTTGTAGCCAGGCTTAGGGGTGTCCACGCCCACAGCTTGCCAGGGCTCCAATGTGCAGCTGTAACCATTTGTCTTTAATGGGGAGGGCAGTCATGCCCTCACTGCAGCAGAATGCAAGCCACTCGGTGTCCTTGTTCCTCCCCAGGTCCAGTCTTCTGCCCCTGTGAAGATGGCCTCAGGGTGCTGACCCAGTGCTGAGCCCCCTTAGCGGCTTCCCTACAATGTGTTCATTGGGGCAACAGAGCCCCTCAGCGCCTAGGGCCCCAGCATTGTCCCCACTCCCCTGAAGGTGGGTTGGGGTCTGTCCCCTGCTGCCCTCATGGGTGTGGGTGTTCCCTTTGTCCTCTCATGCTGGGAACATGTTTTGTCCACTGCCCCCTGCTGGGGTCAGTGATCATGGCCTCCGCCCCTTCCTGCCCCAGTAGGACTTTTCTCCATCTTGAAAACCAAACAGTGGCANACTTGTCAGTACATCTGGAATGTTGTGGGCTGTTGGCACATCCTGTGAGGTGGGTCCTGTGCTCTGCACCCATTTTCTAGATGTGAGGAAATCAAGCTTCTCTGGCCCTGGAGTCTGAGCTCACTCACATTGACGTTTGTTTTAATGGCATCTGGGGGACACAAAGGATGAAGTGCTGCTGCCCTGAGTGCCAGGAAAGAGCATTTTCATAGGGCCCCTGACTCCTGAGATGTGGCCTTACAGCCTTCTTCATTCAGCAGTGTCAGACCCCTCCTCCCCGCTAGGCAGTTCTGCAGTGAGTCTGACTGCTAGTCTTCCTGTTGTCTTGTCCATTCTTCCCCTCCTAGGCTAGGGATATTTCCTCATTTCAGGCTGTGCGCCCATACGGGGTGCTGCTCCGTGGCCTTTTGTCATCAGGAGAGCAATTAAGACTGTCTGAGCCCCTGGTGAGTTGCCATAGGGCGCAGTGAGTACTGGTGTCCATGATGCCAGCCTGGATGCAGGTGACCTGCCTTATCCCTGAGTGGTAGGGGCTTGTTAGGGGCAGGAGGCTAATGTGATTCCCATACCTGTGGAAATTCTCCCGAAGAGCCTGGTGTGTCTCAACCCTGCCCAGGGGCCCAGGACTTCACAAGGTTCTTGTATATGTGTGTGTATAGTGAGGAGGCAGGAACAGAATGCAGCTGGGGGGGTTGGGGGAGTGGGGGGGAATAGGGTAGAGTTCAGGCTATAGGCATGTTTTGCTACTGGTCTCAAGCTTCCCATCTGTGCAGTGGGTCACAATTGTAATGTGAGCAACCACTGTGTATCAAAGCAGCAGGCTCAGTAGCTAGACACCTCCGGCCTTGTCTCTACAATCTGGAAGCCAGCAGAGATCTCTGAGAGGTAGTGAGTGGGTCCCTGCTCCATCTGTGGCATCTCCATGTCCCTCCAGCAAGCGTGTAAGGTCTATACCTTGGACAGAGGAAGCCATTACATGGAGGACACAGACCACTGGTGCAGCCTCTGACCCATGGTGGGTCCCATGACCACCCACTGCTCTTGCTGTGCTCTGAAGCTCTGTTCTCTCACGTAGGTGGCCCTGGCTTGTGGGTCCCTGCTGAGGGAGTCTGTGGTGTCTTCAGCCCTAGGCCCACCCTTCTTCCTTACAAGACAGACATTTCTCTGATTTATATCTACTGCCACTGTGGACGCAGTGCACACTCGTGTACATGACACAGGATTCATGGGCATCTGGCATCTCAGGCCAGCTTCTTCTATCCAGAGGAGATGCCTTGATGGCCTGCTGCAGGCCAGTGGGGAGAGGTCACTTCTTGGCAGTTGTAGCTGGGCTCTGCAGAGGCTGTGTGTCTGTCTGTGCCTGCCACCCGCTGCCCGCAGCTTCCCACTTTTAGTTTGTTATGGTCTTTGTGGTCCAGGGAAAAAGCCTTGTTAGCACTAGGGCTGTGGGTTTCCATGGTGATCTAGATACCAAGCCAACTCCAAGCATCTTGCAGATAAACTACTTTGCCTAGGGTGGGGACCTGGCCTGGTCCCTACAACTGGATCCTATAGCAGTTTCAGCCTTTCCCTAGTTCTCTGTATCCCTCTGTCCTTGATTATTCAGCCATCGGACAGCTAGTGGTGTTAGTGCTGCAGGCTCTGGGGCTGAGGGTACATGGTCTGGGTTCTGGCTGGTGACACTGCCCCATGCCACCCTGTCACCCACCCCATCCGTCTCTGACATACTTCTTTCTTCCCCTGCAGCCTCTGTACAACCAGCCATCCGACACACGCCAGTACCATGAAAACATCAAAATGTGAGTCACTGCTGCAGTGGGCCATCCCAGTCCTGGGGATCAGGAGACTAGTAGGCAGTCTGGGAGGAAGTCCCCGGATGAGTCAAGCTGGGCTCAGAGCAGGCCTGGGGGCAGAGGGAGTGGCAGGTTGGGAACAGACTGGAGGCAGGAGACCATGGTGTCAGGAGACAGACTGGGCAGAGGGGAGCATTAGCTGTGGACTGCTGTGGAGCAGACTCGGTGTCCTAAGCAGCTGTAAGCGCTCTTTTAGATGCTTCACGAGCCATGTCTCAGTGATGGGCCTTTCCCCAGATGGAGGCAGGGAGGAGATAATGTCTCTTAGGTACCATACAGTGGGGTACAGCAAGGATGCCAGGCTATGCTGGGGTCTGAGGCTGGTGTCCTTATGCTGACGGAGGGGGGATGGGGGGGTGACTGCTGGAAGGTGGCCTGCTTCCTGGGATGCTTTAATGGGAGTAGTTCCCATCAATGGGCTGTGGAGGAGACATTTATCACCATCCAGAAACCAAAGGCGGAAAGCACATGGTGGGTAGTGTATTAGGTGTGGGGAGGGCTGGAGGTGAAGGTGTTAGGGATGGTTGGAGTAGTCGAGTTTGCCACTGTGGGCGTGCACGGTGTTGGCTGGTGGCCTTGGAGTGTTGCTTGGTGGACTCTGTAGGTGGCGATACATCGATCTGGTCAGTGTCCTGGAAGCTAGTGTCCCTCTTGGTTCTCAAGTGTCACTGATGCTGGGCTCTAGGAGGCCCCTGTGTGGCTTCTGGAGTTGTGTGTGGTCACACCCCGGCCACCCCCTTGTGTCTCCCGGAGTATCTTTCTATGCTTACTGACCCTGTGGGCTCTGCACCAGCACTGCAGTGTTAGGTCCAGCTGTTGCCATGGCTGCCTCTGTTGGTTTTGGTCTCTTCACTGCCCAGGGCCTGGAGTCCTTCTGCTTCTCTCTGTGTGGGGCCTGCCCAGCTGACTGGTCTCCATGGAGAGAGAGGCTGCAGAAGAGGGATGGGGGCAGGCCGTTGTAGGGGCTTGTCACAGTTGCTCTGGGCAAGGGGTGGGGGGCATATGACACCAAGCCTGGCTACTGGGATATTCATTTATTCACTCACTCATTCATTCACTTGCTGATGTTATTAGGTCCTATCCTCAGCCTGTGGAGTCTGGACAATANGGGCCTATTCCCTGCTCCGGTTATGATGAGCAGCAGAGAAAAGTAAGGGGTTCAGTAACCAAGAAAATCGNTGCTCACCTGAGGCTTGCCCAGCCCAACTTTCATGCCCTGACACTCTCAGGGTGGGTTTCTTACATGTGTTGGGACAAGGTCTCAGTGGGTGGCCCTGGCTAGCCTCGAACCTCCTGAGTTCTGGGATTCCAGGATGTGCTGCCAGATGTAGTAGCTGAGGCAGCTGCTGATCATGTAATAGGCTAGTGATTTTGTATGGCTTTTATTGCTTAAAGAAAGTGATATTCGTAGGCAGAGTCATGGGATGTTCCAGGTGATAGAAACAGCCATGGATCCAGGCTGTAGAGGTATGTGCCCTGGGCAGTGCGGGTGATGTTGGCCGTAGCTAAGCCGTGACTCCACTTACCAGGATAGAAATGGAATGGTTTCTCTGATGCCCTATGGCTCTATTAGACACTGAATCTGTCTGGATGTGGTGGCATAGGCCTGTGGGACCAGTGCTCTGAAGGCTGAGGTAGGAGGTTGGTGAGTAGAAGGTAGCCAGGGCTACAAAGGAAGACCCCAGTAGCTGTAAACAAACATGTGAAAAAAGACACAAAGAAGAAAGAGAAGGGAGGTGCTCTGGTCTCGAGTCTACACTGGTTGGGACGACCACCCGGCCGCATGATTCTAGCTAGTAAGGCTTAAATACAACTCTGAGGGAGTGAGATTTTGTAAATAAAGTTTCCTGTTTAGCAAGTTCATATATGAGCATGAACTGCCTCATGCTTGGAGTGCTGGGGCTTGTAGGCATCATTAACGTCATGGCCACCGTTGCCCTTTTCAGTGTTGTACTGTTAAATCTACTCAGTCTTTCATTGTAAAGAAGTCCTAAGACGAGAGTAAACGGAGTGATAGGAGAGAGAC
>LZPO01096787.1:1276143-1291735 GCA_001675575.1 Neotoma lepida
ATGACACGACTCTGGCCAGAGACCCCGGGGCAGGACTGAGTCTTCAGGCAGATCTGGCTGAAGACTGAGCAGCTGCTGGGCCGTGTGGAACATCCCAGGCAGATGGGACCAGTAGTGCAAAGGTCCTGGGGCTGTGCTGAGCTGTTTGAGATTGCAGACTGCCGAGGCCACAGGCAGGATCAGTCAGGCCCAGGAGGGTGCTTCTTGTCCTTCCGGCTTGCTCACCATCTGCAAAGACTCGGCCTTTATTGTGGGACGTGCTGTGCTGGGAGTTTATCTTCAGGTTCACTCTGATGGCCACTGGGAGAAAGGGCCTGGGACACCGTGGGAAAGCCCTGAAGAGCTGTGGGCGGTGAGGTATGGAGGGTTAGGGCATGGGGTCCGTGGTTTCCAGGCCAGGGCTGGGCAATATGTGATAACGCAAAGCCACCTCTTGACTGGGAAAACAGTGCCATCGCTCACTGGGGACCAAGAGACTTCAGCTGTGGCCATTGGCAGCTCTTGACGCCATTCCTGCTGCCCAGGTGTGGCTGTGGTTGAGTCTGAGGGACATTGAAGCTGGAGCTGGGACACAGGGGTCCTGGCTTCTGTTGCTTTGTTTTGTTTTGTTTGTTTGTTTGCTTTTTGTTGTTATACTTTTGAGACAAGAGTTTCTCTGTGTAGCGCTGGCTGTTCTGGAACTCACTCTGTAGATCAGGCTGGACTCGAACTCATAGATCCTCCTGCCTCTACTTTGTGAGTGCTGGGATTAAAGGTGTATGCCACCACTGCTATTTTTTTTTATTTTTTATTTTTATTTTTTTTTTTTTTTTTACTTGGCCGCTGAGGTGTGAGCTGGTCAGCATGGGTCTAACAGTGCAGCATCACTTGNGCATCGGTGTCTCTTCATTTCCACCATTTCCACCTGGTCAGGGACCTTTCTAGTCTTCTCCATGCTCCTTCCCTGCCTGGATATTTCTCACGGATGGGGGCTGGGTTGACCCAGTGGCTCATAGTCCCACTATGGGACTATGGGGGTGGGTACAGTGGGCAGGATGGGATGCAGAGTCCAAGCTCTGAAGGTGTGGGTGGTTTCCTCTGGACTGAGACCATTCCCGGAGGGGCTCTGGGTGGCATGCCCCATGACATGAAGAGGCTCAGGCCCCGGAAGCCGCTTACAAGGCAGTAGCTGTGTGACCCAGGTGAAGTGTCAGGAACTCCCAGGCCTGTGGGGATAAGGCCTTAGCTGAGGCCTGGGGGCCTTTGGGGCTACTACCTGATTGGGTGAGAAAGATCCAGAATACTCAGCTCCCTGGGGTTGGGGGTCACTAGGGGAAATGAGAATTCCCTGTAGGTGGACCTTTGGAGTCACATGGATGTAGAGACTCTTGAGTGGTGTCAGGTTGGGGGTGTGCCTGTGGTCCCAGCACTCAGGAGGCTGAGACTGTAAGAATGAGGTTAAGGCTAGCCAGGGCTGCCTAGCAAGAGCAGGACAAACAAACAAACTGCATAAAACAGTGTTGTCAGAGCTGTGGTGGAGGTGGTGAGCGGCCCATCACCGGGAGGTATGCAATCCAAGAGTGCCATAGGTTGGTGTCTTTGGTTTGGCATGTGGCAGGCAGGAGACTTGGGGCTGTCACTGGCCACTTAGAAAGCCAAGATCTACACTGTGTGAGTGCTTCAGAGCAGGGCTTCTCTCTCACCCTCTGTAAGGTGGGACTAGCCCTGGGCCCACTGAGGGCCCACTGAGTTAACACCCCCACCCAAGCAGACACNTGTACCCTCCGTGTGGGCAGGGTGCTGGGGGTTTTGTTGTCCTGAGTCCCTGACCTAGAGATAGATACTCCCTTTATTCATTAAATCCTCATTCACCAAACATGTGTCTGTATATCTGGTCCACACCAGGCACTGTCTGTCCCTGGGAGACAGCCGTAAACGAGCGCCGCCACTTGAAGTGGGGAGATGGGCAAGCTCAGTACTCATGTGGAGTGTGACAGCTGTGACAAGGACAGTGAGATTGATCCAGGGGTTGGTGGGGAGCGCTGCCACCCAGGGAGCAGAGCTGCCACTGCTCCTTGGCTGTCTGCTGTAATTGCTGAGGTGGGAAGTCTCCCTTCCCTGGGGACCTGGCCCCTGTCATTTTAATTTCCCTGCCTGCATGCCTGGCCATGACTTTCAAGTTAATTTCATGCTTGGCTTCCTGGTGTGGGTGATTTCAGACCTGTGGAGGTCACCTGTGTACTGCTTGCTTCCTCTGCCTGCCCTGGAAAGTGTCAGCAGCTGCCGAGCTAATGCCAGGGAACCTGCCACCTGGACTGGGGGTCTGGCCAGCAGAGGGAAGGCAGCCCTCAGGCTATGCTGGAGGAGGGGCAGTGCAGGAGGCCGCCAGACACTGCAAGACCATCAGGAGTGTCCATGGCTGGATGACAGACAAGTCTCAGAGCACAAGATAAGCCTGGATAGTCACCACCCAGCCTGGGTTAGCAGCCTCGTGGTATTCCCAAGTTACTGGCTCTGTGTACGTACTCAGTCTCTGCCAGCAGGCAGCCTTGGTCCTCAGGTCTCTCAGGCCTAGAAGGAGTTTCCTCGCTTCCATGTATCCTAGGCCCACCACCTCATTTGTGGGGTGAGCAGGAAGCAGTTGATCAGGACTCAGGTTACTGGGAATATGTCTCTGGTCTTGCTGTGGGAGGTGCCAAAAATTTTCTGCAGGGCCATACAGCTAGGCCCTTGAGAGATTCAATCCACATGTCCCCGGCCTGGCAACCTCAGACAGTCATGTTGCTTTGCCTTCCAGTAGACTAGGCTGGTCTCCTTTGCCACAGTAGGCATGGACTTTCTAACACTCTGCCCCCAGCTTGACCAGGCATGTGTGGGGCTCCATCTTACAGTTCCCTGGCACAGCTGGGGTCAGACCCTCCCTGAACCTCACCTTGTCCTTCCAAGCCCTGGAGCCTGGCTCCCCTCAACTCCCTTTGCTCAAATTCATATCTGTTGCCAGTAGGCCAGCTGATTTCATGGACTATCCGCAGAAGTCTTCCCCTTGTCTCTCCGCTGAAGTCTCTGTTTTTTGTACACCAGTGCATCAGGATTGATGGTTAGCTCCGTTCTTCCGATAGGAGGTGGCTGCATATCCCCCACCTCACCCCCCCAGCTCCCCACACACACCTCTTGGCCCCTTTTGCCCTCACTTTCCCTTGGCCCAGAATCTCCTCAAACTCTATGCAGTTGAACTTCTGATCCTTTGCCTGCCTCCACCTCCCAGATGTTGACCACCGCTCCCGTTTTCCTGTGGTGCTGGGGACTGAACCCAGAGCTTTGTGCTTGCTAGGCTAGCACTCTACCCACCAAGCCACATCCGGGGTCACAGGCATGGGACCTCCAGGCTCTCATTCCAAGGCGACTCCCAGCAATGGAAGCTCTTGGTAGATTGGGGACATGCTGGCAATATGGGGAAGTTGGGGATCCCTTACCGGAAAAGTGATGTAGCTATGAGCCCAGGTTGGAGAGGGCAGGTTCGGTCCCTGAGGCCTGTCTGTGTCTCCCACAGGGCCCAGAGGTTGGTCGAGGCACCTGGCTCTGTGTAGTATGTGTGATTGTGGGGAGTAGGAGGGTATTGAGATGTCTGTTGCTCAGTGATGGGGTGAGGTGGGGTGAATGGAGTCCTGTATNCCATTGCTGCTGTGCCTTGCCTCAGGGTTTCTGCTCCCTCTTTGCAGTCTGAACTCTCCTTCCTGCCTGTGTCTTTTTTTCTACCCTTCACCTCCATTTTCCAAATCTTTGTCCATTCTGAGGTAAATCTCTGCTCTCTTCTCTCTTCTCTTTTCCTTCTCCCAGTGTCTCGCTCCCTGTCCCTCCCCATGTCTCCGCCCTTCTTTTTCTCTCCTCCTCTCAGAATTCCCCACCCCTTTCCTCAGTAGGACTTGTAGAACTTCATGGCCTGTGTGGTCAGGCTGCTTGCTCTGTGCTGAGTGGAGCCTGTCTGTCTGTCCTGAGCTGAAGACCCCTTGATGCCTTTAGCTGCTCANAGGACAGGGTCCCCAGGCCACACGCCTTCTTTGCCTCCNGGCAGCAAGGGGCTTAGGGGTTGAACTTTGTTGGTTGGTACCCATGGCTGTGACTCAGCAGGATGAGGATGGTGCAGGTTGGCAGTTATCGGGGCTGAAGGGATTGGGAGAGAGTNCTGGGAGCTCTGTGGGGCAGGCTGGGCTCTGGAGAAAGTAGTGGGAGTGGGTTCCCATCTGGCTGGGGACCCGTGCTGGTCAGTTCAGGCTCCTGCTGAGAACTGCCATCCCTGACCCCTGTCTGTGCTCTCCAGAAACCAGGCAATGCGGAAGAAGCTGATCCTATATTTCAAGCGAAGGAACCACGCGCGCAAGCAGTGGGTGAGTCCTGTCCTGTCTTCTCCATGCCATATACAAGCAGTGTATGAGTCCCCTCCAGTCCCCTCCAGTCCCCTCCATACCACGTGCAAACAAGTGGGTAAGTCCCTTCTCACCCTGTCTCCTGCATGCCATATGAAATCAGTAGGCGAGTCCTGTTCTATCCCCACAACACCATGGGCAAGCAGTGTGTGAGTTTCCCTTCTGTTCTGCTGTTAGTCCACATTCCTGTCCCTTCTCTTCCATTGGTGCCCCCATGGATGAGGCCCTGTGCCCCCATGGCCATCAGAGTCAGAGCCTCTTCAGGTCATGCTAGCCAGACCCTGAGGTCCCTGTTGACTCTGCAGCTGTTGGGATGGACGTCTGGGTCATGAAAGAATGCTGTAAATGAGCCACTGAGGCGACAGCTGCTGTGGTGGTTGGGGCTTAGGGTGCGGCTCCTGACCCCCTTTCCCAGTCCTTGGGATGGGGGAGCCCCTGAAGCTAAGAAGGGAGTCTTGAATTCACTCTAAAATGCCTGTCATGGGCTTTTGTGCCCAGGGAGGTTTCAGGGAGAGATGGAGGTGGCAGAGCCCTGAGAAATGAGCCTCCTCCCCAGCCAGGTCCAGACTCTGGAAAAAGCAGCTGTTGGAAAGCAGCAAGGCCCCTGGTCTGTGGTGGTGGTGAGCAATGGTCCTGCTTCCTGAAGCAGGGCGAGCAGTGTGAGGGACCCTGAGCAGCTGCGCTTTGACCCACGGGAGACAAGAGCTAAGGAATGGAGGCCGAGTCCCTGTCGTCACCCCAGCTGCCAGGGCGGGAGTGACACCCTACCATCACCCCTGCCTGCACAGTACTGGAAATTAAGAAGTGTAGTTAAGAAGTTCATGGGGCCAACATTGGGAGTGGTTCATTCAGGCCTTCCCTTCCTGCCTCAGAATGTCCACACAGTGTCTGCCCTGTGGTCCTGAGTCTAGGGAACGTTGCCGTGCCCAGGCTCTGCATGCGGGTTCTGGTTAGGCTTGAGTCCATACCAGCTCTGAACCAGGGTCAGGCTTTGGCTGATGTCATCCATTCTACTCAAGCCTGGGGCTGCTGGAAGACAGCAGGCGAGGCTGGCTAACTGAGGAGAATAGAGAAGGCAGGCAGGGTGGAGGCTGGCATCACAGGCTCTGCTCACCTGCATCCGACCCTTCCTGGGCCATGTCAGACAGGGCCGCAAGGTGGTCNCCGCCTCCTTTCTCAGNCAGGCCAGCCTGGTACTACTGGTACTACCGGTACTGGTATGGCAGGGCTACTCATTGGTGCCTAGAGCCTGCGGATATGTAGTAAACAGAAGGTGGCAACTAAGCGCTACTTACATTAAAGTGGGGTGATGATGCTTGAGTCGGCATTGTGGGTGACAAGATGGTGGGCGGTTACCAGTTAGGTGCCTTCAGCTGCAGTCACTGAATGCCTACTGTGTGTATGGCTCCTAGTTGCGTGGGCATGGGCTTNGGGAACTGAGTTTTATGCACAACTTCACACCCCAGCAGTTTTCCCCTCAGCAGTGCATGTAGTCCCATGAGTTTGGTGGGTTTGTCTTCCCAGCCCCATATTTTAGGCAGGGAAGCTGAGACAGAGGTTAGGTCACTTGCCCCGTGTCACACAGCTAAGAAGTAGTAAGGTCTCAACTGGCATCTGGCTGCCTGGTTCCTCAGTCTGTGATCGGACCCTCCTGGGTAGGCCGCTCTTGCCCTGAATTCAGGGGGCGGAAAATGAGGTTCCAGATAAGCTCGGGAGGGAAACGGGTCCTGGGCAGCAGAGGAGGAGTGGCCATGCAAGGAGCAAGAAAGGGCAGGCTAGTCATGTGCAGATCTCTGCTGAGCAAGGGCGTGGCAGGTNCAAAGGACCCGGGGCAGGAGCCAGCCNGAGGCATTCTCTAGAGGACTGTTAGGTTCATCTTCAGCACAGGGGGTACAAGTGCATCCGTGATAAACATGCTGTTAGTATAGACTATGTTTGTGCACTGTCAGGCTTCTCAGCCATAAAGGCGACAGTGATGAGAGTACACACACTCTTAATTCCATTCTGTCACCCCTAAATGCCACCCACAGCCAGCCCTGAGCTTCCAGCCTTAGCCTTATCTGATGTCCCATGTCAGAGGTCCCTGCGGCTCCTGGATAGAGCCTGTGAAGTGGAGGAGAATTTGGGGTGGGCTTAGGGTCATAAACTCTCCATGACTCTGGGGGCTGTGGGGAGAAGGGACGTGCTTTTAGAGGTGAGAGGAAAGCCTCTGCAGCCCAGCTGGCCTGCCTTAGGGAGGGAAGGCCTCCATGCTGCAGCATGAGGGAGAGACGTGAAGNGTTTCTCATTTTCCCACAAGGTCTGGAGAGGCTGAGCCATGGGCCTCCCCACTCAGCTCTGCTACCCGCCTTGTCATGAGTCGGACNCCAGGGCTGGGGCCGGTCCCTGGGAGTTCTTGGTGCTACCCAGAGAGGAGCCTGTCTCACTCCTTCCTGCAGAGCCAAGTATGCTGCAGATCCATTCCCACCCAGCTGAGGCTGACAGAGGTCTGCCTCTACCCTTGGCCAAGCCCCCCCTCCCTGTGAGCAGTGTCCTGCTGTCTCTGGACAGTGACAGTCAATGGATCCTGGCCCCTCTGGACCAGGTGCACACACCACCCAGTAGATGCTGACACAGACTATGGCAGGCCACATTGTGGTTAGACTAGAGAGGAACTGTCCTGTCTCAGCGGCTTGGGGTTTTGTGCTGGTGCCTGGGGCTGTGGAGTATGTGGGATATTCTTGAGGTGTTGGGGCCCTGTTTGTCTGCAAGGTATGGATGGGACAGCCCAGGCCCTCAGTGGGCAACTGACTTATGTCAGCTCTGGTGCCCTCTGCCGTCTCCATCGTCTGGTCTCAGTAGAGTGTTCTCTCTTCTTCCCCTTGGCCTCTGGGTGGGAGCCAAGAGGCCTAGGCTGGACTGGTAGTATCCACCCATTTCCTCAGCTAGGGTCCCACACCCCAGACAATTGTTCACCTCTTGTTGAACCACAGGTACTGGGTGCCCTGGGTCAGAGGTTAAGCACACTGTGGCATGTCCGGGGTATTCTATAACCACGTCTTCCGTCCTCCTGTGACTGCTAGAGGTGGGCTTTTGAAATGGTCTCCTTGGATATACAGAGGGCATGTGGCTGTGTTCTGGCTGATTGGGAGATATGCAGCAGAGAGCTCAGTGGTTAGACAGGGAGGAAGACTTCCTCATCCTGCAGAGGAGGGCAGAACCTTCTTTCCAATGTCTGCTAGGATTTGGGCTCTTAGGTTTTGGGGAGTGTGGTCACGCCAAAGGCCAGGGACGAGGAACTGCCTAGAAAGCGGATGCTCCCTGGGGATACCTTTCCTGGGCCACAAAAGCTCTCCAGAGCCATGTTGCCCTGGACAACTTCCTGAAGTGGTGGGACCCGGCTTCATCTGTTGTGCAGTGTCCATGGTGGCCGGTGTGAGTAGAGGGCATGAGCCCCGGCTTCCTGTAAGCAGAGGGCATAAGCCCTGGCTTCCTGGTCCAGGGCTGTTTCTCATTTGGTTGTATGACTGAGAGAATAACTTGGTGAGGCTGGTGGCTTCCAAGTTGGATGAGGTCCCTGAAGAGGAGACCTAGCTCTGGGGAAGGAGTGGCCATAGCATCCACGGGGCACCCTGGGCTTCCCAGGGGCCAGGAGCTCTGTGACTGTGACAGTGTGAGTCTATGCACCTGTCCGTCCCCCGACTGTCCGTGTGAGTATGGTGGGCAGTCTCTGGCCCTCACCAGCATGCCACCCTCTGGCCATGCCCCCACAGGAACAGCGCTTCTGCCAGCGCTATGACCAGCTCATGGAGGCGTGGGAAAAGAAGGTAGAACGCATTGAGAACAATCCGCGGAGGAGGGCCAAGGAGAGCAAGGTGCGGGAGTACTACGAGAAACAGTTCCCGGAGATCCGCAAGCAGCGGGAGCTGCAGGAGCGCATGCAGAAGTAAGGGCTGCACAGAGGATGGTGCATGCAGGGGTGAGGATGTGCAGGGGTGAGGGTGAAGACATGAGCCATGTTAGAGAGAACACATGCAGGGGCGCGTGCATGTAGAAGTGAGGGCACGGAGGTGAGGGCCAAGAGTGAGGCCATGTAAGAGAATACANGCAGGGGTGAGTGTGTGCGGAGGTCAGTGCTGCGCTGGTCCACGTGGGCCCCTGGTGGCCTGTATCACACACAGGGCTTCAAACAGCTAGGGACCCTCAGCCCTGGATGGGCCCAGACACTCCCTGCTGTCCTTGCTCCTTCTACCCCACACCCCCTGAAGCTGCTGAGACTCAGCTAGGGGGATTGTGTGGGTGATGGCTTCGCCCAGCTCCAAGTTGGGTGTCTGTCCCTACTGTGGCTGCAAGGGCAGAAACCTGGGTGGCCTGTTCTCAAAAAGTGAGGCNAGGTAGGTGTGATCACCTGCATTCACAGGCTCATCAGGCCTGTCTCCCTGACCCACAGCAACATGGGTTTCAGGAGCTGACCTGAGGCCCAGAGACCTGCACCTGACTCTCAGGCTGGAGGCAACACTCAGCCTCCTGGTGGGTCTCTGTACCTTGTCAGAGTGATTCACGGGAGATGGGCTGCTACCCCATAGTCTCGGGGATTGGCATTCCTGAGGGGCTCCCCAGCCTCCNGGGGCTCCAAGCCTATGATCAGATATGAGGGTGGGAGGCCTAGCCCTGACCTCCCCCTCCCCATTCACCTCTAGAATGTTCTGCCCCACGGACCTGGCCTAGCCTTTCAGTAGGACGGCTGATCCTGATTGTGTCCCTCTGGTCTCCAGCAGGGTGGGCCAGCGGGGCAGCGGGCTCTCCATGTCGGCTGCCCGAAGTGAACATGAGGTTTCCGAGATCATTGATGGCTTGTCTGAGCAGGAGGTGAGTTCACTATGACGCCATAGGCAACCCATTGCTTCTGCATGTCCCTCTTTGTGTCCCTTACATGTGTCCTGTGTCACAGCAGGCAGGAAAGGAAGCCACTCTGATGCTTTCATTCCAGAGGCTGGTGGTAGACGTGTCAGAACCAGTGTGTGGGATGTTGCGGGCACACCAGCAACCAGTGGTGATGCCAAGTCATGCCTGTCCCCACAGTGCAGAGTCGATAGAGATCCCAGCAAACTGTGGAAGATGGCCTGGCAGGACAGAGCCGGGGAAGTTCACTGACCTGCAGCTTCTGGTGTCCAGAAGGGACACCAGGAAGCTGGGTTGGGGGACAGGGACAGGTACCCCTCACTCTTCTCTCACTACCATGTTTCATGCTCTCTCTTGGCTGACCTTGGCAGAACTGGCAAGCAAGCCCATCAGTGGGATCAGGTGGGGCCAGCGGAGGACCGACCTACAGGAGCCTGCCTTCTAGCCTGTTGTCCCTTTGGTCCGCCCTGGCACATCTAGACACCAGTGCCAGTATTGGTGACCCCACCATCCCAGCCAGAGAAGACCATGAAACAGAGGAGATACTCATCCCTAGTGAAGGGGTATTTGGGGCCTATCCCTTTCTAGTCTGTGGGCCAGGTGTCCGGTATGACATTTGTCCTCATGGCTAGCACCACAGTGGACCCAGCATGCCANGTGTCAGGACCCTTGTTTCCTTCCCGGTAGCTCTGCTTTGCAGCTAGAAGTGGACAGAGCAGCCAGTGACACCTTTGTGTCTGTGGAGTGACCATTAGAGCTGTTCTCTGAGCTGAGTCCCTCTCTATCCAGAGCTGGGCGATAAGAGCTGGGCTTGCGCCCTTCATGGCTGCCTAAGTTGTTTCCTTGTGCACGCTGACAGCTCCAAGCACCTAGCAGCCTGACCAGCTCAGGGCCTGGACCCCACCACAGTGTGGCATCCGTACATGNCTGGCCTTGAAGTGACATCCTTTTGCCATAGTTCGGCTGGAAGACCTCCCCTCCTCTTGTGGACAGAGAGCAGAACTCGAAAAGCCACCAGCCGCAGTCATGGGGCCGACTTTGCTGGCGAACACGTGGCTGGGTTCAATACCTGTCCACNGATGCGGCGGCTTCATCAGCATCTTNGGGATGTGGCCGTGGGTTTCATTTCCTCTGGAAGCAGGACGAAGGTGGCTCTGTCCACCCACACACTTGGATTCTTCCCTGGGTCCTAGCCACACAAGGGTGCTGCTGCTGCCACCCCTTGGGGGAGCCATTACCAGAGCAAGGCAGAGTCTGGGTCAGAACCAGAAAGTGCTGGTTGGGAGATTAGCAGAATTTCCCTAACATGGACGGGTGAGGCAGCCACAGAAGGGCAGGGCAGGCCGAGTCCCCAGGGGATGATGGAAAGTCCTGGTTGTGAGGGCTAGGCTCTCTTCGTGCCATGTGCTGTGCCCTGGATTCTTGGCTCCGAACCAGACATGTGCCATCCCGTGAGTGCATGGAGCTGGGATTGGCTGTGCCCTGTCCCTGCCCTCACAGTGTTTTATTACACTGCCGTCATGGCCGTGAGATTCATGGCCTCTCCTGCTGCAGATGAGGCCTCGTGCTCTGTACTGAATTTACAGCTCTGCCTTCCCGCGGTCCCACACCTGTAAATCCTCATCAGTGCCAGCCACTGCTGGCTTTTAATTCACCATCATCTCCACCTCCCCCNCCCCCCCCCAAGGAATGTCCGAGGGCCGGGACACCTGCCCCTCACCTGCTAGGCCCTGCACTTGCCCTCTGACCCCATCCTCTGCTCTGCTGCAGAACCTGGAGAAGCAGATGCGTCAGCTGGCAGTGATCCCGCCCATGTTATATGACGCAGACCAGCAGAGGATCAAGTTCATCAACATGAATGGACTCATGGACGACCCCATGAAGGTGTACAAGGACCGCCAGGTCACCAACATGTGGAGTGAGCAGGAGAGGGACACTTTCCGTGAGAAGTGAGTGTCCTCCACTGCTGCCTGGGATCCTTGCCTGCATCTTCTCTGTTCTTACACCCTAGTCACAGAGACAGTCTGTCCAGAACCCTCCCTGCTCCAGCAGCACGCTGGGGTCCTTGTCCTCTGTCTGTTCCTCCATCTCCATGGGAAGCTATGTCCTTGTCTCCTTTAGGTAATAGATTTGTGCCTTCTTGTTCTTCACAGCACTGAGCCAGGCAGTTCCCCCCACATGGGCTCAGAGAGGTGTCCACACAGAGCTGTGTATGGTGGAGGCAGGGTGTGCTGTCCAGCTGGAATGGAGAGAAGTGTGAGGAAGCCCGGGCTTCAGCAAGCAGGAACAGGGTGTGGTAGGAGATGAAGCTCAGCCACACTTTTAATCTCAGCACTGGGGACGCAGAGGCAGGCAGATCTCTGAGTTCGAGGCCAGCCTGGTCTACAGAGTGAGTTCCAGGACAGCCAGGACTGTTACACAGGGAAACCCTGGGAGGCTTCTGAGTGACAGTTTCGGGAGATGAGTGTGGCGATCCTGGGTGGAGGAAGAGCATTTCAGCCTGAGGTGTGGCGTCCAGGCAGAAAGAGACATCCTCCCTTTCAGGGGACCCTAGAAGAGGTGGTGGGTCTCATGGTGTGATATTTGGAACAGTGTCCTGCATACACTCCACCTANAGGCAGAAGCCCCTCCTCAGAGAGGCCAAGGACAGGAGGTAAGAAAGTAGAAACTGAAGAAGGCATGTTGCCCAGGAGGGCCTGTGTGAACAAGGTTCTTGTGTAGCAGGCATCCATTGAGCAGAATGACTGACCTGTTTTCCAGAGAGGCCCTTGTCTGCCTCAGAATGTTTCCTTAGGCCTGCTGGGGGAACGGTTGTCTAAGGTCAGGCTGTACCTGCCCTTTGAAGGGTGCTGTACAACAAGCTGGCCCCACCCCCAGACCACACACAAGGCTTGGTGGCTGCACAGGGCTTGGGCACAGGTGACAGTCTTCAGAGTGGCCTTTGGCTGTGAGAACACAAAAAATCCTTAGAGAGATAGTAGAGTGCGTCTCATCCCCAGCACAAGTCAGCAGAGGACATACCATGAGGAGCTATTCCCACAGGCAGCTCAGGTCAGGGGNTCTTGTCCTTGGTCTCTTTGTGGCTTGTATCTGGGACTCCTGTTCTCTGTCTGGTGTGTTGTATGACATGACCCAGGACAGTGGCCAGAGAACAGTCATGGCTCCTGAGGTGGCTGAGGCTGTGTGTCCTGGTCCCCTGGTGGACCTGCTGTTTTAGTGAATGNACAGTTTGGGGGTGCTTTGTGTGGCTGAACCTTTCTCGGGAGTCTTCACTGTTCTTTAGACATAGTGATTTACTCTGATAACTCCATAGCTGATATCTATTGATGTATCTTCTGTCTATGCAAGACGCAGCCACACTAAGTGGGTCTTTGAAGGGTCATCGTCTCAGTGGAGGCCTCACTTGCCAAGGTGCTGATGGCGAGTGCTTTACCTCTTACCAATGCATGACCCTGCAGCAGCCAGCCTCCACCCAGCCTCAGTTTCCTCCTGTGTAAAATGGGCATGGCCATATAGTACTCTTAGTGTCCATGGGGGCTCCATGGCAGGGCAGCCCAACAGAGGCTGGGCTCTGGTGNGAACTGGCCTGGTGTTGCTGGCAGCCACTTCTGCCCAGGAGATCCTAGGAGCCCCAACACAAAAAGCTCTGGACACCATGTCCTGTATGTGAATGGGTGATGATTTACCTAAGACCCANGCTTATCTCAGGGTCAATCACAATAACAGATGTAAGTCCACATGACCAATCATTACTCAGTGTTATTTAGGGGACAGTCACACGGGGACTCCAAATGCGGTTACGACAGAGTCTCATAGCTCAGGCTGGCCTCAGACTCACTGTATATCCAGGGCTGGTCTCCACCCTCCTGCTTCAGCCTCCTGAATGCTGGGATTACAGCATGAGCCACTATGGCCTGCCTTTAAGTTGGGCCTGCTTTATGTAGCACAGGCTGGCTTTGAACTCTGAAACTTCTTGCCTCAGCCATAGTACTGGTAATCTAGCATGTGCTGCTATGGTTGACTTCCTTTTGGAGNCTTATTGACCTGTGATTAGTTGAACCATAGATGTAGAACCCCACACACGCTCCCTCAGCAGCGGCATGAAGTGCCCAGTGCCAGGCTGAACCTAGGACCTCATGTGTGCCTACCTCTGAGGACAGGCTACCTCTGAGCCACATAGTTTAATTTTTTTCTCTTATACTTTTGAGATGAGGTCTTACTAAATTGCTCTGTTTGGCTTGGAACTCACTGTAGCCCATTCTGGCTGTCCACCTGCCTCAGCCTCTTGAGTTGCTGGCTTACAAGTTGTATCATCAAACCTAACTCTACCTGTCTCCAGTGACCTGGTGATGGTGAGGGGGACAAGTGCCCTGAAGTGTCTCAACTTTGATTCCAGGTGTTTTGGGGCTCATTACTGCCTGGGGAAACCAGGGATAGGGGCAGGGCAAGAGTGGTAGGTGCCCCAGGCTTGCCTGCCACCTGGGTAGGCGGGGCCCTGGCAGGGTAGCCCGCCATCCTGCCGCCCTGCTACCACGGCTTCCTTGGGAAGAGCTAAGAGGCCCTTCCGGATTCCCCAGTGTCTGGCGGGGGGAGAAGGGAGGGGCCTCTGGCCTGCTGCCCAGCCACCTGGAGGCCAGGCGGGACAGCCCAACACAGGCTAGGCTCTGGTGGGAACTGGTCCGGTACTGCTGGCAGCCATTTCTGCCCCGGGTGGTGGCAAGTTGTTGGAGACAAGGGGACGGGCCCAGTGACGCCACTCAGCACCCCTGGGGTGTGAGCAGGCCTTGACCCTATCCCTACCCCCACGAATGCTTGGCCCTGACATTTCAGCTGGCCCGCTTTCCCAGTAATGCTCAGCCTTCGCAGGAAGCTGGTGGCTTGGCGCCAGTTCCCGCCACCCCCTGCGGCTCCAGCCACTTTTGGCTTTTCCTGGGCATCCGAGGCTCTGCTCCAGCACTCAGGAGGCCTTATCGCCTGGCTGGCCTGACCTCATCCAGGCAGGCTCGGCGTAGGCTGGGCTAGGTCGGGCCAGGCCGGGCCCGGCCCAGCTTCTCAGACCCAGCTGGGGAAAAGACACAAAAGCAGATCTGGGGGGGGGGGACCCCACTGGCAAGCTGAATGCCGTGTCCTCATTTTTCCTGGAAGCCTGCGGCAAGACAAACAAATGTATTTTCAAAGGCATTACAGCCAGTGAGTCACTCAGAGGAACGCCCTGGACCCTGGTCCCTGCCCCGAAGCCCTTCCCACGCCCTGAAGATCTGCTCGTGGGGCGGCGCCCGCCAAGCCAGGCTGGGGTGGCAGGCGCCTGGGCACTTTTAGCTCTTGGTGTCTTGTGGGGCCTCCCTCAGCCTCGGCCTGGCCTCAACGCCTGTCTTTCTCCTCCCCTAGGTTCATGCAGCACCCCAAGAACTTTGGCCTGATCGCCTCATTCCTGGAAAGAAAGGTGAGTGTCCGTTTCTGGCTGGCAGTGCTGGGCACTAAACCAGCTTGCCATCCACTCCCCAGGGCCGGTATCTGCGCTGGGTGGAGTGCATGCCCCTCCTCTATCTCCCTGGCCAGCTCCATCTTTTTTCCTGCCTCCGCCTCCTTCCTCAGGGGGAAAGCCATGCAGGCCCCACCCGGGATNGGGAGGAGCCTCAGGCTTCAGTCCCAGGCGGCCCGGAAAAGCTGTGGGGACTGGCATCCCANAGCCATTTGCCCAGCACACTGGGGTGGGCGCCAGTTCAGAGAGTTTTGCCACGTTCCAACTGAGGCCTTGTGGCCAGGTATGGCCAGNGTCCAGGACTGTGTGTGGAATGACCTCCTGAATCCATGTCATGGGTATTGTGGGCTTCCTGACACTCCAGAGACTACTTCCGGTGTGTGGCTAACACGTCTCTATCATTCTGAATAAACCTTCATGCAGAATTGGTGTTTGAAGCCCACCTGTCCCCCAAACCTGATCCTGGAGCACTCTGTCCTATCTGCCTCCTTTTGGCAAGGTGTCACATGTCACCAGAGGGCAGTTATCTGGCCTTTACTCGACACACTAGGCCAGCCTGCACATGAACACCCTTAGCGTGGGCATGTGGCNGCACTGGCTGTGTGCTGGAGTTGCTTCTGTAGGCCCAGCACCTCAGATTACCATGGCCCACCCCGAGGGCTGCATTTTGTGTCTCNTCCTTCAGCAGTGGTTTGTCCACTAGCCACCAGGCTGCCTGCCCCNCCTGCCCTGAGTCCCAGGTATGCTGGCAGCCGGTAGGAGGTGGGACACAGGATCCAGACAGCCATTTTCTTTTCTTTTTTCTTTATTATTATTATTATTATTA
>LZPO01096787.1:1314455-1325663 GCA_001675575.1 Neotoma lepida
CAGTCCTGACGCGGCTCGCTGGGTCAGGCAGCAAGAAGAGCTGAGCGGAGCCCTGGGTCCCATAGCCCGGCCGCTTAGGGACACAGCTGCCCGGTCCTGTCCTGCCCAGGGCTTTGGATTTCATGTGGCTTGGTGGGTCTGGGGGCTCCCCGCCAGCACCCTCCCCAAGTGTCCTCCCTGAGAACACTGGTGCTTGGAAGAACTGAGGACGCCGCGTGCACACTGGTGACGCCTGGCACAGAGAAACNCAGCACACAGAACTGACAACTTCCCGCTGTCGTTGCCCTCGTCCCCCTCCCTAGCGGGAAGGGCACCACTCTACTCCCTGAGGCAGCGGGTGGCGGTGGCTGGAGGAGTCCTGGACCCCGTTGGGCGGGGAGCAGCTCCCGCCCCCAGCTCTCACTCTCACTGCTCCTGAGGATGTGATCAGAGCTGGAGCCAGGGCATACCAGCAAGAAGCCCTGAGGAGCCTTGCGGCCACAGCCTCCTGATCACTGCTCNGCTCCCTGGAGCATCCTTCCAGCCGGATGTTTCCGGAAAACTTGGCCGAGGGGGAGACGCAGATGAGAGGATGTGAGTGGCCCCCTGGCTGGGGATGGGGCAGGAGGGTGGGGATGGCTGGTGACAGTGACTTTGATGGGGTTACAGGAAATCGCGGCTGGAAGTATGGTGGGGGGACTTGGAATTTTGAACCCNTGGCTGCAGCTCCCCTTTCCCTGGTGCCCCTTCTTGCCTTTCTNGGTGCAGCCAAGATCCCCTGGAGGGAGGCTGCACTCATCTGGGCTNCAGGCTTGGCTGGAGCATTCTCAGAGGGGCTCCCCCCGGGGTAGACAGAGCTGTCTCCACATCATGGGATTTGAAGTGCTCCTGTGCACGGCACCCCAATGTGAGGAAGCTTGTGTTTTCCCAGGGCTGTGTGGCACCCTCTGGGAAGGGGTCCCCGACAGCTCTGTCCAGTGCTCCTTGGTGGCCACATGTGTTCAGGAACAGCTGAGCGTCATTCTCCCACCCTGTCGGTTCCTAGCTTCTATAAGCTGAGTTAGTTAAGGGACCCAGCCGCCCAACTCCTTGTTGACTTAACTGAATTTGGAAATGTCTGCTCCCCAGGGTCGGGCCACCCCCAGCTCGTCAGTCACCCCACCCCCAACAGTTCCAAATGGAGACCTGCCCTGGGGTTCCAGGCCTGCGNTCCCTCGGAGGCCTGACGTGTTTGCTGGGCCCTCTTGGCCCGCGCACGGGGAGTAGTATAAATAAACGCAGCCCCAGCCGCCAGGTTCTGGAAGTGGCAGCTGCTGCTGGCGCGGGTGGAGGGAAAGGTCAGGGGCTGAGTTACACTTGATCCTGAGCCCTGGCCCTCCCTGCCTCCTGTCCTTGAGGATCCCTGAGAAGCAGCTATGGAGCCACGTGGCTCTTGTGGTCACCGCAGGCCAGCAGGTGGCCTGGCTGTCCAGTGCCTCCCCCATACCACGGGGCCCCTGAGGCTGCTACAGTGGGAAGCTGAGGCTTCAGACCCACTTCTGAGCTGGCTGAGGTGGGTGGGGAAACTCACAGTCCCAGTCTTGACCGGGATGTGGGGGTGGGGCAAGACAGACTCCATTCAATGCTCTCCAGACCTAGGGGGCCACTTGCTGGTGTGTTTGGGGGTTTTGCTGTTTCCTTTGTTTGTAGTAAGCCACCAACTGGGGTTTGAATGAGGGGGGTGGGTGAGGGTGGTTAGCGCATGCCCTCCCCTGCGCCCCCCGCCCCCCCCCCAGCAATTACTGTTACAGCCCCGTGTTCAGCTTTGACTTGACTTGTGTAGAAGAAAATGACTTGAGGCTCGGTGATGGGGAATCTGAGNATTATCACAAAGTGGCTTTGAGGCTCTAGCTCTGGGCACAGTCGTTCAGTCGTTCAGCCTCTTAACCTCCATCCCCAGGGGCAGGTTCTGTCACTGCCATGGGAAAGTGGCCAGCTTGCCTTCAGGGAAGCTGGGACCCACTGAAGGTTGGTGAGGTGTGGTGAAGCGTGAACAGTGGGTCCAGAGCCTTCTAGCCCAGGGTTTGTGGCCTCAGAGCTGAACAGTGTGTGCCACTCCATATGGAGCTCAAAGCTTGTGGGCAGTGAGGTCTGTGGCCTTGGTGGGTTTGGAGGGCCTGCAGATCTGGAGTTTCTTCCACCATGTGGTCTCAAGCTGTGAGACTTGGGAAAGATNCATCCTTGGTTGCTGAGCCCAGCCAGGCCAGGTGNGCCCTGAGTCTGGTGTGGCCCTTTGGGTGTGAGGGCCCAAGCTCACCCTGTTCCNTTCCTCAGCTCGGCCCTGCTCCAACCTCTGCTCCTTCCATTGCTTT
This sequence comes from Neotoma lepida, assembly GCA_001675575.1. NCBI lineage: Eukaryota > Metazoa > Chordata > Mammalia > Rodentia > Cricetidae > Neotoma > Neotoma lepida. The sequence continues at coordinate 1,316,786 of LZPO01096787.1, forward strand.
TTTCCCCTTCACCCTACGGTGAGACCGGAAAGCAGGCTTGCTCTCCTGAGGTCTCCTTGCAGCTGTGCAGTGTCAGGGCTGGGTCACCACAGCTCCCGCCCAACTGGGGAGGGAAAGAAGGGGGGGGGAGTTCTGTGTTCTGCCCCCTAGAATCTTAAACGAGGCCTCACTTGGGGCCATGCCTGTCACCGTCATTTTCCTGATCCCTGTCTGTGCTCCTCGGTCTTGGACTGNCATAAGCCCTCACCTGCCTTCCACCCACAGGCCTCCTGGAACATGGGAGGAACTGGTCAGCCATCGCCCGCATGGTGGGCTCCAAGACCGTGTCCCAGTGTAAGAACTTCTACTTCAACTACAAGAAGAGGCAGAACCTGGATGAGATCCTTCAGCAGCACAAGCTAAAGATGGTGAGTCGGGCTGGGCCCCCTGGGGACTGTGGACAGCCAGGCCTCCCACAGCCAGGCCTCCCTCTTGTGGCCCCTGGCTGCCTGGCGCCCACATGGGGAGGTGCGGGTGGGCTGGGCCCTGACTCAGCCAGGAATCTGCCGCCACCCTCAGCGCCCTGGATTGAAGACCCAGAGGCAAAAGAGCCCTAAGTGAGCAGCTTGGCTCCTGCCTGACTACCCCTTTGGGCATTGGAGCTGCAGTGAAAGGGAAAAGCCGGTCCCAAGAGTCAGAGGCCGGAGGAGGACTTGGGGGTCAGACACATCCCACACTGAAAGCTGCGAGGTATCTGTCTCCATGTAGGATCTCTTTTGCAGCCATGGCCAGGAGGGCCTTGGGGAGCCACCCCACTGCCTTCCCCCCCATCCCTCTGTCCTCTCTCTCATCTTGGACACACTTGTGATCATCATCATTTAAGGGCTGGAAAAACTGAGGCCCGGCGAGGCTCTTTAGCCACCTAAGTAGAAGCCTGCACTCACAGCTGAGTAACTCTGCCACTCCTGCCATCAACCTGCTCTTGTAGTCAAAGGCTCAGGAGGGGGCCTGGCATCCACTCTTGCATGAGTTTCAAGTCATGTGGATTTCCATGCGGCTGAAGATGCATTGCTCTTCCCTGCAGCCTGCTGAGGCCCAGAGCAGGTCACACAACCATGCATGGCATGACATTGCTACAGCACAGTAGGGCAGGCCAGATGTAGCATCATTCCACCAGAACTCTTTTCTGTCCCCATGCAGAATCCAGGGGCAGCCTCCTCAGCCCACTGGGGCTGCAGCTGTCATCCTCATGGCCCAGCCATTGCTTCCAGTTCAGGTTTCTCTGAGTGTATGACTGCCCAACACTTCATGGTCCCAGGGAACTTCTCCCTCTGCTCCCAAGGACCCCCAGTGGGAGAGTGGACCTGAGTACCCAGTGGGTTAGAGAGAGGGGCCAGGTCCGAGCTCATGAGTTGGGCACCCACGTGACCTGAGCAATAGTTTCTCCCTACTGATCTGTTTTCTTCATCCAGAAACTGAGGGACTGGAGGTGGTCCTGTGAGTCAGAAATGAGATATCTGTGGAGGGGAAGCACTCCNTGGGGCTTCCTACCTGCTTGCTGTTCGTCATATCCCCATCACTTATGTCACAACCTACTTACCAACCCTGTCCTCTGGGTGTGTGAGGCCCTTGTGATCACTTTTCCAGCAATTANCNNCAAGGGCTGTGTGTTGAGTGTTGATAGACACAACCCAGGAGACCTGTATGTGTGAATCTGGNCTCTGCTACTTGTAGNCTGTGTGGCTTTGGACAAGTGTCCTGTCCTCTCTGTGCCTCAGTTTCCCTGACTGTGAAATGGGAAGAATAACAACTGACTCCNAGGTCTCTNGGGGAGGGTGTCTTCCTCACAAGTGCCAGTGCAGTACTTGGAAGGGTCCATGAGGCAACTTGCCAGCCCCCCACCAGCTAAAGCCATGGGGGTGCTGGTGGCAGACTCAGGGTACAGGTGTCTTCTGAGTGTGCTGTGTCTGTCCTGAGTGAGAGATGGACACACGCATACATGCATCGAGTCACTCCAAAGTACAGAGGGCTCTGGGCCGGTGGGTTTGTACCCTGGCTCTGCTGTGTCCTGTGGCTGGTGCTCGGGGCGCACTCCAGGCCTCAGTTTCCACCTGTGGAATAAAACCGGGATGGGGGAAACACTTACTTCAAGAATGTGTGAGGAGCCAGTGCCTTCCACTGTGGAAAGTTCAGCATTTGGCCCAGGTCACTGAGTAGGACAGAGTCTGCGTCTAGTGGGCAGAGGTGTGGTTGGAGTTTCCGGAGGAGCTGGCTACTTCCATGGTGGGGTGTGGGCATCATGGCAGCTACTGAGCTGAGGTGACGCTGGTCTGAGTGCGATGGAGCCAGGCTGCTCAGGAAGGGGGTCCCTTGTCCCTGGCTTTGTCGTTCAGGTAGGTAGCTAGCTGCCTGGGGGCAGCCTGTAGAAGAGGAGGGCTGATTCCCTCCCCAGCTAACCTCNAGAGTAGGCTGGTCCTGAGGACCGCTATAAGAGCAGTAAGCAGAGGCAGATACCCCAGAAGTACAGGGCAGGCACCCCATGTGGGAGTATGTGAGCTGGCCTTTGTAGAAGCCTGTCCTGGGCTGTCTGCTTCCCACCCCCTCCACATCAGGCTGCCCCTAGAAAGAGGGTGGGTCAAGACAGACATGCNAGCACACGTCTATAATCCCAGCACNCAGGAGCTTTGATGCAGGAGGATCAGGAGTTCAGGGCCAGCCTGGACTACAGGACCCTGTCTCAAAAGAAAATCACAAGAACAAAAGGGTCACTCCTGCCTGTGAGTCCTGAGTGGCTAAGACCCTCAGCTGCTGGCTCAACCCCATCTGAGTACAGGAAGGCATGCTCCCTTCGGCCACCCAGGGAGCAGGGGGCAGGGGACAGGGCAGGAGGTCAGTGGGTGTCCCCTCCTTCTCACCCCAAGCCTGGCCTGCACATGGCTGCTGGAGACTCATCAGGAACCGGGAGCTCGGGCGGAGCCCTGTGTCGCAGGTTATGTAACATTTGGCAGCCTTGTCCTCTCTGAGGTCTCCCTCCCCCTCCATGTGGCCGAAGGCTGCCCTTCTGTCTGTGTCCTGGCCCTCAGGGCTCGGCCTCCAGGTTGCTCAGTATGTCATCTGGGCCTCGGCCCTGCTGGCCTTGCTTCCTTCTGCTGTCTTCTCTCTGTGGCTGCTGGGAGACGCTCCAGGCAGGGATGTGCTTGAACACTCCAGCAGGCAGGCAGTAGTCCTCCTTGACGCTGAGCTTTGCCTCTCTGAATTGGTGTCCTCGTCATCGTCATCTCCGAGGCTCATTGGTGTGATGACATGGCTATGGAGTGCCTGACTCTACTCCAGATGTGGCAGGGATGCAGGCAGGGCAGGAAGAGGTCCCAGCTGATGAGGAGTAAGTCTGGTCAAGAATTTCCAGCATGGGGCCTAAAGGTGCCGAGGTGGGGATGCAGAGAGAGTGAGGGCTGGAGGGCATTGGGTAATTCCCCCAGGGAAATCAGAGAGGGCCTCTGGGGAGATGACGTTGGAGCAAAGAGTTGAGGAAGTGAGTGTTCGCTATCTGGGGGAAGGGTGTTCAGGCAGGGAATGGCCTGTGCAAAGTCCCTGGGGCTGGCGTGGGGGCTAGAGAAGCAGACTTGGATNATGCGGAGTGGCAGGACTACAGGTCGAGGACCGATTCNGATATTAGGGAATGCCTGGAGTGTTGGAAGCAGCGGTGACCTACCCTGATTGGCAGGGTAGCTGTGCATTCACGTGACCCAACGCCTTGCAGATTGCTGGTACGCAGTAGGTGTTTAGTAAATGCCAGGTGTAATTTGTGTTCGTATCTCCAAAATACCACTTTCCCAGGCCTACCAGCCCTTTGGTGCCAAGGTTTCCCATAGGATGGGTTTCCCATAGGCTCTAGAAACACAGCCATGGCTCTGCCAGGCTGATGGGCTCCCGTTTCCTGTGAGTATCCCTGCAACCTGCTGCCTAGTTCCTGTTGCTAAAGATAGACAAAGGAAGGGGATCCCCAGCCACATGCCACAACATCCTCGCACCCGCAGACTGGAGCCTGGGCCTCTTGGGAGGTGCCAAGACCAGGCCCTGTGTGGGTGTGGGTGGCAGGGCAAATGTCCCATGAGGTCTGTGTATAGTCAGGACAAGCCTGTGGCCTAGCGTTGGTGATAGAGATGGTGACGAACGGACAGGCACATATTTCCCCTTTTGTTCTTGTGTCCCAGGAGCCTTGTCTCTGGGACTTGGGATGGCACATCTGTAACTCAGGNCCTCGTGCTCCACAAGGTCTGTTCCAGAGCATGGGCACGCTGTNTTTCCAGGACAGAATGTCGCTAGCCAGATGCAGCAGAACTATCATCTCTCACCAGCTACTGGCCTTGTTGTCCTTTTTTGGACTGTGATCCCCTCTTCTATCTTAGTCTTCTCCCTGAGAAGATTCTCAGTTGCNTTGCGTCTCCACCCCCCGCACTCCGTCCCATCTAGCCTGTGGAAGTCCCACCTGGACTCCCTTTGGATGATGCCAAACCAGGGGTGTCACTGAGAACCAGGCGTGCCACTAGGTACCTCAGACCACACTTTCCCTCGTAACCATGCTTGCACCATGCTAGATTCAGAATGCCCCCCAATGGGGGGAATCCTGGTCAGTTTGAGACCCGTTGGTGTGCCGACTCTACTTTGCATACCAAACCTAGGGAAGCCTTGGCTGTTCTGGACTTGTGCCCAGNTCAGTGTGGGGACACAGAAGCTCAGCCTGGAGAAGATTTTGAATGCCCCCGTGCTGAGAGGGTGGAAAGCTGGGCCCTGAGTGTGAGGAGAAGGGGTGGATTTGGGGAAGGCAAGACTGCAGTATGGCTCATTCATAACCCAGGGCCTTTGCACATAGGCCTCTCTCACCNGGAGCCTTGCCTTGATGCTCTCTCTATACTCANACCTGGACTCCCAAGTGTCATGTCACCTTCCTATNGAAACCTGATCACCCAGCCAACTGACTTGGCCCTGTGCTCTCTCTATCCCTGTTTAATCCCCCTGTGGCCCTTAGTCAGCCTCCTGAGTCTTTTAGAGTGTGTGTGGCTGGTTTTAAGGGCAGTGGCCCTGTTGGACTCACCGAGTCTGTATTCACAGTCCCTCCACCAGTCCTGGTGTCCTGAGTGTGCACTGTGACACTATGGCCTTCCCATGCTGGCCTGGCCCAACCTGTGCCCAGTGTCCCACTGGGACACATGGCACTATGAAGCTTCTGTGGTAAAAATAGCCCTGGCCTGTGTGGCCACTCCGATGGGCCTAGTGGGAAGGTTGAGCCATGCAGGCAGGTTCACTGGCCCTGGTAGCTGTGGCTGGGCCTCAGGCACGGGGTGTCTCCAGCCTTGACCACTACTGTCCTGTCCCAGGAGAAGGAGAGGAATGCGAGGAGGAAGAAAAAGAAGACCCCAGCGGCAGCAAGTGAGGAGACAGCCTTCCCACCTGCCAACGAGGACGAGGAGATGGAAGCTTCCGGCGCAAGTGCCAATGAGGAAGAGCTGGCTGAGGAGGCGGAAGGTGAAGTCACTGTCCTCAGAAGGGAGGGAGCGATCACACATGCACACCCCGTTCTGTGTCTCTCTCTTCCTAAGCATCTTCTGGTTCCCTGGGCCAAGCCTAGGGATGACCACAGAGGAGCCCTGACTAGGCTGTGGTTAGGCGAGAGACTCTTGGCTTTCACTGTAGGGCCTGGAGTGACCTCAGGAGGCCAGGCTACAAGTCCTCTCAGCATCCTGGGCTAGGCCTGAGGCTGTTAGTGGCAAAGACCTGACCCCTTTGTTGAGTGCCTTCCCAACAATCTCCATGAGCAAGGCAGACAGCATGGAGGGAAGCTGGAGACCAGAGCTGCCCACAAGAGTGGGGNTGACTGTGAGCCCCAGATACTGGTGGGGGGGAGGGTCACAACCTGCTCAGGAACAGGGGAGGAGCAGGGCCAGGCTGTCCCAGGCCTCTCTCACCACCTGGGGATTCCTGGGACAGTAGTGTGGAAGACTCCAGCTAGCCTCTCACACCCAAGAGCACTGGGCCAATCTTCAGTATGGGAAAACTGAGTCCTAGGGAAACACTCCCCTGGGGATCATGATGTGACTTAGGCCCATTGGTCTAGCAAGCGTTTGTGTGAGGCTCTGCACTTGCAGGCCAGGGACTACTTGACCTAGGACTTCCTTGTGTGGTAACGGTCATGGCAGCCCTATAGCCTCATTTCCGTCACCATAGCCTGAGGAGTCAGTGACACCATGTTTACAGAGGAGACTGCGGCGTGGAGAAGTCACTCCAGGCCTCTAAGACCTGGTTCGGCAGCTTGGTCACAGCCCTGTGTCTTGTGGCCTCCAGGGGAAGGGGCCTATGTTCTTTCTGTCACATGGTGTGTGGGTCTGTAAAGTGCCTACTATGTGCCAGGCTGTGGACATGCCTGCTGAACACCCTGGGGACCTGGTGGGGCATCTTGGACCCATTGCACAGCTGAGCCTCTAGCTGTTCCTTCCCAGCCCAAGCCCAGTACTTTAGGGTGGGGCCAGCCACAATTGTCACAGCTCCTGCATGACTCTGAGGGCTGCTGGCGTGGACGTGCCTGACAGTGAGTCGTAGGCACCAACAGNNCAGAGGGGGCTTGTCTGCTNGTTCACAGGACTTCAGTGGCTTCAGCCTCCTGTGTCCTGTTGTTGGGCTATGAGGAGGAAGACCAGAAGTCAAACCCACTCTGCGGCCCAGGCAGCTTGATTAGCTGTCTGTGTCTCCACTTCCTNGGCTGTCAGTGTGCCAATGAGTACCCTGATCTGGAGGTCTCTGAGGGTCACATGCCCTGTGCCCATGGCCAGCTCCTTGCTGGTGTCAGGATACTGTTTCTGGGCTCTGAGAGAGCTGAGAAGCAGACAAGGCTGGTGACTGACGACAAGGCTAGAGGGCCNGTTAATGAGGGCCACAGAAATTCCCATTTGTTTGTGTCCCTGGCACTTGGCCAAGGCTCTGTTGACCCTGGACATACCTTGCCTGTGCGGGCTGCTGCAGGTCACCATAGCTGTGGGTGGCCAGGGCTTCCCTTGGGGGCTGAGCAAAGAAGATCCTGTGGAGGCTGCTGTGGGTCCCCTACCGTCTGCCAGCCACACCCCTTCCCCTTCCACAGAATTATTGCTACCTCAAGTTCTAACTTTTCTACCTTTCTTCCAGCCTTACAGGCCTCTGGGAATGAGATCCCCAGAGGCGGGGAGTGCAGTGGCCCAGGTAAGAATGTGGCTGTGGCTGAGCTTGGGGGAGGGGGGCAGGGGCAGCGGGGTATCCAAGGTCATACATCTGTCTCCCGGTGCCTCACTGTGCTCCTTCCTCCTCTGTGGGTTTCCCTATACAAAGTGTCTGTTCCCNGTTCTGTTCTCCCTCAGCTGTGGTCAGCTGTGGTCAGCGTGCCCTACTTATCTTTTTTCTCTTGAGTTTGCTTCAGGACCTTTTCCCTGTCCCATGTCCCCAGCCTTGTTTCACACACACACACACACACACACACACACACACACACACACACACAGCGTTTAACCTATGTGGGAAACCCACAGAGCAGGAGCAGTGGGCCATGCACTTTCAGGGCTGTCCTATGCAGTGATCGTGTATTGTGCCATGTTGTCAGCCATGTTGTAATGCACCCACAGTCCCGGGGCCTGCACAGTTGCTCTCCTGCCTCCGTGGCAGTTTGGTTCCCTGTTCTGGGGATGAGAAAGCTGAAGCTTGAGAAAAGCCTTGAGTTTCCCATGGGAGTACCAAAAGTTGGGCACAGAGCCGAGGTCCTAGCTGCATATCAGATCATATCTGCAGACCCAGATGAGGGCCTGTCTTGAGGCTGTCTTTGGACTGGCCTTCTAGGGGCATTGGCTACGGGAGAGCCTAGGGGTTGGGGTTGGCCAGTCTATGGACAGGAGGAAGGAGAAGCTGAAGTTGCAAGCTTGTCAAGCAGCCTGCGAAGGGTCTATAGGGACTTCTGGGGAACAAGGCTCNCCTGGATGTGTGGGAGCCTTGGGGGTGTTCTGGTATTCTTTGGGAGTGCTCTCACCTCCCACATAGTAGTTCACCCCCCTCTTTGCTTTCCGCCCCGCATGTAGCCGCTGTCAACAACAGCTCGGATACGGAGAGTGTCCCATCCCCTCGCACGGAGGCCACCAAGGACACTGGGCAAAATGGGCCTAAGCCCACCAGCACTGAGGCATTACCTGCTGCCACCCAGCCACCCATCCCTCCACCAGAGGAACCTGCAACAGCCCCCACTGAGCCCTGCCCAGCTCCTGATACCAGTGGCCCGCCATCCCCAGTAGCTTCCCCGTCACCTGCCACACCCCCGGCCGCTGTTCCCAAGGATGACCAAGAAGACCAGGTGGCTACAGTTCCTCAGACAGAGGATTCCAAGGAGCAGAAGCCTGAATCTGAGGAGCTGATGATCGATGTGGGAAAGGCAGAGGAGCCTGAGGCCCCTGAGGAGCCGCCCAGGAGTGTGACGAGTGAGCACAAGGAGGAGGCTGAGGAGGAGCCCGAAGACAAGGCCAAAGGCACAGAGGCCATTGAGGCCGTGTCCGAGGCACCACTCAAGGAGGAGGAGGCTGGAAGCAAGGCTGCTGCAACCAAGAGTTCCAGCTCGGGCGCCCCCCAGGACAGTGACTCCAGTGCCACCTGCAGTGCTGACGAGGTGGACGAGCCCGAGGGAGGTGACAAGGGCAGGTGAGAGGCCCCAGGCAGCCCTCGCTGGGAGCTTTGGTTCTTGTGTATTCTGCAAACACAGGGAACACCCTCCATCTGCCAAGGCAACACAGGTGGCCCTGCCCGCCTTGAAGTCTGTGGCTGGTTTGTGGGGGCCAACATGAGACTGAGACCAGAAATAGGGCTGTCTTAGTCATTGTTCTATGGCTGTGGAGAG
>LZPO01096787.1:1325898-1348919 GCA_001675575.1 Neotoma lepida
TTGAAACCTTAAAGCCCACCCCTAGCGACCCACTTCCTCCAACAAGGCCACACCTCCTTCTAATCCTTTCCAGTAGTACCCTCCTTGCAGACTAAGCATTCAAATGTACGAGCCTATGGTAACCAGTCCTATTCAAACCACCACCAGAGGATTCATTCTTGTAGGGGGCAGTGGAAGGANGACCCANTTGGGGCACCGTGGAGCTGAAATCNGGAAGTGAGGTAGCCATAGAAGGCTCAGGGGGAGAATAGGCTAGCAGTGTACATTGGTGTCCTCCAGCTGTGAACCAGACCTGGTGGCTTGAAGAAGCAGAGTAATGGAGGTGGAAGGTCCAAATCCAGGTGTCAGGGAGTCACGCCCATACTACAGCGTGAAAAGTCTCCATCCAGCATCTTTCACTGCTGATGGCTCCCTGGAGTCCCTGGCTTGTAGACACAGCACTCTGATCCCAGCCTCCTCTCTCTGTCCAAATTCCTACTTCCTTGAAGGATGCCAGTCTCCCTGTGATGACATCAGCATAGCTTCCCGACAAAATCCCATGCACAGGGGCCNTGGGGTTAGGTCTGGGACACAGGGAGGACCCAGTTCTTCCCTTCTGTGGTTAGAATAGTCAATGCAAAGGCCCTGGGTAGGAGCCAGTCAGGTGCATGCGGGACCACTTCATAGGCCAGGCTCTTGCATGTGAGCCAGGGTTTTTCCAGTGATGGCAGTGAAGATGCCAGCTATAGGGACATTGATTGAGGTGATCTCATCCAGGGCCCAGACACTGGAGGCCCCTGGTCATGCGGTCACCCCAGCTTCATCTCTGAAGCGATAGCATATCTGTGGGGAACATTCTGACCAGCACCCTCCCTGCCCTAGGGGCACCATGTTTTAGGTAGGACCATCTGGGCACTCAAGGGCAGGCCTGGAAACCTTTCCCGATCACATCTGGACGCCCCACCCACCCCTGGGCAGCTGCAGGAGATGTTTTGTGATGAGGCAGTGTGCTCTGTTTATTTTGACTGCAAACAGCAAAGTCTGTTTTCTCTTCCCTCAAGTCTCTGAAAAATTCCGGCAGAGCAAGGGAGGAGACCATGACCTTCAGACCAGCCCACACAGGGCCCTTCCTGCTTCCCCTGGCTCCCCTTGCCCCTCGGGACTAGTAGATCTGAAATGGTTGCTTTGTGGACCTTCCGTGTTCCCTGAGGACTCCACTGGTAGGGCCCACATGGAGCAGATGGGCAACAGATGGCCCTGGATAAGCAGACGCTGGCCAGCGGGTTTCTGAGGGCCCCCGATGTCCTAGCAGGGACACAGGGTCCGTGGCAGCTTTGGTACCATCAGGGTCTCTACTAAGACAAGAGTGCCACGAAGCCACAGGTGGCACCAGTGTGCTCCTCCAGAGTCTAGACAGTAGGCTCATAGGCTGCAGAGCCAGGCGTGGGGGAGCCATCCTGAATACTAGCCCCCTCTCCAGACTTGTCTNGGCTCTGGTCAGGCTGGTGCCTGCTCAGTTACAGCTCCCTTCTTTTGTAGCACCAGCCAGTGGTGTCCTTCTTTCCCTTCNTGGTGCTTGCTGGCTTTCCTGCTTGCTGTCTAGGCCCTGGACTGGGACTCAAGACACCTGGCTGGTCAGGCCCTGTGGGACCAACAGTCCCCTGCCCTAGGGCCTACCTGTGCTCTCAGTGAGCAGCTAGACTTCCTGGCTGGAAGCTTACCACCCACTAGTCCTTCACCAGCCACACCATGGGGGCCAGGGAGGGCAGGAGAAGTGCATCAGCAGGTCCAGCAACCTGGGCTGCTGTCTGTAAACTGGAGGTGATCCCATCAAGCCCGACTTGGGCGCTCTGGGAGAGCTCTGCTGCTCACTGCTGATCTGCCTGGGGCAGATTGGCCTGGAGTTTGCTATGAGGCTTGGNTTGCAGTCCCCCTCACTCTCAGAGTAGGGGCCTGGTGCTTTCCAGCAGGGTTGGAACTTGGAAAGCCCCCCCTCTTACCCACCCAAGCTCACCTTCCCCACCTGCAATGGGAACAGACATATCCACAGAGTTGCTTGTTATCAAAACCATGATCCCAGGGTCCAGGCCCATAGTGTTTGGTGCAGGGTGTCCTGGGCAGGCCCTGGAGATACTAGACATAGGTCTAGCAGGGCCCTGATTCCTCATTGCTCTGGTGCTNGTGAGGAAAGAAGAAGAAAGGATTATAGCTCTTGAGACGTGTGGATGGTATGTGTGACTCGAAGGAGGCGACACTTGAGGGTGGTCGTTGTTAGTGTGAACTNTGGAGGGAAAGCCATCTGAGTACAGGAAAGAGCCAGCACAAAGGCCCTGTGGCCATTGGAGCTTCTGCTCAGTGGTTTTCACAGAGGCCTAAAGCAGGGAGTGTAGGAACCAATGGGTTTTTTGTCTTGGGGCCAGAGATTGTCAAAGCTTTTTAATTTTTTTTATATTTTAGTTTTATCATTTTTAATTACGTGCACATGAGTGCTGGTGCCTGAGTAGGCAAGAGGCCATCCGATCCCCTGGAGAAGGAGTTACAGACAGTTGTAAGCCACCTGACGAGGGTTCTAGGACTCAAACATGAGTCCTCTGCAAGAGCCATCTCTCCTCCCCATATATTTATGTGTGCATTTGTACACNTGCCTGAGCATATGTGCCCTGCATTCATGCAGAGACCACAGAGGCCACAGGAAGGAGGCTAGAAGAGGGCATNGGATCTTCTGGTGCTGAATTAAGGCTGTTGTGAGCTACCTTATGGGTGCTGGGAGCCAAACCCGGGTTCTCTGAGCCATCTCTCCAGCTCTGGGATACCGTTCTAGCCTTTTGCCTGTCTGGAGATAATGGGGAAACTGAGGCACGTGGTCCCCGCTGAGAAGGCCTTAGGGCCCAGGGGTGTGCCATCGTGTACTAGAATCCCAATTTGAGTCTCTGCAGATGTATTTGCTTACACACCAAAGTCCAGGTTCCCGCCAGCGCTAAAGCTCGCTGCTGTTTTCCACCTGTACACAGGTGGGGGGACATGGTGCTCTCTGGATTTTACTGCTCANACTGCNTCCCCTCATCACAGCCCACCTTCCTCTTGGTCGACTCAACATGCTCAGCAGCATGCCACTTAGAGCTCTAAGCACACAGTCTTGTGACGTTGGGTGTTTTCAATGTCTCACAGTGTCACTACAGACCAGGCCATCACCCTAGAGGAGACGTCCACGCCCTTCCCAGCTGTGGTGTCCATGGATGCTCCAGTCCAGTGTCCTATGAAGGGAACANGGAATTGGCCACTGTGTCTGGCCTTTCTTGCACTGTGTTTTGGGGGCTCTTCTATTGGAAGATGAGGATCAGGGNTCCGTGATGTGGATGGCACATTTTGCCCTGTGTGTTTCTTCAGCAACAGTCTGTGGGCATCTGTGTGGCTTAAGCGGTTTGTCAGGAACACTCAGGAGTGGGTTGCTCTGGGGCGTGCATCTTCATTCCTCTTGAGTATGATTTAGCTCTAAGTGGGGTTAGTGGGAATAGCCTTGTTTTTGTTTTTTGATGTTTTGTAAATGGGTCACACTAAGTAGCCCAGTTGGCTTTGAGCTTATACAGTCTTCCTGCCCAGACTTCTCCAGCACTGGGATGACAGGTGTCTTGCCACCACACCCAGCCTGGGCTTGACCTTTAGCAAAGTTGTCCATCCATCTTCCTAAGCCTGTGTAGTNTTTTATTTCAGTTTGAGTTTACCAAAGCTGGCCATTAAAATGGCTATGGGCAGCTGGGTGGTGGCAGCGCACGCCTTTAATCCCAGCACTCAGGTGGCAGAGGCAGGCAGATCACTATGAGTTCGAAACCAGCCTGGTCTACAAAAAAATTCCAGGACAACCAGGGCTGTTACACAGAGAAACCTTGTCTCAAAACATCAAGAGGGAAAAAAAAAAGAAAGAAAAGAAAAATGGCTAGCGGCAAGTGAATGACGGGATATCCGGGATATGCTGGTAAAGCCCAAGGTAGAGCATGTGGCCAGGTGGAACAGGGGCCAAGTGAAATCTGGTGAGGACAGCAGCAAAGGAGTCCCTGCCATGGGTGTGGACAGGTGGGACAGGAGAGATGGAGGACTCAGGGTGACCTGTTCTTCCTGTCCCCCGTGTTTGCCTCAGGCAGCTTCAGCAGGCGTCATCCTGTCTGCTCTCCCTGCTTGGCTGAGCGTGTGGCAGATGCGGGCAGTAGGCTGCTACCCGCAGGGCTTATCGCATGCATAGCCCTGCCACAGCAGAGTCTGTGCCCCTCCATCTGTGGAGGGAGGTATGCGCTCTTCTTCTCTGCTCCCTGTGGCTCCAACCATGTCCCAGCTGTCAGCCGTTCTCACCCCAAAGGCTGGAGTTCCGGCTTACATATTTTCACATGGCTTGAGTCTGGGTAGCCACAGTACTCAGGAGCACACAGCCCCTGGAACTTTCCAGGACCTACCCCAGATTTGTCCTCTGTCCAGATTCTAGGACTGTAGCCCATAGCTCAGCCCCCATCATTGAGATAATGGATCTTGCCCACCCCACAGGACAGGACTGAGCCCAGAGCCATACTTGGGCCCAGCAGACNCAGACTCCAGTTGGTGGAGTCCTTGGCCCTGTCCCAGGGGCCCAGCCTGCTCTGGGTTTGGGATGAGAATAATCTCCAAGGAATCTCTCAATGTCCCTCCACCCTGATCCGGTTGAGTCTGTGGCCTTCTGGCCACTCCCCCAGGGCCCTCGTGGCCTAGGCACTGGGTTAGAGCTTTTCAGCTGTCTCTTTGCCCTGAGGCCATGTTGGAGCTTTGGTGTGTGTGGGCCAGAGGAGTGCTGCTACCCAGCATTGTGTGTTGGCTGGGGTACCTGGACCTCTGCTAAGGGCCTCCCTGGTGGGCCCCACCTTCCAGGGCTTGAAGGAGAAGCCATGGAGGCAGGACAGCCCCCTTTCCCAGGAAGGCCCTCCAAGAGCCTGTGGCTGATGCTCCAGCCTGACCTGACGCTTGTCCCTCCCCAGGCTGCTGTCACCAAGGCCCAGCCTCCTCACCCCAGCCGGCGATCCNCGGGCCAGTACCTCGCCCCAGAAGCCACTGGACCTGAAGCAGCTGAAGCAACGAGCGGCCGCCATCCCCCCCATTGTGAGTAAACCCTGCATCCAGGCAGCCCACCTTAACCTTGACCTTGACTTGCGGTGTGCTCAGCAGTGCGGGTGGGAGCTCTTCCCAGGCCAGCGGCTCCCAGAGATGGAGATGCATACGCAGGACTGGTGATAGAGTAGGAGGGCTGGGAGGAGTTGGGAGTCGGGAGATCGGGAGTTGTCTGAGCGATTGTTCTCCAGAGGTTTTCCCTCGTCCCAGACCAGGCAGCTGCGGCCAGCAAGCCCCCAGACCCTAACGACATCTCAGCCAACTAATGTCTAGGCCCTATCAGGTCTGTCTTTGGGGCCTTTAGGAACTAACGCCTCACTTTCCAAAGACACTTGGCTGGCCGTCCTTCGGCCATTTCCCTTTTGAGATTTAGGCTTGGCCTTATCTCTAAAGATAGCAGTTCATGGAGATCCAAGCTGGCCTCTCTGTCAGGCTTAAGTGTTGGACATGTGTGCCTCACCTCACTGCTAGCTCCCCGAAGCCTACTTCTTACTCCGATTCCTAGTGATGTGGGATATGTTGGGTAGAGTGGGCAACAGAGGGTCCCAGCACCTACCTGGCTCTGGGCAGCTGAAACAGGCCCTTCTTTGGTGGTGGTGACCCCTGTGTTTGATGCTAAGACTCTATCTGCCTTCACATGGGGGCTTTTAAGGATGTGGCTGCCTTTCTGTACCTGGCTTCCGTGCCGGCCATACACAGCCATTCCGCAACCTGTTAACCTCTGCCATGGGACTAGAATGTTCATGCCCGCCCCATACCCCCCAGCAGGTCACCAAGGTCCATGAACCCCCCCGGGAGGACACAGTGCCCCCAAAGCCAGCTCCCCCTGTGCCTCCACCCACGCAGCACCTACAGCCAGAGGGTGACGTGTCTCAGCAGTCGGGAGGAAGTCCACGTGGCAAGAGCCGGAGCCCGGTACCTCCTGCCGAGAAAGAGGGTGAGTGTTGAGCACAGGGGTGCCGTGAGAGTGAGGGGCAACCCTCTCTCTGTTGAGGAGAGAGACTGGGGAGGCACATAGTTAAGGTAACAGATCACAGGGCTTAGCTACAAGCTCCAGAAGCAGCTTGGGCTGGGGGCTCTTGAGAAACTCCTGGTGTGTGTGTGTGTGTACACACACGCACACACGCACATATGTGCATGCAAACATGTCTGTAGCCAGCTTCTCCTTTGGTATGAATCAGTTTGCACGTGACCTTTGGGCTCCCTGAGGGGACTGTGCCGATCTCTGTCCTGGAACAAGAGCAGGGCTGACCTGAGCTGGACTGGCTAGGTTCTCCCTGGCTAACACATGGCTTGCCCACTNTCCACACCCCTTCATCTTCAGCACACAGTACAGAGCCTTCCATGCAAGTAGTGGGTGGCATCTGCCAGGGCTCCGTGGTACTTGGACANCTGTGCTGCCATGCACTAGGATTGTCAGAGGGAGGTAAAGTCACCGCCTAAGCTGGTAGTGACAGGCATGAGAAACAAGTGGGACAGGGCGGGGGCAGGGCAGTCTGTGGGTTGTGTGTCCAGCAAGGATCTGGCAAGGCGAGGTGGGGGTGGGGGACGACGGGAAAAGGCCCTTTAGGGCCTAAGAATTGCTAGAGGAGGCTGTGGCTGATAGAAGAGTAGGAAAGNAGATCAAAGAGGGGATGGGGACTAGACTGTGTAGCTGTGGTGGCTAATAGCTTTGAGTGACAGTGCTGGGGGAGCNGAATGTCATCTGATTAGGGTTTAGGGGGAAAAAAAGTCCTGTCTGATTCTTGTTGAGAAAGGCCAGAAGGGAGTAGGGCAGGGGTGGGAGGCGGGCTGAGACGCTCCTCCCAACAGCTCTAGGGTAGCCTGGACTTGACAGGTGGCCTTGGAAGTAGGAGGAAGGGGAGGCTTGAGTTTGTTCCTGAGGCCAAGCCAGCAGGATGCAGTGATGACCCCTGGGGTACGAGGGCAGGGGTGTCTTGTTGGAGCTGAGGCCGGAGCATACTACAGTGAGGGGTGGGTTTTAAGGGGCCAGGTGTGATGTAGCACACAGTGTGGTATAAGAAGCCAGCCAGACTCAAGACGATAGCCTGGGGTGGCTGGAGGGTGGGGGAGAGGCACTGGTCTGGCTCAGGCCAGGCAGCTGTGGCAGAGCAGGGCTGAAGCCACCCAGGGCCAGCCAGGTCCTGCTGAGTTGGGGCCCCAGGCCCTGGGAAAAGAGCCAGCAGTCCATGGTCNCTGAGGCTGNTTCTGAGCCCATCCATGGGGCCAGGGCTGCGTTGTTTCCTAGACTCCTCCCTGGGGAACGTTGCACCTGGCGGCAGGCTCTGTCTCTCACGTGGTCTGGCCACAGCTCTGCTCCCCAGGGGACACATGAACCCAACATGCAGGAAGCCAGCTTTCTCTGTCCTGGCTCCAGCAGGGAGCCTCCAGGCCAGGAAGGTCCCTCGGGATCCCTGGGCCCGGCTGGAGGAACAGGTTGTCCATCCTGGCTCTTAGCCACCTGCCTGCATTGGCTGGGTCTGACCCCATTTCCTTCCAGCCTGCGACTTCCTCTCTGTCCCCCAGCTCTCCAGAGCCAAGCTGAACGGGGCAGCCAAGGTGTACATAGAGCCAGGGCACCAGGTGTTTGAACTTCCGGGTTCAGAGCAAACCCTGTAGGTAGAGAACGTAAATCCCATGCCAGTTCCTTCTGTGGGCCGTCACCTCCCTAGGGCATGAGTTCAAGGGGAGTTTGGCCTTCGCTAAGGGAGAGATGTGGACTGTAGCCCTCCGGCCTCTTCTGCCACAACTTGCCTTCAGTACAACCTAGGATTATGTGGAGGCTGAGGCCACTGTCCTTCATAATTTCTGGGTGGGCTGTGATTCCTAGAATGTATCCNGTCAGGGCTTGCAGCTTAGAACAGATTGCAGCTAAGATTGAGTTCATGGAGCCTCAGTGAGTGCTGGCTTGACTGAGCATCCAAGGCCTGAGAGTCACAGGGTACGAGGACCTTGTGGCACAGCCTCAAGCATGGTCATGGGCTGCAGCCAGCCACCTGTGTTCCCAGCTCTCCCCTGCACTCAGCTGCTGGGGCCTCAGTCTTTCCATCAGGACAGTGAAGGAACAAACTTGCTGTGGCATCCAGGAGAGTGCTACCTTTTGCTGATGTTTGTAGCCATATGAGTTCCAATCCAGACATGGCCACATTTGGAAGGTAACTGAAGAAACCTCATCAGATGGGTCTGGTCACTGTCCTCTGTATGTACCCATACTGGCTCATCAAGGCCTGGCTGGGACTCAGCCCAGTGACTAGCATATTGTAGATAGCTGGCACACAGACTCCCTTTGCACCAATCAATGCTCATTTGGAGTGGCTGCTGCAGCCACGTCCATTGTCGTAGCGTGTCGTCCCTGATCAGCAAGCCTGACCTGCCACTCTTGGTCCTGTGCCCCTGGCTGGTGGCATTGGCAGGGAGCCATGAACCAAAGATTAGCCCTCTGACACATGCTCTTTGTTGGGCCTCTTCAGTTCTGCTGTGGGTGGTAACTATGGATGGAGTTGGCCAAAGTACAGTGGGTGCCCTTCCTACCTGAGTGGTCTGACAAGCCCTCTTGTCGGGCACAGATGGATGTCTGTGGACTATCGATCCCACAGCCCCATTCTTGTGCGCAGTGGTTCCTTGTAACCCATGCTGTGAGCTAGTCCATACCAAGCAGGTGTCATGGGGACATGCATGGCAGCACACCTGCACTACCATGTCCCCATGCCCCTCTTGTTGGGGTCTTGTCATAGCTGGCCAGTGGTACAGGGTATAGGGATGGCAGAGCACTCCCTGACTGCCCGCCTCTTCCCTCTTTCAGCAGAGAAACTTTCCTTCTTTCCTGCCTTCCCTACTGAAGGCCCGAAGCTACCTACTGAGCCCCCACGCTGGACATCGGGCCTGCCCTTCCCCATCCCTCCACGGGAAGTGATCAAGACTTCCCCGCACGCCCCAGACCCCTCTGCCTTCTCCTACACACCTCCTGGTGAGTAGGCATGTGCCAGTTAGGCCTCTGTAGTCAGTGACAACCAGCTCTTTACGCTGGCCCGGGACTGCATAGTGAAGGGTCCCAGTTGAATGAGACCAGGCTGAAGGTTTGGCCTGCTCAGTACTGGGAAGCTGGAGACCTCTGAGACTTAGGAAAGCTACCACACTGCCTGTGGTGGCCATAGGGAGCCATGGGAGGTGCTTGGGCTGGCAATGTGGAGGCCTAGTATAAGAGATACTTTCCACCAGTGGCTAAGTCAGAGAATGGGTATGGGGGGTTGGGGAGGACAGCCTTGGTTACATGCTGTGAGACTGGTTGGAGAGCCACCTAGGTTTTCTATTCTTGATGGGCCTCACCACCATTAAAAGGAACCCAGCCAGGGGCCAACAAAGATCAGCATCAGCAGGGCCTAGCCCAGGCAGAGCTGACTCGAAAGGATGAATGTACCAAGGGAGANTGGCGAGCAGGGGAAGGCATGCCAGGCAGAAGGAACAGCGTATGCAAAGGGCCAAAAAGAATAGGGACACTTGAGGCACCAGACCAAGCTGTCACAGCAGAGACTTACTACCCNGCAAGCCCAGGGATCCCCAGTCACATGCCACTGAAATCCATGCCAAAGGTGACTCTCCTGAAGGCTGTGGGAAGCCATCTCAGGCTCATGGCATAGGGAGGGGATGGCCTGCTGACTTTGGANAAGACCCTTTGACNCCTGTGAGGAGAGGAGAGTCCTCTGGAAGGAGTGGTGTGGGGTGCTGCCTTAGAGGCTTGGATGTGGAAAGGGAGCTAATGGTGCAGGTATGGAGGGACAGCTCAGAGCTTTGGGGTTCCAGTGGAGGCTCAGGTAACTGAACAGAGACATGTGGAGAGGAGCCCCCANTATACACTTAATGTTTGCTTGCAGGTCACCCACTGCCTCTGGGCCTCCACGAAAGTGTCCGGCCCGTCCTACCACGTCCCCCCATCTCTAACCCCCCACCCCTTATCTCCTCTGCCAAGCATCCCGGCGTACTTGAGAGGCAGCTAGGTGCCATCTCCCAGGTGAGTGCTTCTTGGGCCGGGTCCCCCATCATGGGGATATTCAAACCATGGGATGTTTCCAGGGGTGCTGCTGGGTGGTGGCTGGCGCCCTCACTCCTGCTGCTTGGGCCAGTCTATGGGGTTGTCTAGATCAGAAGCTGTGCATTCCACTGTACGGCCTCAGGCAAGTGACTCAACATCTCGGGGCCTCCCTTCACCCTCCGTTAAGTGGGAGGGTAGGGAGCTGTAGCTGCAGCAGGCCGTGGAGTGTCATGTGGTAAAACCCTTGATCACCTCTGCAGCCTGCCTACCCTCACCACATGCATGGACAGAGCATTCGCACTGTGTCCTTTACATGAGCACCGGCCTCGGGTGGGTGTTGGCCTGTCCACAGTCCTGCACCTGAGAGGGCCAGCAGCCCCATCTCTGACCTGTATATCCTCAGGTCCTAGGCAGGGCTCTCCCTGTGGTTGAGTCTGGCTGTGACCTAGTCCCTGATGTGTATAAGAGACAGGGCCAGCAGCCCCATCTCTGACCTGTATATCCTCAGGTCCTAGGCAGGGCTCTCCCTGTGGTTGAGTCTGGCTGTGACCTAGTCCCTTGCCCTGGCAGGGAATGTCTGTGCAGCTTCGAGTCCCCCACTCAGAACATGCCAAGGCCCCCATGGGCCCTCTCACCATGGGGCTCCCTCTTGCTGTGGACCCTAAGAAGCTGGGTAAGTGCCCATGACCCTTTGGTTCCTGTGACCTGGGCTGAGGGTTGGGTAGTCTTGACCTGGGGTGCCCAGTGGGAGGGGCAGCCTGAGACCTCTGTGTATTGTCTCCTTCAGCCCCATTCAGTGGAGTGAAGCAGGAGCAGTTGTCCCCACGGGGTCAGGCTGGGCCACCTGAGAGTCTGGGAGTGCCCACTGCTCAGGAGACATCTGTGCTGAGAGGTAAGGCCCTGCCAACCACCTTCACCCCCTAGAGAAACCGAAAGCCCACCTCATGGCTGTCTCCTCAGCCTTGAGACACCGCAAGGATAGTTGGGTGGCTTTCAGGCTTGGGGCCCTAAGAGCTGTGTCTTATGCCTTCCAGGGACGGCACTGGGCTCCACCGCCAGTGGGAGCATCACCAAGGGCCTCCCCAGCACCCGGGCCGCAGACGGCCCCAGCTACCGCGGCTCTATCACCCACGTAGGTGCTGGGAGCAGGGTGGCACAGACAAGCAGGCAGAGTGGGTTGGGGTGAGATGAGATGATCTCCGAGCAGAGATGATGGACTGAATGGTCACTGTGCCTGTGGGGTCAGGCCTAGGATAATAAACAAAACAAGTGTCGTGTCTCAGGCGGTTAGGTGTGGCGGAAACCAACCCCAGATAGGGATAGCCAGGCGGGGTAACCAAAGTGTCAGGAGTCACAAATCAGTGAAGTGCCTGGACTCACAAAGTCACCAGGGCCAGGAAGAGGGAAGTGACATGTTAGCTAGTGTGGCNAGAAGAAATAGCTGGAACAGGGTTGACAGCTGGCCCCCGGCATATCGCCCAGTGGTGGGTGCCACACTTAGTACCACTATGTGTGTGGTCAAGCACACCCCCCAGGAGGGCTTCCAGCCACAGGNCTGCCCACCACAGTGTCCTTTTGACTCACTACAGTGACAAACCTTGATGCCCCAGGCTTCCCCTGGAGTCTGTCTGGAAATTGTAGGCCTTTGAAGGCAAAGAGTAGAAGCCGAGGGCAAAAATTCAGCCATATGCTCTGGCAGCAGTGGCCCTCCCTGACTCAGTTTCCCCTCTGACAGAAATATTACTGTCAGGAGAGTTATTCTAAGGAGGTCATAGGGCACAAGGCCAGCATGAAGAGCTTCAGGGGCCAGGTCTAAGGGGTGCCGGCTCTCAAAGGCTGAGTGACCCTTTCCATTTGGGCTTATGGAGATCAGCACTCTAAGGCCTGTCTGTTTGGGACAGAGTCAGTGACAAAGGCATTGGTGAGACCCACATGGGTGGCAGATAGAGAGTACGGACCCTACTATTGTCTGGCTACCCTGGAGCCCAAGGCCATGCAGCCCATGTCCTGCTCAACTTGCAGGATTTCAGTCAGGTCTTGGAGCAGGCTGAGTGGGCCATGGTGGCTCCCCATGTTCTTTGGATTTCGTCCACTGGGCTGTGCAGAGCCGAACCATGGTCTGTCTGCATTTCTGTCCCCAGAGGACAGTCCCTCATGCTTGGAGC
The DNA here is from genome assembly GCA_001675575.1 of Neotoma lepida. Classification (NCBI taxonomy): domain Eukaryota; kingdom Metazoa; phylum Chordata; class Mammalia; order Rodentia; family Cricetidae; genus Neotoma; species Neotoma lepida. Next base: position 1,338,199 of record LZPO01096787.1, read on the forward strand.
CCCCAGACAGCAGAGCCTCCCTTTCCTCCAGAGCCTGTCTGGATTTTCTTACCATAGACCTGGCCTGGCAAGCAACCATCAGCTACTTTAGAAGGCTTTTCCTGACCAGGCTCTGGGTAAAGGGGAGGCACCCAGAATCAGCCCATACTGCTCCTGCCCCATGGGGACTACTCAGCAAAGCAAGCCCNGCAGGAGGCACAGCCATCACTGAATCTGCTCCTGAGGTCACAAAAGAAGAGAGAGCTCAGAATTTGGGGGCACNTTGTTGGGGGGCCTCTGAGAGTCAAGCCATATGACTCATTATGTAAATGTGTAAACTTGTCCTCAGAAAAGTAGAGTGACGTTAACAGCAGGCAGCAACTTGGGGTGACCTCCCCCTTTTCATCCCCCATGGTTTGGCTCCAGAGCTCTACTAATGGCCCCACTCATGCTCCCAGAATTCACCTGAGGTCAATACTGCCCCACAAGACTGAATGCTGTCAGTGTGACACCTCCTCCTGGTGGGGAGCATACCCCCCTCTGAATCAGTGTTTCTTAGTTGGTCAGACTTGTCTCCAGGGACATGAGGTAGCATATAGGGATATGTTTGCTAANGATACCNGACAGGGAATGGAGGAATGTTGAGGCAGTAGCAGCTGGCAATTCCAGGCCAGGAAAAGGTTCCTGAGTGATCATGACTGCTCCATATCTCCCTATCGGAAGTAGACGGAGTAATAACATCCAGCCTGATGTGGTGGCTCANACCTGTAGTCCCAGCTCTTGGAAGGCTGAGGCAGGAGGATGGTGCATTCTAGGCTAACCTGAACTATAGAGTGAGAGACCTTGTCTCGGTGAAACAATACANTCCTGTTCTTGATAGCATCTATAGGAGGGTGCGAGTGAAAGACAGGGTGTCTGCAACAGTGCTGGCACTAGGAAGCCAGGGTGAGTGACGCTAGCAACAGTGCCGCGTGAGGTTCTGTCTGTGTGTGTGTTCTGTGCATGCTTGCGGGGTGGGGGAGTNGGTGGTGTGCGGTGAGAGTCAACCACAGATCTGGGTGCTTACCCCTCCGCCCCTATAGGGCACACCAGCTGACGTCCTTTACAAGGGAACCATCAGCAGGATTGTCGGCGAGGACAGCCCAAGTCGCCTTGACCGGGCACGAGAGGACACCCTGCCCAAGGGCCATGTCATCTATGAGGGCAAGAAGGGGCACGTCCTGTCCTATGAAGGTGGGTACAGACTACAAACAACCATGCGGCACTGGCAGTTAGGTGGTGGTGGGAGGAGGGGGGGACTGTGCCTGTCTCCCTCTCTTTCTACTTCCAGGCTCTCTGTTGTCAAGACAGATGTAGCAAGGACATTGGGAGCAAGAACCCATCAGACAGATAGTACCTGTCTGCCAGCTCAGGATGCCCCTGCAAGGGGTGTGTTGGAAACCCCTTGTTGATTAGGAGTCATGAAGACCAGACTGCAGGATGTGTCCCCAGACAGCCAGTTGCGGCATGTCTACACTTGGCTGAGGGGAGCGGTCCTCTGGCAGGGCAGAAGGGTGCCTTTAGAGTTCGCACTGACTCCTCTACGTAGCCTCGACAGGTTGAGGGCTGGGCCTTGGTCCCTCCCATATGAAGAGGTAGATATACTCAGGGTCCTTCTGTGAGGGCACCATCCTGGCCCTGGAGGGACAAGGCAGCCTTGGTTGGGGAGGAGGCTGTGGGGCCTATAGAGCTATCTTTAGAGACAGGTAGAGCTGAAGTGATACCAGGAAGCAGTCGGGGAGTGACTTCCTGTCCTGTAGGCATACAANCCAGCAAAGGTCAGAGTNAGCCTTGGTGGCTTCCCCAGGTATAGGCAATTTTGAGCGCCATGACAGGGAAAAATCTGTGGTAGAGCTGTGACAGACTGCTCTCTGGACATAAAAAGTAACCAGTGCGNCCCAGGAGTTGAGGAGCTCATGGCTGAGCTCCCAGTGGCCAGGTACCCATCCCCAAGGCTGCCAGCTGCAGGCTTGGGGTCTGCCAGCTTCTCTTTCCTTTGAGCCCCACAGCCTCCTAGTCCTGGAGGTGCAAGTGGCCCATGTGGCTTTGGCACCTGCCAATGGAGCACAGTCTTAGGGACAAGGGCTGCAGCTGCCTCTGGTGCCAGCTGCATGTCCCCTGTCTCTTATACACATCTAGATGTGTATAAGAGACAGTCATACACCTGTGCACACACAGATCTACAGAAGTTTATGGGGGCTTCCCTACACTTGCACCTCCAGGACTAGGAGGCTTTGGGGCTCAAAGGAAAGAGAAGCTGGCAGACCCTAAGCCTACAGCTGGCAGCGTTGGGGATGGGTACCTGGCCACTGGGAGATGCTTCCTCAGCCATGAGCTCCTCAACTCCTGGGGCGCACTGGTTACTTTTTATGTCCATAAGTTTGTTAATGTACGCTTATACCCTTGGGCACAGATGCACACCCACCTACATGACCTGTCTCTTATACACATCTAGATGTGTATAATCTGCCTATTTGCAGGCCAAACCCCATGCCTCTGGTGCCAGCACCCTGCTGCCACCCTATACTATATGTGCTTTCTGGCTCCCAGGTGGTATATCCGTGTCACAGTGCTCCAAGGAGGACGGCAGGAGCAGCTCAGGCCCGCCTCACGAGACTGCCGCCCCTAAGCGCACCTATGACATGATGGAGGGCCGTGTGGGCAGGACCATCACCTCAGCCAGCATCGAGGGTAAGTGTCCTGCTATAGTGGCTCACCAGGGCCAGGTGCTGTCCTGTCCCAGGAGCCTCCAAGACACACAGGCTGGAATGAGAAGGGATCTGGCATTTTGACATGCCTGGAGGAACCAGTCAGTGGCTGGCCCGATGTTAACAGAGCAACTAAGGCTCAACCCAGAGCAGAATGGTGCCCAGGGAAAGGGGCATTTATTTGCTGAGTCTCATGTCATGATGGAGACTGTTGTTGGTGGACCCCAGCCCTCCCAGACACCATATGGTGACACNGTCCCTGCCCCACCCCCTCCAGGACTCATGGGCCGCGCCATCCCCGAGCAGCATAGCCCCCACCTCAAGGAGCAGCATCACATCCGAGGCTCCATCACACAAGGTACACCCCCCGACACACACTCCCCATACCCCCAACCCTCGCCCCTTGGTTCAGTTCTGTCTTAGGCTGAGTATAGGCTACGATTTGGAAACAGGGCAAGCCCCTCACCCTCCCATCCATGTGCTTTATAGGTTGGAGTGGCTACTTTTGCTTCGTACTTGGAGGAGACTCAGGCTGATTTAGCTCAATGTCTTTGTGATGAGCTTCCCAGTGTGGTTTCAGTTTGTGTNCTCACTTCATATGAGGACACAGGCTCGTAGAAGTCAGTTTGCACCCCCAAGTTCACACAGGAAAAGAGGGTTTGACCTCAGCCAGTCTAGTTCCAGGCATCACTGCTGGGAGCCCCCAGGCTGAGCAGGCAAAGCCCTGGAGAGTCAATGCTGTTTGCCTGGCAGGAATCCCGCGGTCATATGTGGAGGCCCAGGAGGACTACTTACGTCGGGAGGCCAAGCTCTTGAAGCGAGAGGGCACACCACCGCCCCCACCGCCACCGCGGGACCTGACCGAGACCTACAAGACCCGGCCCCTGGACCCTCTAGGTCCTCTGAAGCTGAAGCCAGCTCATGAGGGTGTGGTAGCGACTGTGAAGGAGGCGGGCCGCTCTATCCATGAGATCCCGCGAGAGGAGCTGCGCCGCACACCTGAGCTACCCCTGGCCCCACGGCCTCTCAAGGAGGGTTCCATCACCCAGGTATTAGGAGCACATAGGAGAGGCNGGGGCATAGTGAAGCCCAAGGGGGTTCTTATGCTGACCCCATTGCATTGGAGCATAAATTGAGGCCCAGAGAGGTTAGCGACTTGCCCTGGGTCACTGATGGCATTTGTGAAACCCAAGTCTTGTGTTAGCTTTGTCACTTCACTGCTGTCAACATCTCCACCTGCACATGTGCATCAAGAGGCTCCGTGGGGGACCTGGNTCCACCCCTAGGGCCACTGTCCCCTCCCATGGTCGTGGCTTTGATGGGGAAGAGAAAGACAAAGCAGTTGGACAAAGACATCTAGGGAGGGACTGCCACCTGATGCCAGGGACACCCAGCAATGGACCAGAATGGTTCTAGAAAATTCTTTTGACCAGTAAGGTACCACCCCTGTTTTAGGACAGTAACCAAAATATTGGACCCTCCTGAATCTCAGCACTTGGGAGGCTGAGTCAGAAGGATTATAAGTTTGGGGCAAACCAGACAAAGCAATACGCTTGATTAATACCCTTCTCCAAACTTTTAAAATTTAACAATAACAAAAACACTGAGTAGAAATTAAGATCTGAGACCTAGCTGTGCCCAGTGTCCCCAATCTGGCTAAGGCCATGGGATCTTCTCCATGATGTCCAATGCACAGTCCCCTTCTCCATNNTGCCTTCTGAGACCTGATAGTGATCGTAATGCCAGTCCTGGACCCTGAGCCACAGCCTGAGGTCACAGGTGCATCTGGCTGTGGAATTCCATAGTGCTGCAGGATGGTGGGGATCCTACTGGCTGGGGAAGGTTGTGTTCACCTGCAGTTGGCCTCACTCTGGCACCCCTGGATCAGTGGGTAGCTCTGGGGCTGCCGTCAGGCTGAAGTAGGCAGGGCACCCAGCCGCTTGGACATCGTATCCTAGTAGAGGTCTCTGTCCATCTGCCCAAGGGGTTGGAGATGCCCCATCCTGTGCAGAAGACAGCCAAGTACAGACCCGCACCCTCTTCCCAGGGCACACCACTCAAGTATGACTCCGGGGCACCCTCCACTGGCACCAAGAAACACGATGTGCGCTCCATCATCGGCAGCCCTGGCCGGCCTTTCCCTGCCCTGCACCCACTGGACATGATAGCTGACACCCGGGCACTGGAGCGTGCCTGCTATGAGGAGAGTCTGAAGAGCCGGTCGGGGACCACCAGTGGTGCTGGAGGCTCCATTACACGTGGAGCCCCAGTTGTCGTACCTGAGTTGGGCAAGCCACGGCAAAGCCCACTGACCTACGAAGACCATGGGGCACCCTTCACCACCCACCTACCACGCGGCTCACCTGTGACGACGCGGGAGCCCACGCCACGCCTTCAGGAAGGTGAGTGAGTGAGGCTCCCACAGGATGCCAGTTGTGGGGAGGGGACAGCTCACTTTCCGCTGGATACCCTTGCCACTGCCTCCCATCACAGCCGTCCCATCTGCTGCCCTGCCTCCACACTGCATACAGAGAGAGTCTCCTTTGTTCCCTCTCACCAAAATGTTTTCAATCATTTAAATCAAGGCTGAGAAGGCTTAGTGGCTCAAGGACATGTCACACAAGCATGGGGACCCAAGTCACTCATGCACACTCACNCACATCTGTAATCCTCAAGCTTCGCAGTGAGATGGAAGAGTCTCGTGAAGGCCACAGCCCCCCAACGACAGTCCCTGTCTCAGCCATGGCAGAAAGTGAAGACTGACCTTTGACATTGTCTTCTCTTTCTCTCTCCCTCTCCCTCTCTCTCTCTCTCCTCTCTCTCTCTCACAGACACACACCATGGCACGTGTGCACTTAAACACTCATGTGCACACACATGTACACATTCACAAAAATGACAGTAGTAACAGTTTTTAGATGAAGTGTTCCCACTCCCTAGAGTACATCTTCCCAGTACTGTTGGTGTGGTCTAGAGCACCCACATGTGGGGTCCTCTCCGCCACTGTGCTTCTCTGATTCTTTCAGCCCAACCCTCTCCTGACTTCCTCTGCCATATTCTCAGCTCCTTCCACACATGCAGCCTTTGCACGTGCTGGCCCTCTATCCAGAAGGCTCCACCTTCTGTTTCTATCAACCCCTGGGTACCCCATGTCCCCCTGTTCAGATGTCAGGGCCTGGGGAGACTGTGGCCACCTCCAGCCATAGATTGTATTCAAACATTTCTCTTAAGCCCCTGTACTCCCTACCTTGTCATCCATCTCCTACCTGTGACAAAGGTTCCTTGGGGTTCAGGGATCTTCTCTGCTTTGTTCTTGGGGTGNTCCCTCTTCTCATCATGGGAACTGCCAGCCTATGATTAATTCAGACTGATGGAATGAATGAATGAACAGGGATCAGGGGGTAAATTAATGTTGTCATAAGGAGCAGAGAGGCCAGAGACTCTGGGCCTTCTGACAGCCTAGCCCAGTGGCTCTGCCCTGAGGCTGAGGCCACAGTGAACTGTCCCCCACAGGCAGCCTTCTATCCAGCAAGGCGTCCCAGGACCGGAAGCTGACATCGACACCCCGGGAAATCGCCAAGTCCCCACACAGCACTGTGCCCGAGCACCACCCCCACCCCATCTCTCCCTATGAGCACTTGCTTCGGGGAGTAAGTGGTGTGGACCTGTACCGCGGCCACATCCCGCTGGCCTTTGACCCCACCTCCATACCCCGAGGCATCCCTCTGGATGCAGGTGGGTACTCTGGGCCTGTAGATATGGGGGTCAGTGATTCCTTGGGTGGGACAGTCAGGGTCTGGAGAGTGGGGAATAGGCTTAGCACCGAGATCACTAGCAGATTCTAGGGGATGAGCTAGGCCTCACGTTTCTCAGTGGGCTTCTTTCCCTGCAGGACTCACCTGTGCCTTGCAAGTACGTTAAATGAGGGCTCCAGTGTGTGCTATGATGTGGGGCCTTTTAAAGGCTCCTGTTAGTGTATCAGGACCTGTATTTTGGTGCATTATGTTGGGGAGTGCTTCCCAAAGCATTGACCACAGACACCCCACATGATCAGGAAGCAAGTCTTAAGCTCTGTGTGTGTGTTGGGGAGGCATGTGGGTGCACAAGGAGAGGAAGCTGTGGGTGCAGAAGTGGGGAGCATGAAGACAAGGCATGGGCCACCTGACCCTCCCTCCCTCCCCAGCAGCTTACTANCTGCCCCGGCACCTGGCCCCCAGCCCCACCTACCCGCACCTGTACCCGCCTTACCTCATCCGCGGCTACCCTGACACCGCGGCCCTGGAGAACCGCCAGACCATCATCAATGACTACATCACCTCGCAGCAAATGCACCACAACGCTGCCTCTGCCATGGCCCAGCGNGCTGATATGCTGAGGGGTCTGTCACCAAGAGANTCCTCGCTGGCCCTCAATTATGCCGCTGGCCCACGAGGTGAGTTGCCTAGGACTGTGCCCATCAGCAGAGCCTCGTCCTGTGCCTTCCTGTGTTGTGTGCAAAAGACACTAATGTCCATATGTGTCCTACACTATGCAAGGTGGGCAGAAAGGGCCACGTGGATGCCACTGAGTGCTGCCGGTTGGCTGGGTGGACTAGGTGGCACATGCTGGCTCCTTAGGGGAAGAGGGNAGGTGCCTCATGCATCAGTTCACATCTAGCAACTGTGAGTAGCAGGCACCTCTTGTTGTTGAGNACATGGGCCTTCCCATGTTGTTCTGAGCCCTTGGTACAAGGCATCTTTNGGCATCCAAGAGATCAGAACACAGCTGGGCCCGTGCTATTGCCCACCTCTAAGAATTCAGGAGGTAGAAGTGGGAGGATCAGGAGTTCAAGGTCATCCTCAGCTACATAGAGTTTTGAGGCTAGCCTGGGCTACATGAGATATTCTCAATACAAATAACAAAGAGAGTGTGCGGCTGTTTGGAGCACTGATTCCGAGAGCCTTCGAACAGCCTGGGTCCCTTCACCATGATTGTTCAGAGATGACTATGTGGCTCCTNAAGCCACTCTGGGGGTTCTGAGGCTGAGGGCTGAATTCAAGGAACAGATAACTGTAGGACAGGGCTGTCTACAAGGAAGAGAAGGCAGTGCTTTGACTCAAGAAATGTTGGTTGAGAGACACTACAGGCCAGGGGCCAAGCTTGGCACCCGGGAGGGTCTCAGGCTTCACTTTTGGGGTCAGGCAGCCAGTCACCTACAGCTGACTCTCCCCCCAACTCCCCACAGGCATTATCGACCTGTCCCAAGTGCCACACCTGCCCGTGCTGGTGCCACCAACGCCAGGCACCCCTGCCACCGCCATCGACCGCCTTGCCTACCTCCCCACGGCGCCCCCACCCTTCAGCAGCCGCCACAGCAGCTCGCCACTGTCCCCAGGTGCGCCTGCCAAGTGGGTGGGTGGGTATGCGTCTCACTCCTTATGCTCTGCAGGTGAACTCTGGCCCACTGGGCTCTATCTCAGGCTCTGACCTTGGGGTTTCCAGGAGGCCCAACTCACCTGGCTAAACCAACTGCCACGTCCTCGTCGGAGCGTGAACGGGAACGGGACCGTGAGCGAGAACGAGACAAGTCCATCCTCACGTCTACTACGACAGTGGAGCATGCACCCATCTGGAGACCTGGTAGGGCACCCCAGACCCCGCCCCACCCCCAGGTCCTCATGGGCCACCTGGGCCTGCCCCCTGACTCGGCGGCCTGTCACCAGGTACGGAGCAGAGCAGCGGGGCTGGGGGCAGCAGCCGCCCCGCCTCCCACACCCACCAGCACTCGCCCATCTCCCCCCGGACCCAGGACGCCTTGCAGCAGAGGCCCAGTGTGCTGCACAACACGAGCATGAAGGGCGTGGTCACCTCCGTGGAACCCGGCACGCCCACGGTCCTGAGGTGGGCCAGGTTGGCACCGGGGGGAAACAAGCCTGGGGGGAGGGTACACAGACGGATGTGCTGAGTGGGAGGGGATTATGTGGATGGGCAGATGGGTAGAGAATTGAGCAGACGGCAGGATTGGTAGGTGGGCGGATGAATGTATTGGTGAGAATGTTAGGAGAGAGGAGAGAGTGGGTAGCTAGGTGTCGTTTAGGCAGGTGGAGGATGGCTCAGAGAAGGGTATGCAGTGGGAGGGTGAGATGCACAGGTAGCTTGGCAGGTGATGGTGGGTAGAGGATGCATTGGGGAGACAGGTATATGACAGAGCAAGAGTGACGGCTAACTGGGTGGACGGGGTGGATGGATGACTGATAAATGCATGTATAGATNGATGGATGGATAGGTGGGAAAGTAGGCAGATGGATGGGTCAGGTGGATGGCTGAATGGGTTGGAGGGCAGGCAGATGAATAGGTGGATAGGTGAATGGATAAATGCATGGATGGACACATGGGTGGGTAGGTAGATGAGTAGATGGATGGACAAGTAGACAGACAGATAGATGAATAAGTAGATAAGTGGGGGGTGGATGATGGACAACTGCATGGCATGAGTATGAGTGGATAGGTGATAATAGACAGAGGGATGAATTGAAATGTATGAAAAGGTGGGTGTGGGGCGGATGGATGGGTGGATGGATATGACGGACAGGTGAGCGGATGAATGTGTGGATGGGTGGGTGGGTGGATGGGCAGGTAAATGGGTGGATAAACAGATGGGTAGATGAATGGATGGAAGAGTAGATAGCTGGGTGGATGGATGGATGGATGGATGGATGGACAGATGGACTGACAGGTGGTGGATGATGGAGTGGGTACACGAATCGGTGGTAACCTAGTATGTAAGGCCCAGGAGTNCCAATTTGAAAAAACAGAACAGAGAGCTTAGTGGATGGTGGCAGGGCTAGTGCTGCCCACAGTAGCATCAGAGCTGGTGCCGGGCTGTCGAGCTTCTGCCTGAAGTCAGTCTCAGGTCTCGTGGCTCCTGTGCTCTTCGCTGCTGAGAGGCTCGGCATTTGTGCCAGCTTCTAGGAGTGCCTTTTGCTGGCCTGCTCAGGTTTCCTGCCCTGTAACTCACCTTGGTCACATCTGGCCTTGTGGCAGTGGCTGCCCTTGGGAGAGAGAGTCTGTTTTTCCTGTATGGGCTGTTGTCCTCTCAGAAGCTCTGGTACCCTTGCCTTAACTGGTGCTGTATTTTCAGGGTCTGGGATGGTGCTTGGCACCGGGTAGGGCTCAGTGAAAAGCTTTGGGCATGAGGGACTGAATGGGGCCAGCGCAGGTCAGTCAGAGAGCAGGCTTATTCTGGAGTCTCAGCGAGCCCAAGCATGTGTTAGTCATAGGTAGGGACTCCAGTGGGGTGAGGTAGTCATTTCCCCTGCCAGCACTGTCTGAACCTTTTCTCTTCCCTTCAGGTCCACCTCCACCTCTTCGCCTGTCCGCCCAGCTGCCACATTCCCACCTGCCACCCACTGCCCACTCGGTGGCACCCTTGAAGGGGTCTACCCTACCCTCATGGAGCCTGTCCTGTTACCCAAGGAAACCTCTCGGGTTACCCGGCCTGAGCGGCCCCGTGTGGACACTGGTCATGCCTTCCTCGCCAAGCCCCCAGCCCGGGAGCCTGCCTCCTCACCCAGCAAGAGCTCTGAGCCCCGATCCCTAGCACCCCCCAGTTCCAGCCACACAGCCATCGCCCGCACCCCAGCAAAGAGCCTTGCACCCCACCATGCCAGTCCGGACCCGCCAGCACCTGCTTCGGCCTCAGATCTGCACCGAGAAAAGACTCAAAGTAAACCCTTTTCCATCCAGGAATTGGAACTCCGTTCTCTGGGTAAGACCACCCTGACAGCGGCCACGTTCATAGACGCAATAATCACGCGTCAAATTGCTCACGAAAGGGGGCCGCGAGAAGGAGGTTCGCTGGCCAACGACTCCCCTGGCGATGGTAAGACATCCGGCCCGCCGCCTGCCCACCCCATCTGTGGCCTAAAGATATTTTCAGATCTTTGCTTTTAATTTTTCCCCCTTTTTTTGGTTGGTTTTGGTATTTTGTTTTGAGCTCGTCCTCGTCAGTTCACT
>LZPO01096787.1:1349404-1360025 GCA_001675575.1 Neotoma lepida
AGTCCTTTGGGTGTGTCGTGCTCTACCTAGCATGTGGACTCACCTCCCATCACTTGCCATCCTTCCTCTCTGGCCACCCCTAGGCTGATGTCATTTCCTCCCATCTTGAAGTCCAGCCAGTGTGGAGGAATGGCTGGGAGGCAGCCAGCGCCTCACCCCGAGCCCACGCCACATTCTAACTCCAGCTCACTTGTTACAGGTTACCACAGTGGCGCTGGCTACAGCCCTGACGGGGTGGAACCCATTAGCCCCGTGAGCTCACCCAGCCTGACCCATGACAAGGGGCTCTCCAAACCGCTGGAAGAGCTGGACAAGGGCCACTTAGAAGGGGACCTGCGACACAAGCAGCCAGGTGACACCCGGGAGAGTAGCGGGGAAACCAAGGCGCATCTCCAAGCTGTCCTCAGCCCCTGACAGCTCTGTTGTATCCCCAGGCCCCATGAAGCTCAGTGCGGAGGCTGCCCACCTCCCACATCTACGGCCGTTGCCTGAGAGCCAACCCTCATCCAGCCCACTCCTCCAGACCTGTCTCTTATACACATCCCCAGGCCCCATGAAGCTCAGTGCGGAGGCTGCCCACCTCCCACATCTACGGCCGTTGCCTGAGAGCCAACCCTCATCCAGCCCACTCCTCCAGACTGCCCCAGGCATCAAAGGTCACCAGAGGGTGGTCACTCTGGCTCAGCACATCAGTGTAAGTGCCTTCTGGCCCCTGCCACTGGGAGAGCAAGTGGATATAAGGGTGACATCCCAAAGTCACATAGGTGTTAAAACTTTCAGTGGTGCCACACCCAGTCCTTTGGGGCCATCACCATAAGATGCACATGGGTACACTTCCCCAGGTCAGGGTTCTGCTCTACCTTACTCAGAAGGTTCTGGCAGGATGGCCCCTGACCTGCCCCCTCTCCACAGGAGGTCATCACACAGGACTACACACGCCACCACCCGCAGCAGCTCAGCGGTCCCCTTCCCGCCCCTCTCTACTCCTTCCCTGGAGCCAGCTGCCCTGTCCTGGATCTCCGCCGCCCACCTAGCGACCTCTACCTCCCACCACCTGACCATGGCACCCCAGCCCGGGGATCCCCGCACAGTGAAGGGGGCAAGAGGTGAGGATGTACTCACATCTACGTCAGATGTTGGCTGAGGGACAGTGGGGTGGGGGTGAGCTCAACAGGGTGTTGGGTTGATGGGAAACTGATGTTCAGGGAAGCGAAAGCTCACTAAGGTCCCAGAACCAGCACAAAGTAGGGTACCAACTGAATACCCTACATATNCCAACATATNTCAGCGAGGGGTCAGATGTACCACTCCCATTTTAACAGATGGAGAAATTGAGGCATAAAGAAGTGAGTTACCATCCCATAACATGCACACACACTCTTCCATTGGCTGGGCCTGGGGCTCAGGGCATGGGAATTGGTGGGCCTTAGGCTCAGGAGCAGAGCCAGGCATCCGAGAGGAATGTGATTTGAGGGGCACAGATAGAGGCGGTGGGATCTCTGGGGGACAGTGAGGTCCTGGCATGGGCATCTCATCAGGGTTCACAACATGAGTCAAACCACCCTGGACAGCCCAGCATGGTGGCACACACCTCTAAGCATAGGTGAGGGAGCTCTGGGGAAGCTGAGGCAGGAGGATTGTGAGCTTCCGGCCAGCCTGGACTACATAGCAAGACCCTGACTCAAAAGCTTGTGTTAGATCATTTCAGAAGAGCTCCTCCCATGGCCCAGTCTCAACAGCCTACTGGGGTCTCCATACCACAGGTGCCACTGTCTGGCCATTCACAGGGAAACGTGCAGAACCCTGTCTTACAGTAGAGCATTGCTGTGGGCAGTGTGGTGTCCCCTCTGTGGGAAGAACTCTACCCTTGGCTGAGATGCCATCTTCATTAGGTCCCCAGAACCCANCAAAACATCAGTCCTGGGCAGCAGCGAGGATGGCATTGAACCCGTGTCCCCACCAGAGGGCATGACTGAGCCAGGACACCCTCGGAGCGCTGCATACCCACTGCTGTATCGGGACGGGGAACAGGGGGAGCCCAGGTACCCGTGGCACAAACCCTGCGCAGAGGTGGCAATGGCAGTTCCGTGTATACGCAGAGCCTCAGACCTCTAGGGTGAAGGCTGTTAGCCACTTCACAGCTCAGCAGGCTGATAAACCTTCATGGGGCTTCAGTCCTCTTCTGTTACTTGCTGGGGATTTAAGAATAAGCTGGACCAGACAGGGTAAGGGTGGACGGGGATATGGTGGGACAGGCCTCCACCCTCAGGGAGTGTGTGTTCTTGGGGCTTCTTGTGTCAAAACTAGTTATAAGAGGTTCTTGGTGCAACTCAGAGTACACCTGGGAGGCTCACAGTCTAGCCCAAGCCAAGGCTAAGTACAGACCCCAGCAGGCCTGGCATGGTCTTTAGCTTCTCACTNTGACCCAAGTGGTGAGCTCCCTCTTGCTAAAGGCTTGCAAGCACTGTGCCCAGCCTGCTGACCCTGGGCATCTCATGCTCCCTGCAGGATGGGCTCCAAGTCTCCAGGCAACACCAGCCAGCCGCCAGCCTTCTTCAGTAAGCTGACTGAGAGCAACTCCGCCATGGTAAAGTCTAAGAAACAGGAGATCAACAAGAAACTCAACACCCACAACCGGAATGAGCCAGAATACAGTAAGGGGAGGCCTGGGCTGGGGTTGGCACTGGGAGGGAGCTAATACCCCACCCCGGAGGAGGGAGCCTGACATTCTGCCAGTGGGTACTAACTGGTTCAGCATGTAGCGCTACAGTAATACCCTGCACACAGTAGGCGCTCAGTGAAACCTGTACAAACAGCCGGTGCCAGAGAACACAGCATATCGATAGCACATCGCTCCAGGTTCACGCCACAGACGTGCCTTTTACCATTACTGATGTGGGTGGACAAGGACTCCTGTCCTNAGCTCAGGGTCACGTGGACCATATGCTTAGGAGAATGCGCTAGAAAGTGACAAGTGAGGGCTTTGCACTGTCCCCTCCTGTGGGGGACCAGCCCCCACCATTATTTACCCCAGGGACTCTTGAGGAATGAGGGATAAGAGACCTAGTTAGAAATAGAGGGGAGAGAAACAGAGAGAAAACACAGGACAGACTCGAGTGAGCCTGGATTCTTATCCACCGGCCTAGAACTTTATTCCATAGGTCTATTTATAACAATGCCAAGGGGTGGAGCAAAAGACCTCCCCTTTGCTAGTTACAGTCAAGTGTAGACCCTTACAAACACCTGGTACCCAGGCCCATAATCCATTCAACCTCTTATGCAGTCCTGCTGGGTACAGCCACTAGGAAACCTAGTGGGCTACAGCACCATCCCACCAGTAGTTCCCTTTCTGGGTGGCTTGGACAGATGAGTAAAGCTATTCCCTTTTGGAGCTTAACTATAGAAGCCCTTGCAGGTAGCACAGGCCTAGGCTGGTGACCAACTGCCGGAATAAGCCTGGAGCTTAGTAGGCCCAGACATTCAGCTCAGACTGTACAGGGCACAGGTAGGGTTGCAGATCNTCTAGGACCTGTGAGCTCAGGCCTTATGTACCTTGTCACCCTGCTCTAGATATTGGCCAGCCTGGGACGGAAATCTTCAACATGCCCGCCATCACCGGAGCAGGTAACCCTCCTGCGTGTCTGCATAGCAAGCTCTCTTCCCCAGTTGCTGACTTGGGGACAAGGAATCTTAGCCAGTTCAAGTTTGGCCCCTCCTCCTGGCCTCAGTAGACCCAGAGTGACAGCGCAGGCCGGCCAGCCTCCACTGCCCAGAGTCCTTCCCATGTGAGGAGTTTCTGAGGTTTGAGGTCAGGGTCCCTCAAGTGCTCACCTGGAAACGCGTNCCCACTTGCTGGGGCTGGGGAGTGTCACCAGGTGTGAACAGGTGGATTGGGGTGCACATAGCATCTCATACTAAAGTCTCCATCTAGGGAGTCCATCAAGGAGCTTCAGCCTTTTCCTAAACAAAATGCTGATGTATAAACAGGGAGACGGGTGTCAAACTCACATGCAGGCTTTCTGTATGGTGTTTGAAACTTAGAGTGTCTTGGGGGTTGGAGGAGCTCCAGGATCCTGGCCTGGGCCCCCATGGTTATAATTGTANTGCCCCTGTGAGAAAAAACTGGGTAGGGCCAAATGGGGTTGGTGACACCTAAACTGGGACTTAGTGAGGCACAGGGGTGTCTGTGGGGCCATGCACTCCATACCAGAGGAACAGGACGGTTGCTGACCTTTCTTATGTGTGGAGCCTTGGGTCCTCAAGTAAGGTGGTCAGACACACCCTTGGGGACATTTCCAGAGGACCACAGGAAATGGTGAGGGTAGGAGGGCTTGTCTGGCAGGGAATGTCACAAGCCGGGAAACATACTGGGGACTTTGCTGAGCCTCAGGCAGNAAGAAGCTTTGATCAAGGCAGTAGTGTGGTTGGAAATGTTTCTAGAATGTTCTAAATCTTGATGTAGGTGCTAGACACCCAGGTGTATGTATATATAGAAATTCATGGAGTAATACGGTGATTTGTGCTAAAGCCTGACTTAGTTGTCTCATGTATACACACGTGCACATGTGTGCCTACTCATAAGTTCCCCTTAAATGTTAGTTCTCCAAGACATGTTTCCAGGCCTGGCCTGTGACACTAATAGCCTGCCAGAGATAAATGGGGAAAGTCATGCCTGTGCCCAGTGCCATCGAGCCACGAGCTCAGCACCGTGGGAACAAGGCCCAGGAGTGATGCCCCATCAGGAGGCTCCCCTCTGTCCCCTCCCCTTCTTCTGGGTGTGGAGGAGTAGGTGAGGCTTGTTTATTTGGGGTTGGTTTTTTTTATTGTTCACCCTGTTGGAAATTGAGCTTTTCCTTGGTGACTTTTGCTTAGCCCTAAGGGAAGCCACCTGGGTGTTGTGAGCACCTTTGGCCTTAAAGCTTGCCTGAAACCCAAGGAAAGAAGAGAAGCAAGCCTGGGCTGCCACCAGTCGCCCCAGAGTTGGGTTGTAAAAGTGACTGTCCCTCTCATACTCAGGAGCCTAGCTAGTTTATAAACCAGGGACTTGCCAGCATGTTGGGCCGTGTGGTTTTTCAGAAGGCTCAGGCAGCCTGGAGATTCATGGGGCACCACAGAATGGCCTGTGGCATAGGCTGGGAATCCTGCAGATAAGGTTTTATTGTTGTTTGCATTTTTGTCGGTGGTGGTGATTTGGGGGTTTTTTGGTTTGGTTTGTTCGGTTTGGGGTGAGGTTGGTTTGGTTTGGTTTAGTGGTGGTTGTTTGTTTGTGTGGGTTTGGAGGAATTCTGTTGGTATTTGGGGTNGAAGTGAGGACCTTGTACTCACCAAGCAAATGTCCTAAGCAGCAGTCCAACCCTCTTGTTCCTTTTTACTCTGAGTTAAGGTCTCTCTAAGTTGTGCAAGCTAGCATTGGTTGGACTAAACTCATTCTGTAGACCAGGCTAGCCTCAAGCTTGCTATCCTCCTAAGTAGCTGGGGTTCCAGGCCTGCTAATCAGGCTCCGGCCCTCAAGAGGTTCTGGAAGCATCCTGAAACACTGAAGAGACATCTGCCCATCTTGGCATTTGCAAAAAAGTCCCAGAGCACAGTTTTGGGGGGGGGGGCGTGCGGGGGGACCAAATAGAGAAGGTTCACAGAGGCTCAGCAGAGACTACAAACATCTCTTGAGGGCAGTTTGTTGATTTGACCACTCTGTCCTTGTCATGGGGCNGGGCCAGCCAGGGCTGGAGTGGTCCTACACCTGTCTAGCGCTGCCCTGTCCTTGCACGCACATAACTGCATGGCTGTGACCCCACCCCCACCCCTCATGCCCAGCTCTGTACCTTTCTCCTCTGGCTCCTGTGGGGAGAGATGGGGCAGGGGAGGCAAGCCCAGCTTGGGGGATCAGGCAAACTGAAGTCCCTTGAGGAAAAGGGGACAGCAGGGGGTCCTTCCCTCCCCACATCCCTTCCTAGAATCCACCCACCAGAAGACCTTGGCTGGATTTCTATCCCCCTCTCCTCATCCCCAGCACCGAGCTCTGGCTTGACTCAATGGCATCGACAGCCTCCTCTTAGGCCACCCACTCGTAGTCAAAATTAAATAAACAGCCTCAGCTGGGATTGANGTACACAGAGGACTTCTGGTTTCCTGAGGACAGTAGGAATGGGGCTGGGGACTCTCCAGCTGCCCCAGACCCGTCCCTGGAACAGCCATGAGCTGCAGGGACAGTCAGGANCCCCCATCAGCACCCTGCAGAGAGGCAGGCTGGAGGGAGGATGCTCTGCCGATGTGTGCTCACTGTGTCTCTCTCTCTCCTCCCTCCTCTTTCTCTCTTGCGACCCTCTGGCTCCCTGGCCCCGGCCCCTCGTGTGTCCGTCTGTCTGTCTCTCTCCCAGGCCTTATGACCTGTAGAAGCCAGGCGGTGCAAGAACACGCCAGCACCAACATGGGGCTAGAGGCCATTATTAGAAAGGCACTCATGGGTAAATATGACCAGTGGGAAGAGCCCCCGCCGCTCGGCGCCAATGCTTTTAACCCTCTGAATGCCAGTGCCAGTCTGCCCGCTGCCGCTATGCCCATAACCACTGCTGACGGACGGAGTGACCACGCACTCACCTCGCCAGGTCTGCAGGCCTGCCCCCGCCCGCCCGGCTGTGTCCCTCCCCACCCCGGTGTCGTTAATCCTCTCACCTCCCCCCTCGAGCTTGGGAGCCTGTGACCTTTATTTTTGTGCGTGTTTTGACATCTAGTTTGCTAATCCAAAGCTGGTCTGACACCCCATGTTGTGGAGGGCGCCCCCTCGCCCCCCCAGCACCGCTGCTTCTCCCATGCTCACACTGCTACCCACATCCCGCCCCCTCCTCCCCTGCTGCGTGGACAGGGATGGCAGTGGCCAGGCCCACCATGTGTGGCCAGGGCTGCTGGGGGGAGTGTAGTGTGCGCATGACCCCTCAAGGGTCAGGCAGCCCATGGTCAGCTCCCACTTTGCCAATGCCTGTTAGCATTTGCCATTCCCAAGCAAGGGCACAATCAAAGAGGTGCCCTGCTGTCCAGGGTCAGGGTCAGGCCAGCCTTGGGGTGTGGACCTCTCAGTAGAGGCCTTCAGGTCTAGCACAGCCCAGGCCATCTTGGGCAACGTCTGTTATTCAGCCAAGATCTGATGCTTCCCATGAGGGGGTGCAGTCCTGGTGGGAGCACCTAGGAGAATAGTCACCAGTCTCCCTCATAGGAGTGTCCCTCTGTTCTCCATGCCAGGGGCTGGCCATCTGGTGGACTCNTAGTCTCCTGGCTCAGGAATTCTCACACTAGTTTTCTGTCTTGGAGACCTAGGAGGCAGGTGGCTCCCCAAGGCAAAAGTCATCCCCCCCACCCCACTGCCCCTCCTCAG
Organism: Neotoma lepida; assembly: GCA_001675575.1. NCBI lineage: Eukaryota > Metazoa > Chordata > Mammalia > Rodentia > Cricetidae > Neotoma > Neotoma lepida. The sequence continues at coordinate 1,356,774 of LZPO01096787.1, forward strand.
TGCTGGTGTGGGTGTCTTGCCGTCAGCNCCATCTAACTCAGCCCCTTCTTGTTTTGTCCCCTGCAGGTGGTGGCGGGAAAGCCAAGGTTTCTGGCAGACCCAGCAGCCGAAAAGCCAAGTCCCCAGCCCCAGGCCTGGGGTCCGGAGACCGGCCACCTTCCGTCTCCTCAGTACACTCAGAAGGGGACTGCAATCGCCGAACACCACTCACGAACCGTGTGTGGGAGGACCGGCCCTCATCTGCAGGTGAGTGTCGGCCAGGGTAGGGATGTAGACATGGAGTGACCCCAGCTACCCAGGCAGGGGAAGGTGGTCCCCGGTCTTCCACCTAGCAAGGAAAGGTGTAGGAAGCAACAGATCAGAGGGCCCTGCACAGCTGGCCATACCAGCCCGTCATACAAGGGAGCCTGGCTTCCTTTTATGCCTGTCAAGCACTGCAGGGCTTTGATGGGAAAGCAGAAGGCAGTAGAAGACAGACCGGAGGGAGAAATGGAGAGGTTACCACAGTCTAAGCAAAAGGTGGCAGGGCTGTGCAGCAAAAAGGCAAAGANAGAGGGCCAGTTTTGAGAAACCTCCAGAGATAGGAAGTTGAATGGTGCTGGCCCAGGCGGCCCAGGCTCTGGCTTCTAGTGTGGCAGACAGGGTCCTGGGGTGGTCACACCGCTTGCAGAGCCTTCTCCAGTGCTCCCTCGTCTTTCCCGCAGGGTCCACGCCGTTCCCCTACAACCCTTTGATTATGCGGCTACAGGCAGGTGTCATGGCCTCCCCGCCCCCACCGGGCCTCGCCGCAGGCAGTGGGCCCCTGGCTGGTCCCCACCACGCCTGGGACGAGGAGCCCAAGCCACTGCTGTGTTCACAGTATGAGACACTCTCGGACAGCGAGTGACTCCAGATTGGAGGGGAGNGGTGCCAGGTCCCTGCACGAGGCAGAAGCAGCCCAGCATGGAGCAGGCAGCTGCCGACTGTCCCCACTGAGGAAGGAGCCCCTGAGTCTGCCTGCGCGTCCATCCGTCCGTCCACCCATCTGTCCATCTAGAGCTGGCATCCTGCCTGTCTAAAGCCTTAACTAAGACTCCCGTCCTGGGCTGGCCCTGCGCAGTGACCTTACTCAGGGGATGTTTACCTGGTGCTCGAGAGGGGAGTGGACAGGAGGGGAGAACAGTGGGCCCGGAGGGGGTACANCGATCGTGTGTCAGTTGTGCGCGTGCATCTGGGGCAGCGGGGACCCAACGCAGGATGACCAGTCACCTCCACGCCACCGCCTCGCCCCTTAACGCATTTGGAACCAAAGTCTAAGCTGAGCTTGTGGCCCCGCCCCTCCCTCCGCCCCCAGCCCGCTCGCGCTCTGGACAGGCGTTCCCAGCTTATCCTGCCCCAATGCTGTCATCGCAGTCCCCAAAAGGCCACCTAGCCCACAAGACTGGGAGCCCATCAACCCAGGTGGGTGCACAAGGGTCCAGGCGTGGCCTGGGGCACGGATGTTTGTAGGAGCTGGACCGTTCCCGGCCCTCGCTGTGGCGATGGCAGGGAAGGCAGGTGTAAATGGTGTTGGCTTACAGGGTGTATTTTTGATACCTTCAATGAGTTAAATCAGACATTTCACACAAGGAAGGACTCTCCCGTGTTACTGCTGCTGCGCTTTGGTGTCTGCTTACCTTTCCAGAGGCGTGTGCCGGCCAAGGCGGTGACCCCACCATACGCAGGACTGGGGGGTAGGGGCGCCGGCACACAGCCCTGCACCCTCCCTCCTCCCTTCCTTGGGCAGAATGGACTCAATGCATATTCTGTGGCCGCCATCTGTGCACGGCGGCATTCTGTCATTTACATATGTTGTTCCAATTAAAAAGCAAATCATACTCAAGTCACAAAGTTTCCACTCTGCTTCTCACTGGACAGCAGGAGCCAGGGCTGAAGAACCATAGCCGGTGACCCCCAAGAGTCAAGGAAATGTTCCCTCAGGTCACCACTCAGCAGTGAACATTGACCCCAAGTAGAGTGCCATCAGAGGGCATCCAGTGATTTTTTTTGTTTGTTTGTTTTGTTTTGTTTTGTTTTGTTTTTCGAGACAGGGTTTCTCTGTGTAGCTTTGGCGCCTTTCCTGGAACTCACTCGGTAGCCCAGGCTGGCCTCGAACTCACAGAGATCTGCCTGCCTCTGCCTCCCGAGTGCTGGGATTAAAGGCATGCACCACCACTGCCCGGCTGGCATCCAGTGTTTGTGGCTATGGGGAAGCCACCAGGTACTTGTATCATAGGGATGATGTTCACACCTATGGGGAGCCCATTGGGTATTTATACCCATGGTCTTGTACAGGGGTGTGCATACCTGTGGAGAAGCTGCAAGGTATTCACACCGTGGTGACTGTGGGGGGCATTCGTGCCTGGAGTAAGGGCATGGAGTGTTCACACCTATGGTGAAGATATAGGGTGTTTGCACCACGTGGAGGGGGTTGAGTAGTTGAGCCTGTGATGAGGTTGTGTTCACACCTGTGGTGTCAGACATTCACACCTGTAATGGGAGCATAGTGTGGATGCTTGTGGTGAAGGTGGCAGGTACTCTCACTGACAGTGACAGTGTCATCATCTACATGAAGATTACTGTCTTGTAGTAGATGTTGGGGTCCTTGCCCATGTCGAGGCCTCTAGTGTTCTTGCTTATGAGTGTAACTGTCCAGCAGTTACACCTGCAGGGGATGGTGCGTGTCTGACACACCTGCTGGGAGGGTGTGTCAGTCACACCTGTGGGGANAGTGTGTCACACCTGTAGGGAAGGTGTGGGGAGAGTGTGTCACACCTGTAGGGAAGGTGTCTGTCACACCTATGGGAGGGTTGTGTGTCACACCTGTAGGGAGGGTGTTCTAGGTGACTCTTGTTTCTTCCTGTGGACTATTTTACCTGTTCCTGCTCTTTGTGTCAGTAGTATTTTTTNGCTTGACCAAAACGACCAAACCTACCTCTACCTACCTCTTTGGGTTTTGAATAAAACCATGCTTCCTCCCTGGTGCCTGTTTTAGTCAAGGTCCTCTAGAACAGTGGTTCTCAACCTTCCTAATGCTGCAACCTTTTAATACAGTTTCTTTAACTGTATAAATATAACCCTTTAATACAGTTTCTGATGTTGTGGTGACCCCCAACCATAAAATTATTTTCATTGCTACTGTTTTTTTGCTACTGTTACGAATCATAATGTAAATATCTGATATGCAGGATAATCCGATATTCGACCCCTGTGAAAGCATTGTTCAAACCCAAA
>LZPO01096787.1:1389760-1404633 GCA_001675575.1 Neotoma lepida
AAAATCCCACCAAACAGAAAGAGCAATAGAAATGCTGGGGTTCCAAGTCTCACGTATCTGGAATTTGGGGTTCATTATTCATGAGCCTTTCCAAAATGAAAATTTTCCCTTGTCTATGAGTCTCTTCTTCCAGTCAATACTGCCNTGCTAGCCCTCCATTTCCACTCCTGTACAGTACCTCAGGCTGCTGGGGCTCCAGCCTCCTCAGCATTCATCCCTGACCCTGCCCTTCCCCCTTAGGAGTCACATTCTGAGTATGGCTTTACTTAGGATTGTATAGCAGGGGACACTCAGGATCCTAGTACCCTTCCTGTGGTCCTGAAGCTTCTAAACCACAGGGCAGAGGTTGAGACACCCCACTCCTGCAACCTCTCCTCAAACATCAGAAATGCTGCCTTGCAACTGCCAGCCTGGTGAAGTGTGGGAGGCCAGCTCCCACCTTTTAAAAGGGTTCCTATGAGGAGAAGAGAGGGATAAGAAAATATTAGGTAGAAAGAGAGACCTAGTTGACGAGAAGAAAGACAGAAACACAGGATAGCTTCGGGAGGACCCAGATCAAAACCCAACAACCCCCTCTGCCTTTTCAAAAGGGTTTTTTATAACAATGCCAAGGGGTGGGGCAAAAGACCTCCCCCTTGCTAGATCAAAGCACACAGCCAAGTGTAGACCCTTCCAAATGCCTGGTAACCACGCCCGTGGTCAAATCATCTCCTTATGCAGCCCTGCTGGGTAAAGCAAGCTCAGATTCTCNGATCCTGGGTTAGTTTTCACTAGGAAACCTCTGTGGGTCTCTACAGTGAAGGCAGAAGAGATGTTATAGGGGAAATGATGGGTGGTGAGGGAGAATGAAGCTCACAGCATTGACCTGGGAAGGAAACTCCTTGCAAAGCATGAAGGAGCAGCAACTGGGTACACTGTGAGGGTGTGCTCACTCATTTGAGGGTGTGCTCACTCATTTGAGGGTGTGCTCACTCATTTGAGGGTGTGCTCACTCATTTGAGGGTGTGCTCACTCATTTGCTTATTGCTTTGCATTTGCCTGGCAAATTTACAGAAAGCAAAGCAGGCTGGGGAGACAGCTTAGGCTGCCATGTCAACAGGAAGGCCTGAGGCCAGATCCCCAGAGCACGTGTACACACACACACACACACACACACACACACACACACACACACACAGGCATGGTGGTGGATTCCTGTAACCACCACCTTTGGGGACAGAGGTGAGTGGATCCCTGAGCACACTGGTCAGCCAGCTTAGCCGAACCAATGGGCTCCAAGTTCAGAGAGAGACTCTGTCCTAGATGGAATCCAGTAGTGGCTTGTGTTGACCTGGCACAGCTGCAGGTGTCACTTGTCCAGACATGCACTTCTGGCTGTCACATGTCACACTGCCTGGCTAGTTAGTTGCGTTGGCAATTGTGAGGGTGAGGTGGCGATGGGGACAAGGGTGAGCTTTGAGGCAGGTATGGGGCATATCTGCGTGGCCTCTCGCCAGCCTTGGCACCTCAGTGGCGTATGACATGGAACGTCAGGCCCACTAGTGATGCCCGCTGCCTGTCTGGGTGTGTTATACTGTTGAGCAGCACATGTAGAATCTCAGCTCTGTCTACAAGACCCTATTACCAACAGGAGGGGCAGATGAAGCAGATAGGATGCTACACTTGAGGTCTACCCCATCCAGGGTCCCATCAGGTCAAAATCTGAGGTTCCTGATAGACCCTCAACTGTGAGGGGTCACAATGGCACGCATGACACTCTGCCTTCTAGAACATCTTAGAATCAATGTTTTCTGTAGTTATACCTTGCTAACAGAGGTGACCATAATTGCCAAGGGACTCACTGTCACAGCTCAGCCCTGCTGAACTGGGTCTCCAAAGTCTTCTCCCTTACAGGACACATGTGAACACACCCATAAACATGTATACAAATATACACACATATGTATACACACACACATTTGCACATACACACAGGCATGTGTAGGGCATACCCTGCCCCATCATGTTGCCTCTGTTGACCACAGCACCCACAGGGCTGAGTAGAAATGAGAAAAATGAAACTTGGAGAGAGTAGTTCCGAAGCTCGACCTACCTCAGGTTTGAACAGTGATCCAAGGTAGCCAGCCCCAAGGCGAGGCTAATTCATTGCCCCTCGAGCATCTGGAGCCAGGGTCTCTAGATCCTCTCTTCTCTGTTTCTTGCTCTTTCCAGGTCTGGGGTGGGTGGTGATGAGGGTGGCTGGAGACTCAGGAATCCTTNTGAGCCCTTCTCTGGAAGGACATCCCTTGTGTGAAGTCACGGAGCTTCTGAGATTGTCCTTAGGGACCAATCCCATGGCAGCTGAAGAGGGCCCGGATCAANAGNTGGAATGGATCCCAACNATGNTGGCATCATGAGTTTTTGATTAGTGAAGCAAGCTGAGGCTTGGGACAAAGACCATGCCAGCTTGTAAGAATGGAGACTTGTGGAGGTTAGGGGTTACATAGACTGTTAATTATTATTATTTTTTTTGAGACAGAGTTTCTCTGTGTAGCTTTGGCGCCTTTCCTGGAACTCACTCGGTAGCCCAGGCTGGCCTCGAACTCACAGAGATCCACCTGCCTCTGCCTCCCGAGTGCTGGGATTAAAGGCGTGCGCCACCATTGCCCCGCAACTGTTAATTATTTTTAATTAAAAAAAACTGTGCGTATCCATATGCTTCTCTCTCTCTCTCTCTCTCTCTCTCTCTGTGTGTGTGTGTGTGTGTGTGTATGAGTGCAGGTGCCTGTGGAGACCAGAAGAGGTTGATGGATCCCCCGGAATTGGAGGTACAGGAGGTTGTGAACTGCCTGATGTGGGTGCTGGGAACTGAACCCTGGTCCTCTGCAAGAGCAGGCAGTGCTCTTAACCACTGAGCTGTCTCCCCAGGTCCACTTCTTTCCCCTTTTACTATGCTGGCATTGTACCAGGGCTCGCTCTGTACACTCCAGGTGAGTGTTCTACTGCTGACCTGCAGCCCAGCCCTCTGAGGAGATTTTAGTTTTGTTTGGTTTTATTAATTCTTCTGTCCTTAGTATTTAGAAATTCATTTCTTCTGTTTTCCTTAAGATTTATTTTACTTTATATAATTATGTATCTTGTATAGGTAAGCATACTTGAGTGTATGTGCCACAGCAAAGACCAGTTCCAAGTGGTTGAGATGCTGGGGAACGAACTTGGGTCCCCAGGGAGAGAAGCCTGTGCTCTTACCCTCTGCAGTGTCTCTCCAGCCTCCTTGTTTTAGGTTCCTGACCCAGAGATAGATAGTAGTGTCTGCCCCATGCAGTAGTGGATTAGTGTCCCATGTTCTTGCCCATCTGACTGTCAACAGTTCACCTTCCCTGACAGCAGCATAGTAGTCTTGAACAGGGGGGCAGTGTTAGAACAACCTAAGAATGGGCCTGGGCCACCTGCTCCTTTGTTGTCCCTCTGCCCTGCTCTCGATGACAGTGGCAGCTTCCTTTACCATCCTGGAGATAGGCGTGGCTTGTGACCTGCTGTGGCCAGTGTGAAGGGGTAGGGTGACAGCCACTTCCATGGCTTTTATCTTCTTGTGTTTCTGTCCTTCTTGGGGATCTCTTGGTCTGAGCCTCNGTTCACTCTGGGCTGTAACAACTCTCATTTCTGACGTTCTTTCTGCTGCTGAGTGGCTCCCATGGATGCCGAGTGGGAGGCAGGACAGTCTGGGCTCAGTGCTGCAGACACAAAGATACAAACACAATTGGCTGCAACATAGTTACAATAATGTAACAAACACAATACTGTAACATAGTTGCCATTTGTCACAGAGTCCCTGGGGATGGGACATCTCTCTGGGCTTTGGTGATAACTGCCATCATCAGGCCACTGGGCGTGGAGCTAAGAACCACGTCCCCTTGGCAGGGAACAGACAAAAAGACAAGATGCCAGCTTATGTCCCAGATGAGTGATAGGCCCAGATAGGGGACGTATTTCTCTGACATGTCTAAGATTCCCATCTCTCTGGCTTCAGCCTTCTGCTGCAGTTCTTGGTTGGGAGGTGGGGTGTCTGCCCTTCTTCCTGGGGATCCAGGACCTTGGACCTGAAGACTGGACATGCTGATCTGGCTGGGGACCTTTNTTCCTTCTTCGTGTGCACACACCAGTGGGCTTGGCTCACATTCCCGAATGTGTGGACNGCAGCCATTGGCATTGGTTTGTTTGCTCATTTCAGTTGGAGCCTGGCATTTGTTTGTGTCTGTTCTCCCAATAAAAGACCTTTTAATTTGGAGCCCAGAGAGCTGTTTACAGCTCAGCACATGTGCCCTGCAAAATGATACAAGGAGCTGGAAGCCCTGACATCCCCATTCTCTGGTGGCCTGGTGTGGACAACATGGATGGGCTCTGTCCCTCACAGGCACCTCCGGCATTGGGTAGCAGGGCAGGTCCCAGCCAGATGGAGATAGGCATTTCCAAGCAGAAATGGCCTCATTGCCCATGAAAGTGGCACTGGCCTCCTCGCCTTAACCACCTGAGGGAGACTCGAGTCATGGGGGTAGGTGAGAGAGCTAACCTGAATCAGCACCCTGGGTTGGTAAACCTGCTGCCTTGCTTTCTCTGTGCTCCAAAGAAATTAGGAAACAGAGATTGATAAAAAGAAAATGGATCTAGTTACAGTTTAGCCAGCTCTGGGGAGAGAGAGCTTTCTAGTTTCTCGCCTTTTCCTGTGTCAGTGTTAGAATTTTTACATAAAGGATGAAATGAAAACCCAGAGCCTTGTTCACCAGGGCTGCGAAACACCCTGTCAGGGCCTTGGCTGGCTCTCTCTGATTCATGGGATTCCCCGGGGCAATGGCAATTCCTTGAGGTCCACTGTTTTAGGGTTCCCCTCCTACTGTTACAAAGGGACGCCATAAGTTTGGTTCACTTTTCATCTGAAAGGGCCAAGGACGGAGCCAGTGAAGGAACAGTAGAAACATTGGAGGGGTCCAGGGTGTGGGAAGAAGGGAGTCACCAGTGACCCCCATGAAGAGTGATGAATGGGGTAGGGTGAGGCCATATAGGTCACTTGAAGAGTGACTGGAGCAAGACAGCACAGGAAAGACTGTCCATGCTCAGAAACAGGGCCACCCGGGCATCCCTGGAGGTAGGAGGTTTTATAGGGACACTGCAGAGGAGGGGGTGACAGGAGATGGAACTTTAAAGGAAATGAATAGGACTCAGAGCAGGGGGCAGAGGCGACAATGACATCTCATTGCTTACCCTGCTTGTGTTGGGTGTCATGGCGATGCGCTGTTCACATGCTGTCCTGAACTGAACCCTGGAGGGCCATCATGCTGTCCCCCTTAATGAGGCTCCCAGAGGCCAATCTCACATAGTATCAGCCAACAGGACCAAAGACGGATGCTCCGGTGTCATTGACTTAGTGACAGACTCTGCATTTGAGCCATCGATGGGATGACACACGCAGGTGAGATTTTTCTAGTAGCCATAGCAATGAGGGTGGGAAGAAAGACAGGTGAAATTAATTATAATCACATATTTTATTCAGCCCAATTGTCCAATATTATAATTTAATCTGGAGATTAATGTGTATGCTTGCATTCATTTTTCATAGCAACCCATTAAAATCGGTGTCTTTTATAGGGGTATCACATCCCAGTGTGACTCACTCCAGCTCAAGGGCTCCAGTACTGTCTATGGCTGGTGACTGTCATGCCTGTGAACTGGGATAGGGATGGGGGCTCTGTGAAAGAGCCTAAGCATAGTGTCCAAGGCCCTGGCTTCCATCCTTTGCTCAAAGAAANGGAAGGGAAGGGACAGGAAGGAAAGGGGAGCAGGCTGAAGGCTGGGGGTGTCCTGTGGTCTATGGGCCATGCCCAAAGGGACCCAGGTAAGTTTGCCNGATTTCTAAAGCTTTGACTTTGTGTACCCCACCTTTCACCTTTGGTACCCCTCACTAAACACCTAGCCCGACCTCAGCATGCTTGATCTGTGCAGGTAGGAGATCACTTTGGGGATCTGTTCTCACAACAGTGGGCATTGCTATGTGTCAATAAAGATTTATTGATAATCACATGCCATGGACCAGATTTAGCCCGGGATTAGTAAGTTGCCAGTCCAAAGCATGGTGTTATTTACACAGTATCTTCAGGCCACAGTAAGAAAACTAGAANGAGTTCAGTGAAGAGAAGATTGGGAGGAAATTGGGAGCCTGATCCACAAGATCACCAAAGAAAATTTGATGAAAATGAGGTTGTTACATGCTAACAGGCTTTTGAGAAAATGTAGGAGTCTGGGAGCTGGTACAGTTCATGAGCTTCAGGCCTCCTCTTTCTCCATACAACCTAATCTCAGTAAAACTCCATCAGTGGAACAGACNCCCAGACCTTAGCACAACTGACGCCATGATGGAAGTACCATTCAGGCCTTGAAACCCAGTACAGAGGCATCAACACCTGCCAACAAAAACAAAGACCCGATCCNTCAAAGTCCATAGTTCTGGGAACGTCCCTAACTGTAGTAACCTTTCTCTTTGGCTTCTGTAGTTCTGTTTCTGGCTAACTGTTCTTGCTAACTGAGGTGTGTCAACCAAGGATGTGGTTTTGTGCTTCAAAGCTCACCCTGAGANAGGCTCGGGACTATGCTAGGGGTCCTGAACACCCAGTGTGGTCACCAGATGGCTAATAAAGACTTTCTATTTGCGTAAGTGTGTCTAGACAGTCTTCTCCGGTGGGTACTCACAACATCAACTGCCTTTCTTCTGAAGTCCNAGTGTGGAACCCAGGGCCTCACTCACGCTGCAGCCCCTAGCTCTCTTTTCATTCCTTATTTTGAGACAGGGTCTCACTCTGTANCCCAGGTTGGCCTTGAACTTGTGACTGTCCTGCCTCAGCCTCCCAGGTGAGTGGCTGAGCCATCAGGCCTTGCTCCCCTCCTGTCCCTGGCAGTCCTGCCTGTGAGGACACTCCCCTGTTCACTGTGGTGGTTAAGCAATGCCAGTGGGGAGGGTAGCATCCCAAACCCTAAGAACCATAATAGGTTGGAGGTCCCATGAAAACACCCAATCCCAAACTGTGGGGTGAATGAAATCCTGCTAGGGGCCTGCCAGGGAGCATGGTGGGTGCTGCCTCCCTGGCACCTAAGCCATCATGAAAGGTCCATGTGACACACTGGGTGCTGTCCCACCTAGTGATAGTGTCACCCCTATGGCTGACTCCACTTGTCTGTGTTCCACAGGGATAGTGGAGGCCAGGAAGCTGAGGAAGGAGGACCAAGGGCTTACAAGCANCCTGGTCCTGTTAAGCCCCATCTATCACAGTGGAGGTAATTAAACCAGGACAGAGACCAAACAAGGCAGGCAGAGTGAAAGCACCAATGCGTCCCAGGAAAACCTGCAGGTCTGTGTCTCCTCAAAGCTGTATGGATACTGCAAAATAACCCGCAAAAACAGAACCTCCTGTGGCCAGAGGCATCTTGGATGGCTGGTGTTCCAGAGGCTGCTGCTCTGCTCACACCTGCCCTGCATGTGGCTGAGGAAGGCAGCTCATAGGNTGGGACCCAGCGAGTGGCCTGGTGGTGACCTGCTGAGTAATGCTATCTTTGTGGCTGTCTCTCTGTCCTGTCCCCTTCCCATGACTCTAGGACCGTATCAAGCCATTGCCTCTCCTGTTACTTCTCATCTCATGGCCTATTTCCGGTCAACACTAAGTGATTCTCAACCATCCTAATGCTGTGACCCTTTAATACAGTTCCTCATGTTGTGGTGACCTCCAACCATAAAATTATTTTCACTGCTACTTTATAACTATAATTTTGCTATTGTTATGACTCATGATGTAAATATCTGATGTGCAGGATATCTAATATGTGACCCCTGTGAAAGGGTCATTTGACCCCCTCAAGGGGTCACAACCCACAGGTTGAGAAACACTGCACTAAGTCATTATAGCATGTACACAGGGCCACTGCTAGCTCCCATCACCCCAGCACAAGTGAGATGTGATACNTCTTCCTCTGGGTGGCAGGAACTCAGTGCCAGAGCAAAGGTGTGGGATGAAGGACAGGGGCTATGTCGACGGCCGACACCAGTCCTCAACTGAGTGTCCTTGGCTGACGAGAACAGCTTGACTGTTCACAACCTCTCTACAGTCTCACTAGAAAGAGCTCGTGTTCCAGCAGGACCACAGGAAGTGAATTTGAAGAACATTAACAAATGATTGAGGGGTTGGAGAGATGGCTCAGAGGTTAACAGCACAGGCTGCTCTTCCAGAAANCCTGGGTTTGATTCCCAGCATCCACATGGTGGCTCACAATTGTCTGTAACTCCAGTCCTAGAGGATTCAATGCCCTCTTCTGGCCTCTGAGGGTACTGCATGCACAGGGTGCACATACACACATGCAGGCAAAACACTCATACACATAAAATAAAAAGATGAAAAGGAAACAATTGAGAACGAGCCCTGTCATGCTGGGTAGAGTTGTCAGAGAGACCATGTGGCTGTACACTTACATGCATACATATGTGAACATGTGTGCACGCACACACACATATACAGAGAGGTGTCTATTGTTGCGTCAGTGCATGCAAGCATAACTTTGTGGAAATACATNCTCTGGGNCTCTCAGTGACAGGGCTTGGGGAAGGAATCAGGTTAGAAACAGAAAACCATATGGGTGGCTNAGGCAGGAATGACAGAGCCAACCCANTCCCCTGATCCTCTAGGCCAGGCCCCCAGCTCACTCCCTCACTACATGGAGACATTTCCCTGTGTGGCACTNATCCCAGGGTGAGGCCTTTGACAAATGGCCATTGAGTTTCAAACTCCATGAGGAAAAGGCCATGTGTGACTTGGGGACANCACTCTATCCTGAGCATTTAGTTCAACTTGGTACATGGTCGGTGCCCAATTACCACCTGTCAAATGGGTGAAGGAAGCCCCAGGCTCCTGTACCTGCCTAGGGTCCAGAGTCACAGCTATCANCACTGACTTCTGCTGTGTGACCTAGAGTGAGTGGTTACAACTCTCTGAGCCTTGGTTTGCGAGTCTGTATAATGGGCAATTCTGAGTTCATAAAAAAGCCTAGAAGANGGCCTAGTAGATAAAGTCTATCTCCCAGCTTCAGTCTTCTGATGAGATGTATTGGCTATCTGTTCTCAGTCATGCTGAGTAACCGGCATCCCCAGACTCAGTCATTCGCCCATAGGAGTTCATGTTCTTGTATTTGGAGGCAGCTGGGCTGCTAGGCAGCACTGCAGGTCAGTCTTGTCTGGTCCACATATTTGTTGGCTAGGACGGTCTGGTACTGATGGGACAACTAGAGTGATTTGACAGTTTTCTGTGTCTTTCATCTTGCAGTTGGCCAACCCAGCCCAGCAGAGGTTCAGGAACACTTGGGCGTAGGCTTCTTGGGACCTGGCTTGCAGCTGAGCCATCATAGCAACAAGCCCAGAGCCATAGAGAGAGGGATTACAGATACACAGCAAGGGCAGGGATCCTGCCTAAAGCCAGAGGAGGGACCAGGGATGGCTCATGTTGATTGAAGACTTGATGGGATCGAGAATCACCATGGAAACAGACCTCTGAGCACATCTGTGAGGGTGTTTCTAGATTGGGTTCATTCGAGAGGGAAGATGTACCCAAGTGTGGGCTGCACCATCCCCTGGGCTGGGGTCCTGGGCTGAATAAAATGGAGACAGTGAACTGAGCACCAGCATTCATCTCTGCTTCCCGACAGTGGGTACAATGTTGCCAGTCACCTCCTGGTAACAACGTTGCTCTTGTTGCCCTGGCTTTTCTGCCTGTGATGGCTGTACTGCTTGGAACTGTGAGCCTAAACAAACTTCCCCCTTAAGTTGGTTTTGCCAGCATTTGATTGTAGCAAAGAGACAAGAGCCTAACACACTCCATATAATGGCTAAGGTGAAAAAGACAGATAACATCAAGTGTTAACAAAGATTTGGAGCAACTGGAACTCTCAAGCATGACTGATGGGGATGCAAAGGGGAAGAACATTGAGAAACAGTCAGGCAGGAACCTCTGATTCAACAGAAGTGTAACAGTGATTCTATGAGGGGCAGACAAGAGCCGTGGAAGTCTGTGTAGGTACCTGCAGGACACAACTGACAATATCACGTTATCTTTTCACAACCAGCCCAACTGTCCATCAACTGCTGAGACAAGAAGACTGCCGCAGGTCCTTTCATGGAAGACTGATCAGCAGGGCCCAGGGGTGGACCTGTGACACACACACACAAGGACACACATGACTCAGAAGCATCATACCANGTGTGAGCAGCTGAATGCAGAAGGCTGCCCGCAGGAGCCCAGGTGTAGGAAATGCTAGAAGAAGCAATATTCTAGTAAGGGGCAGGGGTCACTTGCGCTTCGGCACTTGGTGGTGGGGGTGCTTGGGGACTGTGACCTTTGGTCATAGAAAACTAGAAAAGGAGAGAGACAGTAAAAGGTTGTTGAAAGACGGCACATGCCTTTATCTGTAGTACTCAGGAAGCAGAGGCAGGACAATCTCTGTGAGTTTGAGGCCAGCCTGGTCTACAGAGAGTTCCAGGACAGCCAGGGTTATATAGACTACATAAACTGTCTCTAAAAACAAAAACAAACACAAAGAAACAAAAAGAGGAAAGGGTGTTGAATTGGGATATTGTAGTCTGTGCCCTAGCAGANGACTCTAAAAAGGACGGGGAAACAGCCCGGAGCCTGCCTTTCTCAGGTGCCCTGTCATGTCTCCTGAGATGGCAGGGACACGATGGCCACAGAGGTTGGGAACCAAATGGTCCAAGCTCAGGAAGCCACCANATGGAACCAGAGCAGTGTTTCTCACTTGGCGGTCTGGGGAGTGTGAGGCAGGTCCCACTGCAAAATGAGAACCAGTGAGGTATAGTCCACCCACTAACACAAAAACAAACAAGCTTGGGCCTCCAGCTCTGCTTGAGGGTCCCCTTGCACCCTGTCACCCAGGTGAGAACATGAGATGGCCTGCAAGCCACAGCTTCCAAACAGCTCNGTGCTTGGCTCGGTCACTGGAGTCTTTCTTGACACCTGACTCTGGCCGTGACAGGGCGGCAGCAGCCTGGGGTCGCTGCCACAAGCAAAATGTTCAAAGAATGAGGTGGCCCAGCCTGAGCCCACTGGGAAGGACAACCATCTCCCACTGTAGGCCTGGCAGCCCGTAGCCTCCCCCAGGCTCTCTGGGGGAGCCTTTGCTAAGGGAGACAGTATTTTAGACACTTAAGAGATGTACAGGCCACTTGCTGGCATGTACCTCCCCATAACGTGACAGAAATAAAGTATTTCAAATCCTGAGAGATCATTGAGTTCTAGCTTGCCCTATGCTGGCAGGGACCACCCCAGATGTGGNATGACCCCAGATGTCACCCCCATATGGGTTTTACTTGGTAACTACCTGGTTGGGCAGTCCCCAAACTACACAGCATGTGCGTGTGTGTATGTGTGCACACGCACGTGCATGCATGTGTATTTTCCCAGCACTGGGGAGGCAGAGATAAGAAGATCCCTGGGGCTTCTGGGCCCAGTAGTCTAGTCAAATCTGGGAGCTCCAGGTTCACTGAGAGCCCCTACCTGAGGNAGACACCCAGGGTCAGTGCCTGGCCTCCACATACACGTGCACACACACATTTTATTTCTTCCAGTGGGAGATGTCATTCTAGATTTTTCCTTTGCACTGTTAGGTGTCTGTCATACAGCTTGGGTTTCATTTGTCATTTGGATGGTAAGTTCTGCAGAGAGCAGATAGGTANACCGGCAGAGGGTTGCCCAAGGCTCCTTTAACCCTGCATGCTCCAACCCCAGTCCTGGCCTCACTGGCCATTGTCCATGTTTTCCTGTTGGCTTACAGAATAAAGCAAGATTCTCTTTTGAGGATGCTGGGCCCCATGGGGCTGGGCCCTCATCCACCTCCCTACACCCCATCACCTCCGTGCCAGCTGCCTTGGCCCTCTTCCTTGCCAGCTCCTGCCATGGGGCCTTTGCCCATGCACTCTCTGCTAGGATGTCATCTCTTAATTTTGTCACCTGGTCACCCCCATCCATCCTTTGGGTGTGAGCTCACAGAGACGAGGGCCCCAGAGCCATGCAGATGGAACTTACACAACCTGAGGGTCCCCAGACCCATGCTGCTGTGTGTCNCCGACACCATCCACAGAAAGATATGCAACACCTTCAGGGATCCCATTCCTGGGGCTCAAGTTTCCAAAATGGAACCTCAGTCCAAGAATAACACAGGTCATGGGATGTCTTCTGTCANTTTTATGGACTGTGACTACCTTCCCCTGTGACCTTGAGGCAAGGCCTCAGCAGACCTGGAGAAACTGCCAAATGTTTCTCTGTTTCTTTGTTCTTGACTTAGGGGCCAAGGGGAGAGGACATTGTCCATAACTCCCTGCTAGGTTGTCTGAAAGGCAACCTGTCAG
Organism: Neotoma lepida; assembly: GCA_001675575.1. Lineage (NCBI taxonomy): Eukaryota > Metazoa > Chordata > Mammalia > Rodentia > Cricetidae > Neotoma > Neotoma lepida. The sequence continues at coordinate 1,402,188 of LZPO01096787.1, forward strand.
AACCCACAAGATAAGGAGAGAGCCACTGTCTCAGGAGGTTGCAGACACCTGAGCCACAGCAGGGGTGTAAGCCACTTTCAGTCCTGTGGAGCCAGCTTTGGGAAGCCATGCTAGGTTCCGTGTGTAGACCAGGGTACTCTTGGTCCCAGCCCAGGAAGTAAGCTGAGCTGATGGCTTGGTTGCAGGCCNGAAGATGCCACCCCAGCCAAGTTACAGTGGCCTGGGAGTCGAGATTCTGTGTCTCTTTACACTGCCTCATTAAAAAAACAAAGCAAAAAAACAAAACAAAAATGTGTGTGTGTGTGTGTGTGTGTGTGTGTGTGTGTGTGTGTTCCATAAGCACCATGGTTTTGAGACAGAGTCTCTCACTGTCCTAGAAGTGACACTTGGGCAGTACATAATATCCCTGACTGTAGATGTAGACTTGGCCATGGCTTGTATCCTTGGTATTTGGGGATGTCAGCCACTCACCGAGTGTGTGATATTTATGTGGTGATGGCAAGGCACAGTATGACATGCTTAAGATAAATTCCTTGGTCTCCTGAGCAGGGGAGCCAGACAATGAGCAGGGTGGCTGCGGAGTGACACCTACTATAAAGCAAAATGACCAGAGGTGACAGCACAGGAGCAAGGTGGCNGGTGATGGTCTCTCCGGCCAAAGGGCATTTGGGCATTGGCTTAAAGAACACATGAGGCTGGCTCTATGGTTAACAGCACTTGCTGCTCTTCCCAGAGAACCTGAGTTCAGTTCCTAGCACTCACTTCAGACAACTCACTACTACCTGAAACTCCAGCTCCAGGGGACCCAACGCCCTTTTCTGGTCACTACAGGCACTGTAGTCACATGCTCATGTCTACATACAGACACACATATATACACATAAAACAAAAAAAGAGAAAGACAGACAGAGAGAGACAGAGACAGAGACAGAGACAGAGAGAGAGAAAAAGGAAGAAAGGAAGAAAGGAAGAAAGGAAGAAAGGAAGAAAGAAAGGAAGAAAGAAAGAAAGAAGTCATCAGTCACGAATGGTGGCGCACGCCTTCAATCCCAGCACTCAGGAGGCAGAGGCAGGTGAATCTCTATGAGTTCGAGGCCAGCCTGGTCTATATAGCAAGTTTTGTATATGCATCTGCTACCACACTGTTGTCAAGATCACTATAACATGATATTCCTTATTATATTCCTTATTAAAACCCAATATACGATGTATTTCAGAACGAGGAATCAGAAATAGACAGGAATAGCTGTGTCTTTCATTCTGCACATAAGAGGAGAGTCCCCCTTTTTGGTCTGGCTGCCAGGACTTGTCGGGCTGAACCATCACACACAGTTGCTCTGAGGTGGCTGGAGACACTCTCTTTCACTGGACCTGGCATTTCTGTTACATGTATCTTTTTATTTTATTATTTATAGACGTTCTTTTTTGGTAAGCTATCTTAGAGCCTTGCTTTGGGAAGGAGTAGGAACTGTGGATAAAGACTTTATTCATCCAGGCTGGCCGCTGTGTGTACGCGCAAGGCCTGAGCGACACGGTTCCCCGAGCCCTCAGCTTGTAAAGACCAGCAGACCCAACGGGAAAACAGGCTAGCAGTTCATTTCTGATAATTAACTCTGGGGCCAGAAAGAAAAACAGCATATCTGCAGGACTGCTAATTACTCNGGGGAAGCTGACATTACGAGTCTGTGCTTAGGCAGAGAGGACATGTGACTCCTCCCCGGGTGATACCTGTCCTCACCCNGGGATGAGTGACACACACACTTTCTAAAGGAGGGTGGACCCAGCAGAGCTCAACGGACTGCTGACAGCTTGAGTGGCCTCTGGTGGTCCAGTGGCTATCATTTTCCCCTTCCTGGGGGCCATTACCTTCTTCCCCACACATGATTAAATGGGCCTACTGCNGCCTGTCATGGATTTGTAGGTTCACTGGGAAGTTTCCAGAGCCAGGNTGCAGGGTGACACCACTNGTGCCTGTTGCACACTCTAAAAAGCTCTGATGACAGCTATAGGGTGGAGGAGGGAGAGAGGCCAGGTGAGGGAACCCCACACTGCCCCTTCTAGTCACCTGCTGAAGGTGGCCGAGTAGGCAGAGGCCTGGCAGGGCAGAGCCACCTGTGACCCTCGGTCCTGGCACCGTAAGAAAAAGTGAGCTGTGTTTGGAGACCCTTCCTCGGGTGTTCTGTCCGGCTTAACCATCATAGGATTCAAGTTTCCCCCACGAACCCCAGTTGGTAAAGAAAGACTTAGTGTCACGATGCCACCAGCAGGAAACAGAAACTGCTCAGACATCCACTCCAGAATCTGTCTTGATTCCATCTNAGGAATCTTGCTCGTCCTAGCCTCTCANTCGTCTTGAGCTCCGTGCCTGATGCCCAGTTTGTTCCCACTTACTTGCTGAGTGCATTTGGGGCTGAGCTGTTCCAAGCTCCTGAAGAAATAGGGACTC
>LZPO01096787.1:1405128-1423829 GCA_001675575.1 Neotoma lepida
GTGGTGCTGGGCTCAGCAGGCAGCCAGATGTCCCCAAACTGCAGGGAAGTGACACCGCCCCCTTTTGACAGCAGCCAGCACACAGGGCTCCTGCAAAGGCCCCCAAGGCCTCACCTCACTGCAGGCAGAACTCCAGAGTCAAACAAACAGGGGAAGGAAGCTGGTGACACTTTGACCCTGTGACATCAGCACTCCTGGAGCTCACACAGGGCACAGGGGACNTTTTGCGTGGCGAGAGAACTCTGTTCTGGCTCTGTGGTCCCACTTCAAAGCAATTCCCATGGCCTTTGGCTTAGCTTTGATCAACTTGCAGCTGGCTCAGTCAAGCCCTTGACTCATCTGTCACTGTGAAGGTCATTTGTTACCCAGATGGAGGAGGAGGCTGAGAAGGGGGAGTCTAGCCCACTTCCCACAGACAGACAGCTTCCGGCGTCTCAGCTGATACATCCCTGGCAAGACATAAAACACCCTTAGGGGTCACAAATGGTGGGTACCTGGGGCCGAGTATGTTAAGTGCATTAATTTACCCTTAAAAGAAGGTTCTGGAAGAATATAAAGAACACTGAACAACAGGGAANCCCNGTCACAGGAAGTGAGTCTCCCTAAGGCTTCCATGGTAATGGGCGCAGTCCACATGGACGCTGCCCAGTGTGGCAGCCACTGGCCACCTGTGGCTGGCCTGTGGTTGAAATGTGGACCCGGCGGTTTGGAAGCAGATTATTTCTCTAAATTTAGANTTTATAGTAAATAGCTAGAGTCTCCCACGGTGACTGTGTGTCAGCAGCATCACATCAGAGACAAGTGACAGAATTGCTCCAACAGCTTCCCCGAGGGCATGGTGACCGCCTCTGAGCTCTTCGTTCTCCTGGATCAGAAAGTCATTTAGAGCTGCNGAGCCTGGAGGGCCCATAGGGACCTCAGACACGTGGGTTCTCAAGTTCGGCTGTTACTAGTTAAGAAACTGACATTCATGAAGAGGGAAGAGAGAAAAAAAAAAAACCCAAAACACAACTTCAAATGCTCCTAAAACTGTGGGCCAGCTCTGGTTCAAATAGCTGACCATGCTATCCGTGGGAGGAGATAACACCAAACCCCCTTGATATTGCCAAAATTCTTCCTCTGATGGGATCTCTGATTCAGAGGGTGGCAGGCAGTTCAGTCTCCCTCTNACAGGCCCAAGGATCTCTCCAGGAAGAAGGAAGAATGCATTTACTCTGACTGGGGTGAGGTTCTGGGCTTGTGTGGATGAATTCAGGAAGAGAAACAGCCCAGTGGGAAGGACACTCACCTAGCAGNCATGGAGCCCTGGGGTCCCTGACNACGTACACCAAGTGTGATGGCCTGCAATCAGAACTTGGGAAGCAGAGGCAGGAGGATCAGGCGTTCAAGGTCATCCTCAGCTGTATTGTGAGTTTGGGGCCAGCCTGGGGTACATAAGACTCTGCCTCAAAAAAAAAGGTGGTCACTCAGTGGTTAAGATTCCTTCCTGCTCTTGCAGAGGACCTGAGTTTGATTCCCAAAGCCCTCTTCTGGACTCAAGGACCTGCACACAAATCTAAAGACAAATCTTAAAATAAGAAAAGAAAGAAGAAAAGGAAAGAAAAGAAAAACCAAAACAAAGGCACAGCCTACACCAATGTCCTGAGGTGTTTCCCGTTTTCCAGAAGTGTTACAGTTTCCAGGGAACTATGGGACATGGCTGTCTGTGGTTCTCCTGGCTGCTTCCTCCTGGAGTGGCAGAACCAGTCGGAGCGGTCATGTGTCCACATTCCCACTGGTTATCCAACATAAGTGTGAGTGGCCTTCAGAAGGTTCCAGACCAGAATCTTCCCTGAACATCCCTAGAGTCCTAGCCAGCCATGGGCAGAGGAGAGCTAGCCTCACCCACCGGTTAGTCCCTCAAGCTCGGCTGGGGTGGCATCTTACACACAGCAAAAGCTCACAGGAGCTCCTCACGCTGCTGGTGACAAATAAAGCTTCACGTTGCTTCCTGTGCCAACGTCCTGCCCNGGGCACACCAGCCCACCCCCAGTGTCCACACACACTTCCCACAAAGCTGCTTCAAGATGGAAAGCAGACACAGCTCTCTGACCAGTGCCAGCAGCAGAGGCGAGCCAGGCCCCTGGGCGGGTTCATGTGGAGGCCTGAGGGGAACAAGACCACAGTGTGGGGCCGGCTGGCAGGCTCCTTAATGCTACGTGAGAAGGCGTGAAAACAGCCTTGTGGCCAGTAGGGCACCTCCCTGCCCTCAGCTCCCTCACTTCAAACCAACTATGGTTTTGGAAGAGAGGCTGCATGCACACCGCACCCGGGCTCTGCCCAGTGGCGGGAATCAGGAAATGCCAGGGCCTGGCCACTGTTGACCCAAGGCTGTGAACACAGGCCCTGTGTTCCTGTGGCTGGGAATGGAGTCTTGGTGTTTATGGGGAAACAGGTTGATGGTACAGGCCACTCAGTAGAAAGTTCCAGAAAATACTTGTGCATCTGTTGAGCACTGGGCACCATTTCAGGGATATGATATTGAACACCACAGGCATTTCCTGGCATCCTGGTGCATGCATGGTGCAGCTGGATGGGAATATTTGGCTGAGAAATAAACCACGGAATATAGCTCAGCAAAGGTAAATGTCCCTGGGGAGGTCACAGTGTGACAAGGGGACTTGAATGCAAGAGCGACTATGGGTGGGAACCAACCACACTGGGTACCTCTGACTGGGGATAGGTGGTCTGAGGCCCGGCACACCTGTCATTCATACAGCAGAGGCTCCATGAGCAGGCATCAGGCACCAGGCCAGAAGGAGGTGGAAAAATGTCCTGGGAGTGAGTTCAGCCTCACACAGTCCTCAGTGACATCCAGGGTAGATGGCAACAGCAGAGGAGCGACAGGAAAGGGGCTGAAGTACATGTAACTATGGGGTGACACAGGCCAGACCACTGGTGACATGTGGGCAGAAGTAAAGAATGGTGCTGAGTGTGTACCTGGGAACCTTCTTCAGGAGAGTCGAGCACAGACCCATGAGAGCTAACCACTATCCTGGTTGTTGGCTACAGAGAAGTCAGCAACAGGAAAGCCAGGCTGAGCTCAGAGAGTGGCTTAGCCCTCCCACCCCAAGCCACCCTACTTCATGCCATCCCACCCCACGTTGGCACTGAGCTCCGGGACACACCACCTGCCACTTGCTTGGAGCCCATGGTTCCTAGACTGCTTGACCCAGTCTGTTGCCACTGCTGTTCAAAGTCCCTTGTAGGACCTTGTCAATACCCAGGTCACCCACCTCTGTACCCTCAATTTCACAGGCCCATCTTGGTGGTCTCAGTACTTTGGGAGCCTCACTCTGAACCCTAAATCTGTTTTTCAAAGGTCCCTGCAACCTTGCCACCCTTCTGTGGCAGTGGTGGCACCTTCGAGAGCCCCATGAGCAACACACACACACACACACACACACACACACACACACACACACACACACACGGTGTACAAAAATCAGTGTTCCCTTAAGTTCCTTCCTAGGATATCTTTTCTGCTCCAGAATCTCTAATGGCAGTTGCCAACACGGCTATCTAAGAGTCCTCATCATATTGATTTGGCCTTGCTGTTTACTTGAGAGTCCCCAATTGCATCCCAAGGATAAAGCCACTGCCCTCTCAATCCGGGTGCTCAGGGTGCCCAATAGGCCACACAGGGTGGAGAGTTATCTAAATGTTAACTCATTCAGAGGTTGCAGACAGTGGCCCACATAATCTGTCCTAATCACGCCTTGTGTGGTCCACGGGCCCAGAGCAGAGGTGACATGAAAGTGTGGCGTCATTGGGTGACAGGAGACAGAGACCTTGAACTACAGCTCAGCGCAGTTTCATTCCCACAATTCCCCCAAAGAATGTCATTCTTGGGTTTGTGAGGTGGCTCAGTGGGTAAAAGGTGCTTGCTGCCAAGCCTGATGACCCGTGTTCAATCCCCACGATCCACACTGTAAAAGGAGAGATCAATTACTGCAAGCTGTCCTCTGGCATCCACACACGTACCATGGCATGTACACACCCCACCAAACATATGCCTAAGTATGTAAAAAAGAGAATTCCATTATTGCTGGTAGACTTTTATGGACCATCGTACCCAGTTGTTGTTATATTTTGAATTTTGTCAATAAAAACTTACGTGTTCTGCCCCTCATAAATAAGAACCTATATGCCAGGTGTGATGGCCCACACCTTTAGTCCCAGCACTTGGGAGGCAGAGGAAGGCAGATCTCTGAGTTCGAGGCCAGCATGGTCTACAGAGTGAGTTCCAGGGCTGTTACATAGAGAAACCCTGTCTTGAAAAACAAAACAACAACAACAAAAGAATCTATATAACATCGCTGACTTGCTTCTGAGCTCTCAACATCTAGAATATTGCCTGAGCCTTTCTAGAACAGGCTTGGCTTCACTGCAAGACCTAAGACTTCCAGGGCTGCCATCTTTAAGCCTTCTGGGCTCCCCTAACTGTGAAGTCCCTTCCCCAGTTACGTCCCCACCAAGCCATCTCAGCCTCAGCAATTGTTTGACCTCCCTGCTAGCCCATGACATCGTTCTAATAAGCCAGTTACATCCTCGCAAGGAGCCAGGGGTCACTACATCCTGTTGTCACTACTAGCTCTGTTGACTTGCCTGAGTGGCCCTGGGAGTGGGGGATGGGCACTTTCCCAGGACTGGATGTGTATTGTCACTGAAAAGCACTTGCAGATTCCATGTGGTCAGTGCGACGCTCACAGTATTTAGGCTGGGGGGGGGGCTCCTTCAAATATGGGGAAAGAGGGGGTCCAACACTGTTTCATGGACTAGATGGATGGATAGATGGATGGGCAGATAGAAGGAAGGAAGGAGGGAAGGAAGGAAGAAAGGAAGGAAGTGAGAATGAAAGGGTAGATAGAAGGATAGAGTAAATGAAGGAAAAGGCAGAGGAAGAAGGGAAGGGCCAGTGGATATTTGGGTAGACGACAAGAAGGAAGGATAGAAGGAAAAACAGATAGATGAGTGGATAGAAGGGAGGAGAGAAGGACCAGTAAATGGATGGTCAGATGGATGGATGGACAGATGGATAGATGGACAGATGGATAAAAGGATGGATGGATGGACAGATGGATAAAAGGATGTATGGAAGGATGGATGACAGATGGATGGATAGATGGACAGATAGATGGGTGGATGGGTAGATAGATGGATGGATGGGTGGTTGGGTGGATGGATGGATGGATGGATGGATGGACGGACAGATGGATGGATGGATGGACAGACGGATGGGTAAATGGATGGATAGATGGGACGGTGGATGATTCTGCCTAATTTCTGAACCTATCCCTTTTCCCTAGAGTCCTTTTACCTCTCTCTCTGGCCCAACCATCCTGCAGGCTCAGGGTCCTCCTCCCTCCTCTGGGCCAGGTCCCAGAGCCTCTGCCCATTCCCACACTACTGCTCCTGTGTTCCCTGCCTGGCAGCAGGAGCTACCACATCCTGCCAGCTCGCTCTTGACATCTTGAAGCTTGACCGGGCCTCTCCTCACCCCAGGTCTTTGATGGAGGAGAAAGAAGGTACTTTGTGGTGTTTGGAGACTGGCCTGTCTGGTCTGCCCCTGGGCTCACATGACAAGCTCTGTCTGTGCTGATGGTTAACGCTCTTTGAGGTGGGGCTGCTGGCTCCTTCCCACTAGAGACCATGGGTTTTACCCCACACCTGAGAAAACAAGGCTGGAGCTGCATGTGGCTGATAAAGCAGTCCAGAGGCAGGGGCTGCGCATGTGCTGGCATCCAGGGACAGACACTGGGTCCTTTGTATGCTTTCCCAACCAGTCGCCCACTGGGAGCAGCAAACAGAAAACCCTCTCACCTCTGTGAGGCTGAGCAAGCCAGGCTGGCCGAGTTTGCTCAGGAGCAACATGAAGGGGCTGTTGTCTGCGGCCCTGGAAGCCAGGCAGGTATCAGAAAGCCTCTCCCAAGGACTGCCGGGAGAACCGGGTGCTCAGTAGCCAGGAAGGGAGGGGCATTGCTGGCAGTCAGGCTGTGCCTTCTGAGTCCAAGCTGGGTAACACAGTGGCTTTCAGGCCAGATTCCATCTCATAAGCTGTGTTTGACTCCGTTCAGTGGACTCTGTTCCTTGGTAGACACATGAACGAATCAGCTGTCCAGGACCACCCGTGACTCACAGACTGATAAATGACTGATTCTGAGTGGTAGAAAGAGTTCTGCCCTCTAAAGTTATCAAAGTAAATTGGGGCCATATGAAAGCATGGGCAATTAAAATCATACAGGAAATCTAAGTCTGAAAACATATCAGACACCTAGATGGAGGACAGGATGCAAATCCCTCATCCGGACCCCACAAAGAGGAGGGCCCCCCAACACTGAGACAGTGACCACACCACCAACCTGTCCTCTGACCACCCAGTGTGTGGTCCCACAGGCAGAGAACTCCCGACCATCTCAGAGGATTACACTCAGCTTGGGCCTAACTGACATCCATCCATCTGCCCATTTATATGTTTGGACTCTGACTCTACATCCTCTGTGGTCCCACATCTCAACTTGACCCTGAGACTCAACTTAACCTCCACCCTGCAGCTTGACTCTGTACTGGCACTCCCTGCAGACCTCAGGCCAATTCCTCCTCTTATTCCCACAAGGACTCTTTCCACTGTACAAGCCTTGGGCATCTGCCTCTCATGCCTCTTTGAAGCCTCTTGAATTCTGCTGTGGACTCTTTAACTCTTCACATTGTTCTGTAGCCTGCACAGATAGGTAGATAGATAGGTAGGTAGGTAGGTAGATAGATAGATAGATAGATAGATAGATAGATAGATAGATAGAAATAAGATAGATAGATAGATAGATAGATAGATAGATAGATAGAAATAAGATAGATAGATAGATAGATAGATAGATAGATAGAAAGAAATAAGATAGATAGATAGATAGATAGATAGATAGATAGATAGATAGAAGATAGGTACATACATATATACATACATGCATATATAGATGGATAGATGGACAAATATAGGTAGACAGATTTAGATAGATAGAAGATAGATAGGTGCATACATACATACATACATGCATGGATAGATGGATAGATGTAGGTAGACAGATGTAGATAGATAGATAGATAGATAGATAGATAGATAGATAGATAGATAGATAGATGATGGATGGATTTATTGATTTACCATGTGGTGTACGGTGTACATGTGATCCGAGAGCTAATATCAACAGTTATGATCACAGTAAAAGAATCTAGTTTTGCCTCAGCCATCTCTCAAGGGGAATGAGACTATTTGGCAAATTGCAGCCGACAGAACTGAAGTAGCTTGTGATTTTATTGTTATGACATTAAGGAAAACACATGAAAGCGTCTGTCTATGTTTCTGACAGTGAGTTCATGATAGCGTGCTGTGGAAAGAAAACACACAAATAAATGTCCCAGATGTCCCAGATGTCAGGTGGCTGAACAGGGTCAGGTGGAAGGGTGCAGAGACGAATGGAGAGAGGGGTGTCCACGCTTGTACTGTACCTTTTATGAGGGAGCTCAGCCTGGCTGCTGTCACACTGGCCCCTAGCAGTGCAGGAAGAGGGCTATGGAGCCCTGTGGTCCTGGTTGATTAGGCTGGGACAAGCGTAGGCTCCAGAGTTGTGGATGAGAGCAGATCACAAAGGGCTGAGGGCCGTGTGGTGATGAGGGCCCTATCTCCTGGTCTACACTAACTGGTGGGAACTGGACTCCTAGGGGAAAGGCACTGTGTCCTTCCTTGGGTCTAGTTCATGAGGTGATGGGATGGAGAGGGGGCGGGGCCTTGCTGGAGGGAGCAGGTAACTGGGGGAAGGTCCTTGGGAGCTACAAGTTGTCCTGTCCTTCCTCACTGTCCCTCTGCTTCCTGTCCACCATGAGGTGAGCAGCTCTCCTCCCCCACAGATCCCGAAGGCCGTTTAGAGCCACCCCACGTCCACAGCAATGGAACCAGCCAACCAGGAACCCAAACTGCCAAGACCATGAGTCAAACTAAATCTTCCCTGAAGTCATCTGGCGCTGCCATTTGTCATGGCAATCAAGACCTAACGAAGACCTCCATGTCAGGCACCAAACCACATGGGAACCCCAGGCAGCAGTGGCCACTGTCAGGCCCAAGAACGAAGCCACCTCAGGTCTTCCATCCTAGAATCATCCCTGAATATAGATTGATCATTGGGATGCCATCATGAATCAAGTTTCACTTATGAACACATAAAAACAGTGATGCAGAGGTGTCAATGCTGAGAGGGAAGGAGGGAGGACACAACCCTGATGTGTGTGTGACACCCTGCATACTATACTCGGGGACACAGTACATACAGGGCTCTGCGTGGCCTGCCTTGCCACCAACTACTAGGGGTCACGGGAGGAATCCCACATGGTCGTGGGGGCTATTGCACACATATTCCCAGATACAGGTGGTTAGCAGACCCCTGACTGCAGGTAGGCCAGTGTGTGGATGGCTGCAGCTTAGGCTGCAATGGATGCTGGGAAGCAGAGAGCCTCTGGGCAGGGGGAGGAACATGCCTTATTTGGGTATGAGTATAAAAGCAGCCCACACTTGGCAAACACACACTGTGTAAATGCTTTAGTTTTTTGCTCTTGCTTTTTAAATTACAATTTTGTATGTGTGTGTGTACGTGCATGTGTGCACATGTAGGTCAGAAGACAACCTGTGGGAGATAGTACTCTCCTTTACTACGTAGTTCCTGGGGATCAAACTCAGGTCATCAGGCTTGGTGGCAAGTGTATACACTTGGGCCATCTCATTGGTCCTGCTTTTGTTTTTGAGAAGAGTCTCAAAGGGCTGGCCTGGAACTCATGGTAATCCTCCTGTCTCAACCTCCCGAGTGCTGGGATAACAAGTGGGAGCCATCACACCTGATGATGTTTTATCTTTCTTGGCTGTCCCCATCTTCTTCACAGACCTCTCTGGAAAATGGTCCTCTTAGCTCCATGGTGCAGTTGAAGAACTGGGGCACAGAAAGGGTCCAGAGTCACACATTGGACCTATGTGGGAGCCTGGACTTGAAGCCAGCTGTTTAGCTACCATATCACATCACCAAAAGGTGCACAGGGAAGAGACCAGCAGGAGATGTGGTGAAAGACCTGGGCAGAGGCAGAGCAGAGATGAGTGGCAGGTTCTCCTCCTGCCTGCAGCATCCGGACAGAGAATCCTCTCAGCCCTGCTATTTCCTCCCATCCAGAAGCTGTCACCTAGCCGGCTACAAGGAAAGCATCTGGACTCCTGGCAGGGCCGTCTCCAGTCCCCAATGCAGGACAGCCTGCTGGTCCCATTTTTCAGCTATAGCCGGCGCCGGCCCTGCCTACTTCAGGAAATCCTGCCACTGCTATTTTAGGAAAGTTGATGGCTTTTTTTTCTGGTCTTTCAGAGAGCCTGACAGATGGCCACAGATTTGTACGATGCATTTTCATGGTGGTGTCTGAGGCTCTCCAACTGATTCTTCCTGCTCCGTCAGGCACTTCAGCCAGATTTGCTCCTTCAGTAAATATTTAAGGAAAGCCTGCAGTGCACAGGGCTCAGCAATAGGCGCCAGGAGAGGAATCAAATGGCATTTATTGGCTATGTATCATGCAGTGGGGTAGGAGATTACAGGTAGGACTAGCGCCATTCCGAGCGCCACTTGGTTCCCCAGTGAACTGTGTTAATGAATAGTTCTTTGATCGCTAGTCCAGCTCGCAGGCATCCTCTGGGATGTATTTCTGTAGCTCCATCCCAGGATAGTAGAGGAACATGTCAAATTCTAGAGAACCCAGCTGCTTTCAAAAGAAGAAAGCTGAAAGTGTGGAGGGTCGCCCCTGCGGCTGCCTTGCTCAGGGGCCTCTGTGCCAAACACAGATGGCCAAACACAGGCCATCAAAGCTGAGAGAGGTACCTGGGAGGAAATACAACAGATTCCTGCAGCCACATGCTCAGACTGTTGCAAGGCCTCAGTCCTGCCTGCCCAGGTGATGACTCGGAGGATGGACTCCCCTTGGGTCTCAATGTTCCATCTGTAAAATGAAATGGATAAAGGCACTGGCCTTTCAGGGTGGGTGGGGTTGAAAGAGACAGTGGGGTGGCCATGCTCTGAGCAGGCACTGGAGTCTGAAGTTTGCTGTGGGATGTCTTTCTGTGTGCTGTGAATATGTGTGGCTCCCATTGGATAATAAATAAAGCTGCATTGGCCTATGGCAGGGCAGGATGGAGCCAGACAGGAAAATCCAAAAAGAGATAGTAAGAGAAGAAGGGCAGAGTCGAGGAGATGCCAACCTGCCGCCCAAGGAGCAACAAGATGCCAGCAGACCGGTAACGCCACGGCCATGTGGTGACATATAGATTAATAGAAATGGGTTGAGTCAAGTTATAAGAACTAGCTAACAAGAAACCTGACCCATAGGCCACACAGTTTGTAAATAATATAAGCCTCTGTGTGTTTCCTTGGGACCAAGCAGCTGCAGGACACCGGTGGGAGAGATTTGTCCCGACTGCGGGGCTGGGCAGGACTGGAGGAACTTCCAGCTACAAAGGTCACCAAGCAGACCGACTGCTAGCTCTTCAAGGTTGATAGGAGCCCCAGCTTAAGGGAACAAAATGGCTTAGACACGTCTAGAAAGAAATGCTTAGGGTTAGGGGTCCCGGCACACCTGCACTGGCCTCAAGGAGACATTCTTACTGGTCTCAGTGCCAGGCTGGGACTGGGGATCTGGAAGGTTCTCTGTACTTGCCATTTTCTAAGAAAACCCAAAGGACTAGTTTCTTCATGGAAAGAATTACATTTTTTAGAAAGTATTTTCTTCTAAAAGCATCTTTTAAATTTGTTTTTAAAGCTGGGCAGTGGTGGCATACACCTTTAATCCCAGCACTCGGGAGCAGAGGCAGGCAGATCTCTGAGTTCAAGGCCACCCTGGTCTCCAGAATAAGTTCCAGGACAGCCAGGATTACACAGAGAAACCCTGTCTCAAAAACAAAACAAATTTGTTTTTAAATTACACTTATTTATTTATTGTGTGTGTGTGTGCATGTGCGCACATGTGTGTGTGTGTGCGTGCATGCGTGTGCATGTGTGTGTGTGTGTGTGTGTATGTGTGTGTATGTTTGCTCGTGTGTGTTCCACAGCACAGAAAACTCATGTGGGTCAGAAAACTCATAGAAGTCATTTCTTTCTACCATGTGGGTTCCAGAAACAGAACTCAAATTGTCAGGCTTGGTGGCAAAACTCTATCCACTGAGCCTTCTTGCTAGTCCCCTAAAAGCACACTCTTTTTGTTGCCACTGTTTTATTGTTGTAAATATTTTATGACATAATTGTCCAGGGCTGGAGAGATGGCTTTGTAGTTAATAGTGCAACAGCTGCTTTTCCAAAGGACTCAAATCCAGTTCCCAACACCCATGACATGCAGTTCTCAACTACCTCTAACTCCACTGGATCTGATGCCCTCTGCTGGCCTCCACAGGTACCTGCACTCTTGTGCACCTAACTACACATAGACACAGACATACACAATTTAAAATAAAATCTTGCGAAAATAAAGTTGAGAAGTGACTAGGTCACAGGCCAGGAATAGCACCTGGCTAAGCTAAGAGAGAATTTGTGATCATGCCAAAATTTAACTTATANTCTGATGCCTCTGGTTTCTCATGTGCACAAATATACACAGAGACATAAATTTAAAAATTGCATTTGAAATGGAACAAAATTGTTTTGTTTTTTGAGACAGGGCTTCTCTGTGTAACTGCCCTGGCTGTCTTGCAACTCGATACTGTAGACTAGGCTGGCCTTGAACTCACAGAGATCTGCTCATCTCTGCCTCCTGAGTGCTGGGATTAAAGGCATGTGCCACCACTACCTGGCTTAAAATAAAATCTTTTAAAAAAAAATTCCATAAAAGCATGTATCAAAGAAGACATTTTCTACATAAAGCTTCAATCCCAGAGAGAAGCAGAAATACGGTTGTAGCCAGATGTTACAGCCCTCACCATTCTGCCATCAGTTCCCCAACCACTTCAATGCAAGGGACAGACATAAACAGTCCTTCAGTGCTCTGCACCATTCTTCCAGGTACCCATGATGCCTTCAGCTGACACGGTCCACAGCCTCCCTCCTATAGTCTGTCCTCCAAGGAGGCTTTAGCTATATCTGGACAAACAAACTTCACACCTCTAAGACAACCTCCTGGTCATGACCAGCCATGAGGGTTGACACAGCAGATAGACCCAGGGTCGCTCTGGGTTCTCTTAAGACCTAGTCTCTGGCCCATCCATCTCTCCAGTGGGTCTTTGCCCAGCCTTAGCTGTGAATCAGCTGGCAAAGCCAAGCTCCCTGCCACTTACCTTTCCTGACACAAAAGAATCCAGGTCTCCCAGGCTCTGTATGCTGCCCCAATCCCTAATCTACCCAACAACAGGGTTAGCATGTATGTATACAGACATGCACACATGGCTCTAAGGCACAAATCCCTCCACTCCTGTGCAGAGGGACCCCCAGGCTCCCAATGTCTCTCCCTCTCTCCCCTGTCCTTCTCTGCCCCACCATACAATCTCCTCAGATTTAATGATGGCTGTGACTCTGTCCCTTTATTGTCACTAAGAATGCTGTAGCTCGGCACCGGCTAACTGGGCAGAGAGGCTCAGCCTAGCCAACCAAAGGGACCTACTAGTGTGGCGTCTCCTTAGACCCCAGGCTGTTGCCCCCCCTTCCCCTCCCCAGCCAGACAAACTGAGAACGGTAAGCCCCAGGGCACAACAAATGTCCCCAAATGAAGGAGACTAGGGCCAACGAGGAAGCAGGGTGTAGGAGACTAGGGTGGGGTGATGGGAGGAAGGGCTGGCCAGAGCAGGGAAAAAGAAGTGGTGGGCTAATTCAGGCATACGCCTCCCCCCCTCCAGGAGTGAATGCCTCAGCCTCACGGGGCTAACAATCCAAGGCAGCCGGTATGCCGGGTAGATGATTTCCCTTCTTGGAGTGGACAACACAGGACACCCTGCTCCAGGAAAACCTATAGAACTCAGCCAGGAGACAGCCCAGTTCCTTCTATATGCCAACCCATTAACATCTAACTCAGCTTTGGCCTGGAGACCTGGGCATCCATGGGGCATGGAACTTCACAGTGATCTGACAACAGGGACCTAATGTGTGTGAACCCCGAACTGGGATCCAAGAAAGTCAGGGGCAAAGGAGAGGCTGCAGGACTGACTGGCAGGGTGTCCACTCTGGCTGACCCGAGCCAGAGAAGCAGTGCCACAGACACGGTGGATACCAGATTACCCAGTGCCCAGGCTTTGTTTCCCAGGACATAGTTTGTTAATTTTTGCACCGTGAGGGATCAAACTCAGTGCCTAACATGGCCTTGGCAAGATTTCTACTCCTAAGCTACAGCNCCAGCCCTTCATCACCACGTGTTTCTGTCACCTGATTAAATGTAGGTTGGGGGACCAGCAAGATGGCTCAGCAGGTAAAGGTGCTTGCCATCAAGCCTGATGACCTGAGTTCAGTCTCTAGCACCTAAGTGGAAGGAGTGAACCAACTTCTGTAAATTTTCCTTCGACCACACATGTGCCATGGCATGGACATGGGCATATAAACAAACAAACAAGTAAAAATAATTTTTAACATGTACAAGTTGAGCATCTCTGGTCACAAAATCCAAAAGATAAATATCCCAAAATCTCTTCATTTTTTTCCCCCTTTCTTTTAAAACAGTCTCATTGTGTAGTCTAGGCTGGTCCAAACTTGCTATGTAGTCCAGGATGGCCTTTGTGGTGATATATTGTGTACCCTAATAAACTTTGCCTAAACATCAGAGAACACAATAAACCACTAGATTAAACATAGAGACAGACATTAAACATAAACACCACCAGACAGTGACGGCACACACTTTTAATCCCAGCACTCATGAGGCAGAGACCGTCTGGATCTCTGTGAGTTCAAAGCCACCCTGGACTACATGAGATTGACTCGGTTTAAGAGAGAAAACAGAGCCAGGCAGTGGTGGCACACACCTTTAATCCCAGCACTTGAGATCTCATGCCTTTGCTTGGGAAGCACACACGCCATTAATCCCAGGAAGTAATATGGCAGTGCAGAGAAAGGTATGTAAGTCCTGAGGAAACAGGAACTAAAGGCTGAGGAAGCTCATTGGGCTAGAGGCCTTTCAGCTGGAGCTCTTTCAGGCTGAGGAGTTGGTGAGGTAAGAGGTGGTGGCTGTGGCTTGCTCTGCTTCTTTGATCTTTCAGCTTTCACCCAATGTCAGGCTCCGGGTTTTTTATTATCTGACCTTTTAAAATCCGAACAACAGGCCTTGAACCCTTGATTCCCCTGCCGCCGCCTCTCAAGCGCTGAGGTTCCAGGTGGGTACCACCACATCTTGCCAAAATCCACACCTTTCTGAGCACTGACCTAACACCTCAAATGGAAAATTCCACACCTTGGAACCCCGCTTTGTACACTGTTATTAAACTGTTGAGTAAATAAATACTTTCAGGTGGTGAAAGGAATCTTACGTCCCTAAGACATCTCATTGTACAACATAAGTATTTAAAAGTCTCGAGCTCTTCTGGTCCTGAGCATTTTAGAGTTGGATACACAATCTGCCCAGGGAGCTTTGGTGTGCGTCTCTGACTCTTCANGTCTGAACGACGCATTCACTCTATGCTCATCACCAAGGGCTGTGAGGCCCCTGCCCACGAGAATCTCTAAACATGCACATGTCCTGCCTGAGGCTCTCTCCTCCAGGCCATTTTAATCATCACAATCCCTAGCAAAAAGCACAAGAGATGTGAAAAAAAGTACCATGCCAGACATTGGTGAAAAGGGTACTTGTTGAAAGCTTGGGGCAGAAAGGAGGTCCGTTGCCCCGTGTGACACCCTGGGAAGGTGTGTACTGCATGTGTTAGGCAGCTGTGAGGGCTGTGAGGGCGGCACTTGCAGGTAGGAGTGAATCGCAGGCACACTCACAGGGACAGATTCACAAACAACAAAGCTCCGGCTCCACGCAACTCCTCCCTGTGTCAAACCCACGTATGCAAGCACCCCCATATCTGTGTGCTCATACACATGTAAAACACGCACGCGCACACACACATGTGCACCACATGCACTCATGAAAATGGAAAAACAAAACAACAAAACCTACTCTTTGATGATGACAAACTCAGAGGCAGACAGATGCCAGATTGGCTGAGTCAGCAACATGGCCGCCCGCTCCCTCCCCCCACCCCCCTCCCAGCAGGCCCTTTCCTCTTCCTCATCATGTGGAGAGGATGTGGTTACAGGGAACAATTCAGGTAAGATAATGCCCATCAGGAAATAAGGGCTCTTTCTCCCTTCTGTCCCTCTTCCCAGCAAAGAAGACTGCCACATAATCTCCCACAGATTCCCTGGTGCTAGCTGGGCATCCCATGACCCAGCCCAAGACTGCCACTGTGGCTGGCTGGCTCCAATGAAGTAGACAGAATTTTCTTGAAGAACAGAGCTTAATAGAAAGTTTGTACTTTAAAAAAAAGAGAACTGTGATGATTAGCTTTCATTGTCAATGTAAGAAGACCCAGCCCTCTGTGGGCAGCATCATTCCCTAGGTTTGAGTCTTGGACTGTGTAAGAGTACAGAAAGCTAGCTCTATACATACATTTCTCTCTGCTCTGGGCTGTGGGTGTGACTAGCTGTTTTACATTCCTGGTGCTTTGATGTTCTGTCTTCACCCCAGAAAGACTGAGGCAGAAGTAGTTGCTCACTCCATGGAGTCTCAGGCCAGCAATGAAGGCCTAAAGTTCCCTGGAGGGTCACTGCTACCAAGTCTACCTTAAAATGCCCAGGAAGTTGGAGTCTGAGGTCAGCTGACAACAGCCACAGCCATAAACGGATGCCTCAGAGTTAGATGGGCTTGGACGTGGACCCACTACCTTCCTCTGACTCCTTCCTTACCTGGGCACTAGCCTGTTGAAAGGTTCTGAGAGAGTCTTCCCCTGTCACTCTCCTCTGGAGATGACCCCTCCCCTAACACTGGGTCACCAGTCTTCCCATCTATCAATCCAGTCAAGGTGACAAACAAGACCAGTCATTACTTTCACTAAGATTGACCTCAGAGAGGTCAAAATGGGGCCATTGCCTCTGACTCTGAGGAGATAAAGCCATGAACTGTCTGCCCATGAGTGTGACCAAGCAGATGTTTAATTCTGGGGCAACACACAGTAGGACCCTCCCACAACCCTGATCGAAGGTTGAGCTCCCACAGCTCCTTTCTATTTTCTGTATTTTCGATGCTAGTTTCCCTTCGGGCCTCTATCTTCATCTCCTGTTGGCTTTTCTGTGTTCCCCAAGTTCCTTTGTGCTGTGGTCTGGTTCTCCCCCTACCTCATTTTCTCGTCTCCATCCGAAGCCTCTACAACTAATTTTTGTCTCATTTTAAGATCATATTTCCTTGAGGTTTACCGTGAACACAAGACAGCTTTCTGCAATTTACCTCCATTTCCTGTGGTAAATCTTTTTGAAAAATGTGTTTTTCCTCAGGGGGACGGAGCCTCTCCCTCCTCACTGCAGGATGTGGCCTACCATGTTAGAGAGTTCATGTTCAGGGCTCATCCTGTGACAAAGAGATGTCTGCTTGGGCTTAGAGTGTGGGGGATGCTGTTTGGGTCCCTCCTGGCCAACCTGGTTACTATTAGACCTTCATTTCAGATGTCAAAGCAGAGGCTTTGGCCGTGAACACGCAGCCCAGAGCCAAGTCCCCAGCTTCTGGCAGCCATTTTCTTGGAGGGTTGTGCTGGCTCCAGAGACTTCTTCCACTTCTGCTGCCTGACAATCCAAAGGGAAATTTATTCACAGATAATTTGAAACAGTCTCAAAGCCCTCTCAATGCCAGAGAGTTTGAGTAGAAAATCTACAGGCCCCAGAGGGTGGCAGCCCACAGCTATTCCTGTCTTGGCCCTTCCTCTCTTCCAAATTGACATCCCGGAAAACCCCCATTCCCATTCAGTCACTGCAAACTGGGCCAGGGACATTGCTGTGTGGGGATGGAGAGGGATGGACGAGGTATGACTTGTCTATGGTACCCTCTGCACAATGGTAAGGCCAGGCTAGATGACTATGTATTTATTTGTTCGTGTGCATGCACACACACACACCAGTGCACTTCAGTAGAAGTCAGAGAACAACCTGCAGGGTCAGCTCTCCCCTTCCACCGCATGAGTCCAAGGGATTGAGCTCAGGTCGTTAGACTTGGTGGAAAGCGCCTGTACCCCCTGAGCCATCTCATCCGATTGTTTATTCATGGACAGCCTCTCAGGCATGCCAGGCCAGCACACTGTCACTGAAGCTACACCTCAGCCCCCAGCCCTCACCAACCTTCTGCAAGCACTGGTAGTCCTGCAGCCTTCCACCTGGCTACCCAGATGGTGGCCCTCAGTGCTAATCCCTGGAGAGGATGGCAGGCAGGACCCAGTCCCTGAAGCAGAGGGACTTAAGAATGCCTGGCTTCCCCTCTTGTGGTTTCTTGTGCTGATGAGCAGGAGAGCAGAGAAAAATAAATCCAAGACCTTTGTTTTTCTCCACATGAATCTCCAGCTGGTTTCTACTCTGGGGTCCAGTCTCCACTGGCTGCTCTGTCGCCAGGCGGAGCTGGGAGATTTCTTTCCCTAAAGTACCTCAAACAGAAGCCCCCAAACTGTCCCCTTTATCAAGACAGCCACCGTCCGGATGAAGTACTTGCCGTTTACAGATTCCAAGGACAGTACTCTCACATCCATGGCAGCCTGGTGGCAGCTGCTGGCTTCCCTTTTCCTCCCCACTTCTTGATGGGGAACTCAGCTAGAGCCTCATCAACNCGCCCCCCAAGACCTTACTTTCCAATCTCTCCCTGACTGTTGCCATGCTGGGGATGGAGAGGAGGATAGACTCCAAACCCTTGGATTCCAGGATCACCCCTGCTGAGGCTGGCAGGCAGGCCTCTTCTAGAGCTAAGAGCTCTTTCCATCCCTTGCAGGAGCAGGTGACACTCACTGGTCAGCTTCTCCCTTTCTGGGTCAGCCCTCCAGCCCAGGAACCCTGGCAGGTACCTATCTCTGTAAAGCAGTGGTTCTCAACCTTCGTAATGCTGCGACCCTTTAATACAGTTCCTCATGTTGTGGTGACCCCAGCTATA
The DNA here is from genome assembly GCA_001675575.1 of Neotoma lepida. NCBI lineage: Eukaryota > Metazoa > Chordata > Mammalia > Rodentia > Cricetidae > Neotoma > Neotoma lepida. Next base: position 1,423,309 of record LZPO01096787.1, read on the forward strand.
AAATTATTTTTATCGCTACTTCGTAACTGTAATTTTGCTACCGTTATGAATCGTAATATAAAGATCTATTATGCAGGATGTCTGATACACACACCCCCAAAGTGGTGATGACCCACATACAGGTTAAGAACCGCTGCTGTAATGGGAGGGCCCTGTGGGTGTTAAGCACAGGAGGTCTAGTGGAGGAGCTCAGGCTGGTTGACCCAGCAAGGGCACCTCTGCTCCTCAGCTTGCTTCACCATTTCGTGGATGCTGACTGTGGTCGCTGCTAACTGAACTCCACATGCTTCATTTCCCCCAGGAAAATCAAATGCCTGTAGAGAATGCAGACACAAGCATGTCCAGAGGCTTGGGAAGTCAGTGCCTGACCTCCACCTCCCAAAATGGGCTTTCTGTTATACTGGCTTTTCCAAAGGTCATTAATGTCATTTCTGTGGTGTTATTTTAGTCACATGTGTGTGTGTGCATGTGGAGAGCAGAGGTCAATATTTGAGTGTCTTCCTCACTCGCTCTCCATTGGT
>LZPO01096788.1:10576-25606 GCA_001675575.1 Neotoma lepida
GAGGCCCACAAAGAAAACATCTAATAAAAATAACAAGGCCAGAAAACAAGTAGCTGCTGTGGACGACCTTGATGACTTGAATGAGTCTTCTGAAACAGCCTCTGAGGACTGTGAGCTACAGTGCCCCGATTATGAGAGCATTTTGTGTGAAATTGAGCATCTCAGAATGAAGTATAGAGATATTGTTAGTCTATTGAAAATTTGGGAGCAGTTAATTCATATAAAAGATTAACAGAATTAACAGAATTAACAGAATTTTTAAAAATTTTTAAAAAGCCACTGTGAACTACTTACAGGGAAACTTAAAAGAATGGAAAATAAATTTAAGNAGTTACAGAAGGAAGTATCAGAAACAAAAGAAGCAAGATCACAGAGCATGAAAAGATAGACTGGAAACAAGAACTCTCCAATTTGAGATCTGCATTGAAAAAGAGGAAGAGAAGCAGNGAAGTGTGGATCTGAGAAAGTGTTTTCTGAGAAAACTATGGAGCAGCTTAGGAGATGAGCAATATCAGAACGAGGTTGAAGGGAAGCAACAGCTTGAAGTTTCTCTCAGAACATTGGATATGGAGTTGAAGNCGGTAACAAGTCATTTGAACCAGATTTCAGAGGAATGAAATGAGATTTAGAGGCAGCTTTTCCNAGAACACAATGCCAGAGTGTTACAGAATNGGATTCTAGCAAATTACCTTTGTAAACAAAAGGAGATAGAAATGGCTCAGAAGAAAATGACTTTTTAGGTTTCTGTTAGTCATGAGAAAGAAAAAGACCTATTGCATAAAAACCAGAGGTTGCAGGATGAAATTGCCGTGTTAAAACTGGAGCTGGATACAGTAAAAACCCACAGCCAGGAAAAGGGGAATTACCTGGAGGATATTAAGACTGCAAATGAACAGAGTGATAAGCTTCAAAGGATGATAAAGCTGAATGAAGGAACATTTACAAAAACAATATTGCACTATAATGGACAGATTAATAATCTTACAACTGAGAATACAATGCTGAGTTCTAAGCTGGGGAATGAAAAACAAAATAAAGAAAGACTGGAAACAGATGTCAAATCATTCCGATCCAAATTGGCTTCTGCTATTCATGACCATGCTGAAATTCAGACATCCAAAAGAGATCTAGAAATTGCTTTCCAAAGAGCAAGAGATGAGTGGGTTCATTTGCAAGACAAGATGAATTTTGNTATGTCTAACCTAAGAGATAACAATGAGATTCTCTCCCAACAGCTTTCTAAAACTGAAAGAAAATTGAATAGCCTAAAAATTGAATTTCATCATACAAAAGATGCACTTAGAGAAAAGACTTTGATTTTGAAACATGTACAAAGAGACCTCAACCAGACACAGTGCCAGATGAAGGAAGTTGAGCATATGTATCAAGATAAACAAGTGAAAGAAAGAATCTGTGGAGGANAGTCTATNTCAGCTACAGAGCGAAAACATGTTGCTCNGACAGCAGTTAGATGATGCTTCCAACAAAGCTGATGGCAAAGACAAGACAATAGTGAATCTCCAAGACCAGTTTCATGATATGCTAAGCAGACTCCAAGCTGAGAGTCAGAAGCACAGGCTGATGCTGGAAGACAGAAATAAGGAGTTAGTCAATGAGTGCAATCACTTAAAAGAGAGAACGTGTCAGTATGAAAACAAGAAAGCAGAAAGAGATGTGGTTGTGAGGCAGCTTCAACAGGAACTGCCTGATGCNCTGAAAAAGCAGTCGATGTTAGAGGCCTCGCTAGANGTTTCCTCACATTACCNCAGTANCTTAGAAGATGAGGCACGAGATTTAAAGAAGAAATTAGGTCAAATCAAAAGTCAATTTCAAGAAGCACAGCATCAGCACAGAGAGGCTGTACAGGGTGCTGAGAAGATGCAAGACCACCTACAAAAGCTTGAACTTGAAAATTAGAATAAAAAAGCAATCAGAGAAAATGAGTAACTTTAGGAAAACCTATCAAGTGTGAATTTGTCTGAAGAGGACAAAGAAAAACTAAAGAAACTTGCTGAGTTGAAAGACTCTCTGGAATATACTTTGGACCAAGAACAGAAGAAAAACAATGTGTTAGAAAAAGAACTGACAGAATTTAAGGAACTCTTAAAAATTACCAAAAAAGAATTAAATAAACATGAAAGCAGAAAACTTAATCTCCATCAAGATACAAAAAACAGTCAATTTGAAATGGATATCCCAGTTAATATGCTAAGAAAAAAGACTGATGACCTTACATCAAAACTGGAAACTATATCTTCAAAAATTTACATCTGGATAAAAGAAATAAGTTTCTTCAGCAGGAATTACTATTGATGAAAACTGTACAAAAGAAGTGTGTGAAAAAGAGAATAACAAGAAACTGGACCAAGAAGTAGTAAGCCTCAGAAGTCATGTGGAAGAGAACATGGTGGAGCAGAGTCATGTGCAGCAGTATAGGTGAGAGGTCAAGGAGCGAGCAAGGCAGGACTTGGTGGAGAAGTTAAAACAGGTCAACCTCTTCTTGCAGGCACAGGCAGCAGCATCTCAGGAAAACCTGGAGCAGTTGAGAGAGAACACTAATGCTTCAGTGAGGAGTCAGATGGAGCTCCGGATTAAGGACCTGGAATCCCAGCTCTCCAAAATGAAAACTCAGGAAGACTTTGATAAATTAGAACTAGAAAAATATAAGCAACTCTACCAAGAAGAATTTTGAGTTAGAAAAATCGCTGTCAAGCGAGCTAAACAAGACAAATGAGAGGCTGGAGGAGACCAGCACTAAACTGCTTCTGGAGGGACAGCAGAACAGATTGTTGCTAAGCTCTTAGTACACGGCTTATTGTAGAGTGTCCTTGCGTTGGAAGTCTTCATAATAGTTTGGTATTCAATAGGACTCTTATTCCAAGAGAAAACACAGTGATTCCTACCTCAAGCCTACAGCCATCAAATACAAGAATGGAAATCTACCTGACCAACATGCATCAGGAGTTGGAAAAAAGTATAAATAGAGAACTTAAAGAAGATGTTGCTGAACTTGAATCTGAGTTTTGCAGAGTTTCTCCCCTTGGATCTGCTACTAAACCAGGTCAAGATCTACTCTTGGAAGCATCGCAAGAATATATACACATTTTAAAGAAAAAATACATGATCTGCTGAATTTAAAAAACAAGAAAGAAAAGGCATGATAATAGAAGTGGNACTGTTTGGAAGAAGGACCAAAGNAAGAGAGGACCAGAGAAGATAAAGGGGCGCGCNCTGAGTGTGTATTAAATTTCTCAGTGAACTGAGTGTGGTGTTGCACAGCTTCAATCTCAGCCCTTGGGAAGCAGAGGCAGGCAGCTGTCTCTGTCATTTCCAGAATTTGGGAAATTGCTTACACTGCATTCCCTGTTTATTTAGGTAATATATCCTTCTGAGGTCTTTGATGTAGTTGAAGACTAGATAGTTATAATTATAGTTTTCCTTAGTCATGATAAAAGATAAATTAGATATGAAACCTTAGACTCACAAATATAGGATAAATAGGATATTTTCTTTAATTTTGCCAAATATAAATAGACTAGATATTGTAACTGTAATTCTTGCTTGATAACTGTTCTTTTATATGTAATTTTCTTGGTTAAAGTTAAAACCTTCCTTTTTGATTAGATAGAAAATGGTAAGTAAGAAAAGGATGTCTCTCTGTATGCTGTGAATATGTGTTGCTCTGATTGGTTGATAAATAAAGCTGCATTAGCCTATGGCAAGGCAGCTTAGAGGCAGGCGGAAATCCAAGCAGATAGACAAGAAGAGAAAGAAGAGGGCAAAGAGACGTGATCCCACCATCCTGAGAGCAGCATGTAATGGCACACAGGCAAAGCCACAGAACATGTGACATATAGATGAAGAGAAATGGGTTNATTTAAAATATAAGAGCTAGCTAGCAAGAGGCCTGCCATAGACCATACAGTTATATTATAAGCCTCTGTGTGTTTACTTGTCTGAGCNGCTGTGGGACGGGCGGGACACAGGAAAACTTCCAGCTACCCACGTTTGCCTGCAAAAGCTTAATTTTCTCTGACTAAAATGTGAATTGGTGCTCAAGAACATAACTTCAAAGTTGCTTCATGAAAGATATTTTTTAAGTATTTGGATTTATCAAATAGTCTATACCTTAAAATGTATCTTGAAAGNGTGCTCGTGGTGTCTGGAGTGAAGAAATTTAGGTAAAAAGAAGTTTGAAGAATTAAACAGCTTTATGTAAAATCGGTTCATTTTGCTTCAAGATGNTGCAGTAACTTAGTAAGGACTCTGCGTGCCGCTGTTCACCAACCAGGAAGAGATTGTGCCAGAGCTCAGAACCACCGAGTTTACAGCACAAAGAGCAGACTGATACTAACCCTCCTCCTAGCTCCGCCAAACTCAAGTCTTTATTCGGCTGCATTCCAGGCTTCTCTTCCACACACTGGGGGTCCGGGCGGACACAGCTGGGTCCTGAAGCACATTCCGAGACCTCTCAGGGTCTGAGCAAGATCCGCAGGACAGCAATGGCGACTGGGCAGAGGGGCGCGGACTACAGAGGATTCGTGCTGCTCTCCATCCTCCTGGGAACCGGATGGGAAGCCCGAGCAGGAAAGATTCTCTACTCCGTGTCTGAAGAGACAGACAAAGGGTCTTTTGTGGGAAATATCACCAAGGATCTGGGACTGCAGCCTCGGGAGCTGGCGGAGCGCAGAGTCCGCATCATCTCCAAAGGTAAGACACAGCTTTTCTCTCTGAACCCGCGAAGCGGCAGCTTGGTTACGGCGGGCAGGATAGACCGGGAGGAGCTGTGCGCCCAAAGCCCGCGGTGTCTCATAAGCTTTAACATCTTGATAGAAGATAAAATGAATCTTTACCCTATAGAGGTGGAAATAATGGATATTAATGACAACATCCCCAGATTCTTAACGGAAGAAATAAACATAAAAATAATGGAGAATGCAGTTCCTGGGGTGAGGTTTCCACTAAAGGAAGCTACAGATGCAGACGTGGGCGCGAACTCCCTTCAAAAATACCAGCTCAGCCCCAATCGCCACTTCTCCCTGGTTGTGCAAAATGGAGATGATGGAANTAAGTACCCGGAACTGGTGCTGGAGAAGGTTCTTGATCGGGAAGAAGAGGGGATTCACCATCTGGTCCTCACAGCCTATGATGGCGGAGACCCACCCAGATCTGGCACCGCCAGCATCCGCGTGACAGTGGTGGATGTGAATGATCACACGCCAGTCTTCTCTCTGCCCCGGTATCAAGCTACGGTCCCTGAGAACGTGCCAGTAGGCACAAGACTTCTCACAGTAAATGCTATCGACTTGGATGAGGGGGTCAATGGGGAAGTGACATACTCTTTCTGGAAAATAACTCCAGAACTTCTACAAATATTCCATCTGAGTTCCCTGACAGGAGAACTGTCTACTTTAAAAGGTCTGGATTATGAAGAATCTAGCTTCTATGAACTGGAAGTTCAAGCTCAAGATGGTGCTGGTAGTCTGACCAAGGCAAAAGTACTGATCACAATTTTAGACGTCAATGACAATGCCCCAGAAGTGACTGTCACATCTGTGAGCAGCCCAGTCCCTGAAGATACACCACCTGGGACAGTGGTCGCTCTTTTCTACCTCCAAGACAAAGATTCAGGAAAGAATGGGGAGGTGACCTGCTCTTTTCCAGAAAAACTGCCTTTTAAGTTAGAACGATCAATTGATAATTATTACAGGTTGGTCNCTGCACAAAACCTGGACCGGGAAAAGATGTCTATATACAACATCACACTGAAAGCCACAGATGGTGGAATTCCTCCTCTGTCCACAGAAACTCACATATCCATTCATGTGTCAGACACCAATGACAACCCACCCACCTTCTCTGATTCCTCTTACGCCATCTACATCCCCGAGAACAATCCCAGAGGTGCCTCCATCTTCTCAGTGACTGCTCAAGACCCTGACAGTGACAAGAATGCCCAAGTCACTTATGCTTTAGCTGAGGACACCATCCAGGGGGTACCAGTGTCTTCCTATATCTCTATCAACTCTGACACTGGTGTCCTATATGCACTCGGATCCTTCGACTATGAGCAGTTTCGGAATCTACAACTAAGAGTGACTGCCCGTGACAATGGGGACCCACCTCTCAGTAGTAATGTGTCATTGAATCTCTTTGTGCTGGACAAGAATGACAACGCCCCTGAGATCCTATATCCTACCCTACCCACTGATGGTTCCACAGGGGTGGAGCTGGCTCCCCGCTCTGCAGAGCCTGGATACCTAGTGACCAAGGTGGTGGCTGTGGACAAAGACTCAGGCCCAAACGCTTGGCTGTCCTACCGCCTCCTTAAAGCCAGTGAGCCAGGACTTTTCTCAGTAGGGCTGCACACAGGTGAGGTNCGCACAGCNAGGGCCCTTCTNGACAGAGATGCGCTTAAACAGAGCCTCGTGGTAGCTGTACAGGACCATGGCCAACCTCCACTCTCAGCCACTGTGACACTCACTGTGGCTGTGGCCAACAGCATTCCTGATGTTCTGGCAGACCTAGGCAGCATCAGGACCACCAGCGAACCTGATGATTCAGACATCACTCTCTACCTGGTNGTGGCAGTNGCCACTGTTTCCTGTGTTTTCCTTGTCTTTGTCACTGTGCTATTGGCTCTCNGACTGTGGCGTTGGCACAAGTCACACATGCTACAGGCTTCAGGTGGTGGGCTGGAAGATGTGCCTGCCTCACACTTTGTAGGTTTGGATGGGGTTCAGGCCTTCCTACAAACATATTCCCATGAGGTTTCACTCACCGCAGACTCTCGAAAGAGCCACATTATCTTCCCTCAGCCCAACTACGTGGATACTCTTATCAGCCAAGACAGCTGTGAGAAAAGTGATTCTTTGTTAACACCCATAGATTTTCAAGAATGTAAGGGTGAAACCCCAAGTGTGCAGGTGAGTTCCCTTCTTTACTTTTTCTGTGCCTGTGTATGCAGTGTGCTCATGATGCCAGGTGTCGTCTACTATTGCTTTCTACCTTGTCTAATGAGGGAGAGCCTCTTATTTAAAGCCAGCGCTGGCCAATTTGACTAATGTGGCTAGTCAGCTTGCTCTGAGATCCCCTGTCTCCATCTCTTGTGCTCTGGAATCACAGGTGGGCAACTATGCCTACCTGGTACTTACACGGGCTCTGGGGTTCAAACTGTGATTCTCACACTTTCAAGTCTAGCAATTTATCCATGAGCCATCTCCAAAGGNCCATCTTCCTTTATCTTTATTTCCACAAGAATTATATTTTACGTGAAATGTCTCTGTCATTTTGCAAAAACAAGAACTTGGAAAATATAGGTTTATAACCATTAAAATGTTGCAGAAAAGTTTACCATTTTATTTCAATGGTTGTACTTTAGCAAGAAGCACATAGGTTATGATGTCTTTTAATTAAGCCCTGTGGACAAGAATGTGAATAAGTAGGCTAACACATTTTTGTTCTGGCTACTGACTTTCCACTTTGTTTTCTTAACTCAAATATTATCTAAGTGAAAATTAATTGTTGGGTCTTTCTCTCTAACTATCTTCCTGGGATTCTTCTTAGAATTCAAATCTGTAGAAGANTGTTAATGATCTTTTCAACCTGAAGCATTTCTCTGCTTTGCTTCTATCTCCATGTAATTCAACTTAGTGGCCTTAAAAAGCATGATTACTTGCTCAACTATGTAAAGCATACTCATCTACTAAAGTTGGGTTGCTCATAGAATACTAGATAGACGCTTCGAGGATGAAATNTATCCAGCTGGGCAGATACCTTACTCAGTAAAATGCTTCCNGCACAAGCATGAATACCTAAGTTCAAGTCTCAATAATCGTGTGAAAAATACAGGTATGGTGATGCATTTTTAACCGAGTGCTGTAGAAGCAGATAGTCAGATCTCTGAGATTAGTCTGACCAGCCTAACCTAACTGGTGAAGCTCAAGTCCCTGACTTAAGAAATAAGGTGGATGATTCCTGAGGATATGCTTGATATCCACCTCTGGCCTACACACACACACACACACACACACACACACACACAGAGAGAGAGAGAGAGAGAGAGAGAGAGAGAGAGAGAGAGAGAGAGAGAGAGAGAGAGTTCACACAAAAGAATGAAATGTGTCAAGCATCACTAAGATCTGTATAAAAAAATAGGCATGGTATCTAATACCACACTAAAACTAATTGGTCAAAATAGATTAAATATGTCAAATAAGATGACNTTTCAAGGTAGGTGTGGTTTCACTTGATTGCAACATTCAGGAGACAAGAAGCAAGACCTCTAAGCTAGCCTCTTCTTCTATCTCAATCCCCAGTATCTTTTCAAGTGTTGTAACTCTATTTGAAAAATGGACAACTGAATGTCTTCACACACAACTCCAACCTATTCTTTTGGTGGTACTCCAGCTGAAGTATCTGTGGAGATACTGGAAATGCTGGTTCTATGAAATAACCACCTCAAACTGTCTAACTCAAGACCAAATTCACTTTCATGTATCCATTCTTCTGGGGGACAAAAGATTAGAAATAAGTAAGTTTGGGGATTGACTACTTCCATATTCTTTCAGAGTGTTTTCTGTACTACGCTTATCTGTAAGANGAATATGACAAGATGATAATGACTACTGGGACCCTCTGAGTGATAANTAAAATTATCTGTATTTTTTGGTATTTTCCATATGAGCAAGCATTTGGTAGCATGAGAGAATATTTCACTCCTGTGGTGTTCCAATGTGTAATCATTTAGGGAGAGAACAATATTGCATTTTGTGAAGAAAGACACGCTAGTGTAAATAGGGTTTCCAGATATAGTGAGAATAATAATAATAATAATATCAACACATTAGATTCTCAAATACATTTTTAAACAAAGAGAAGTCATCACTAAACTCAGGGAGCTATTGAAAGCAAGTTTCCCATGGAGGTTTCCCTCCAATTCTGAAGTTATCTTGAAGTATAAAGCAAGTGCTTAAGAAGGAACCAGTACTGGAGTTCTATAGACTTTAGTCCCTTTATGTCACAAGGTAAGCTATTGTTCCCTTGGTGATTTGAACATTGACTTCATAGTTTATAATGAGAATAACTGTAGTGGGAGATGAGTGGTCTAACAGTTCAGCCTCTATTATTTCTTTACCTGAGATAGTGGAAGTGAGAATCACATAATACTACTGTAAGGCAATTGTTCAAAGTATTTTGTGGTATGAGTTGCATCTTTGAAAAAACATATCTAATGCCAGCATTTGGGAGGTAGAAGCAGGTGGATCTCTGTTATTCAAGGCCAGCCTGATGGATATACTTCCAGGACAGCCACACTATGTAGATAGACCCTGTGTCAAAAGAAGAAAAAGAGGAGGATGAAGAAAGGAATAAGAAGAAAGGAAAAAGAGGAGGAGGAGGAGGAGGAGGAGGAGGAGGANAGAAGAAGAAGAAGAAGAAGAAGAAGAAGAAGAAGAAGAAGAAGAAGAAGAAGAAGAAGAAAAGAAGTGACACTCTTAGAAAAGTAATGCAGTATGAAGTAAATCAAATTGGATATGCCTTAAAAAGGAGATAAAGCACTAGAGAAAAAAAGAAGGAAAATTATCCCACCCTATTGCTGCTCAATAAATATGCAACGTTATTACTCCTTGAGATTATTTAGGACAAGGCTGTGTCAGAGTCATGGCTCATTAGTGGAGTATTAAAGATTAAAGTATGCTTATGTCAACAGATATTATGACTTTAGAGACAAAGTCCTGGAAATTTGTGCTAAAAATCATTTCTGACAATAGATTTTATATGTTATTAAATATATGGAAATTACTGATTAAGAACTTCAAACAGCAGAAGTTGCAGTTTCTTACTGTGGACTTTGGGTGCCGCTGTTGGCCAGACTGGAGAGCTTGAAGCGCCACTTCCTGCGCAGCCGCAGAGCGCTTTCCGAGGCGCCCTTTCTCCGCCTCATCCTTTACACCGCTTTTCCCAAGCAAAAGAAGAATCGTTTCGTGGACTAGATCTGGCATCAAAGTCCATTTGGAGCCCAGAATATCAGCAGCACGGAGCTTCCTCGTAACCCGGCGTCTCCAGGCTGGTGAGCAAGCAAAGGGGAACAAGAAGGATGCGGGAAGGCGCTGCCGAGAGGCGCCGGGTGCAGAGGCTGCCAATGCTCCTTCCCTTCCTGCTGTCTTTGTTCTGCCNCGCGCTCTCTGAGCAGATCCGCTACAAGATCCCCGAGGAAATGCCCACCGGCTCGGTAGTGGGGAACCTCGCCAAGGACTTGGGCTTCAGTGTCCAGGAGCTACCGACGCGAAAGCTGCGTATCAGTTCTGAGAAGCCTTACTTCAGTGTGAGCGCNACCAGCGGGGAGTTGCTAGTGAGCAGCAGGCTGGACAGGGAGCAGATTTGCGGGAAGAAGCCGGTGTGTCTTCTGGAATTTGAGGCTGTTGCTGAAAGTCCGTTGAACTTTTATCACTTGAGCGTGGAGCTTGAAGACGTTAATGATCACATACCAAAATTCACGCATACATCCTTTGAGTTGCAAATAAGTGAGTCCACAAAACCAGGGACACGATTTATCTTAGGATCTGCCCATGATGCAGATATTGGAACCAATTCTCTGCAGAATTACCAGCTGAGCCTCAATGATCATTTTTCACTGGTGAATAAAGAGAAGTCAGATGGTAGTAAATACCCTGAAATGGTATTGGAGACACCTCTAGACCGGGAGAAGCAGAAATCCTACCACTTGACCTTGACTGCTTTGGACTTTGGGCATCCACCCCTCAACAGCACTGCACAGATACAAGTCCTAGTGACTGATGCCAATGATAACCCTCCAGTGTTCAGCCAAGATATATACAGGGTGAGCCTTCCAGAAAACGTGCACCCAGGAACCACCGTGCTTAGGGTGGCTGCAACAGACCAGGACGAGGGTGTTAATTCCGAGATTACCTTCTCTTTCAGCGAAGCTGGCCAGATCACCCAATTTAACCTGGATTCTAATACCGGGGAAATTACCACTCTGGATACATTAGACTTCGAAGAAGTCAAAGAATATTCCCTTGTTTTGGAAGCAAGGGATGGCGGGGGGATGATTGCACAATGTACGGTAGAGATAGAAGTCCTAGATGAAAACGACCATGTCCCTGAAGTGTTATTCCAGTCTCTACCTGATCTCGTAATGGAGGATGCCGAGCCAGGAACACACGTCGCTCTGCTTAAAACCCGAGACAAAGATTCTGGACGCAATGGAGAAGTTATCTGCAAATTAGAAGGCGGTGCTCCGTTTAAAATACTCACTTCTTCAAGAAACACATACAAATTAGTGACGGANGGGGTTCTAGACCGCGAGCAGAACCCAGAATACAACATTACTATCAGAGCCACCGACAAGGGTGACCCGCCCCTCTCTTCCAGCTCTAGTGTCATCTTGCGTATTGGCGATGTGAATGATAATGCTCCAGTTTTCACAAAGGTTTCATACGTGGTCCAAGTTTCGGAAAACAATCCGCCTGGAGCCTCCATCGCTCAAGTCAGCGCCTCCGACCCGGATTTAGGGCCCAACGGTCACGTCTCCTATTCAGTCATAGCCAGTGACCTGGAGCCTAAATCGCTGTGGTCCTACGTGACCGTGAACGCACAGAGCGGAGTGGTGTTCGCTCAGCGCGCCTTCGACCACGAACAGCTGCGCTCCTTCCAACTGACACTCCAGGCGCGCGACCAGGGCTCGCCCGCGCTCAGCGCTAACGTAAGCATGCGCGTGCTGGTGGGTGACCGCAACGACAACGCGCCACGCGTGCTCTACCCCGCGCTAGAGCTCGACGGTTCCGCGCTCTTTGACATGGTGCCACGCNCTGCCGAGCCCGGATACCTGGTCACTAAGGTGGTGGCAGTGGACGCAGACTCNGGACACAATGCCTGGCTGTCGTACCACGTGCTACAGGCCAGCGATCCAGGTCTCTTCAGCCTGGGGCTGCGCACTGGCGAGGTTCGCACAGCGCGTACCTTNGGCGACAGGGACGCAGCGCGGCAGCGTCTTCTGGTCGCTGTGCGTGATGGTGGACAGCCACCGCTCTCGGCTACAGCCANGCTGCACCTGATCTTTGCTGACAGCCTGCAGGAGGTCCTGCCAGACCTCGGCGATGACCCTCTGCNCCCTGACCCTCAAGCCGAGCTGCAGTTCTACTTGGTGGTGGCCTTGGCCTTNATTTCTGTGCTTTTCCTCCTGGCTGTGATTCTAGCCATCTCACTTCGACTACGACACTCCTCCAGCAGTAAGGCTTGGGGCTGCTTTCAGTCAGAAGTTGTGCTTCCCCCCAACTACAGTGATGGGACTTTGTCGTATTCCTACAACCTGTGTGCTGTACCCACGGGGAAGGCAGAATTTAACTCTCTAACATGTAATGATCAGTTGAATTCAGGACAAGACATACTTTTTGGAGATTCAGCGGGAGCCTTGTTTCCACTTTGTAATTCCAGTGAGTCAACCTCCCATCAGGTGAGTTTCCTGAGAGCATAATGTACTCCTTCCTACTCAGTTCTCCATATTCTCAGNAAATATATACTTTTCAGATAGAGCCAGTTCTTAAGGCAATTATAGTAAAGAGTTAGTGGTTAAATGTTAGAGTACCTGCCTNGTATGCTNACTCAGTCCCTAAGACCACCATGAAAAGTTTTAGTGGGTTAAAAAGTGCTCATGGGGGCTAGAGAGAGACTCAGCAGTTAAGAGCACTGGCTGCTTTTCCAGAGGACCCAGGTTTAATTCCCATCACTCACATAGCAGCTGATAGTTGTCTGCATCTCAAGTCCCAAGGGATCTGACTCTCTNTTCTGGCCTCTGAGGGTACCAGGCACACACAGTGCACAGACACACATGCAGACAAAACCAACATACATTAAATAAATAATCTTGAGCAGTGACCGTATAATTCTTCAAATAAAGTATGAGTACTTCTGTGCCTTATAAGTATAATGTACCAACCTCAGATGTTCAGTAGGTGGTCTTAACCACAATGTGAAAACTTACTGACTCTCCTTAGAATTTAATGAGATTTCTCCATGAATTTTCTTCCTGTTGCCTAATACAAGATGAATACTTGTAGCTTGGACATACTGTAAATATAAAAGCAGTCATTGAGCTGGATGTGGTGGTTCACATCTTTAATCCCAGCACTTGGGGGGGGGCAGAGCAGATGGATCTCTGAGTTTCAGGCCAGCCTGATCTACAAAATGAGTTCCAGGACAGCCAGGGCTACACAGAGAAACCCTGTCTAGAAAAACCAAAACCAAAACAAACAAAAAAGTTGTAATTGGAAGTTTCTTGTCCCAACTGCCTGTTGCCCNGTCCCAAATAAACACACAGAAGCTTATATTAATTATAAATGTTTGGCTAATGGCTCAGGTTAAATGTTAAAACTAACATTTTAAGTTAATCCATATTCCTTATTTATGCTCTGCCCTGTGGTGGTACCTTTATTAGCGTGACANGTTCATCTCCTACTCCCTCTGCATCTACTGGCAGCTCCTCTGACTCCACCCCTCTTCCTCCCAGCATCCTCAGTTTGACTGTCCCGCCTATAGTTCCTGCCTGGCTACCAGATAATCAGCTCTTTATTAACCAATGAGAGTAATATATAGCCACAGTACAGAAAGATTATTCCACAGCAAAAAGGTCATTGAGGCTCAGCAGTAAAGAACACTGGCTGCTCTTTCAGAGGACCTGGGTTCAAATCCCAGAACGCACATGGGGGGCTCACAACTGTCTGTAATTCCGGTTACATGAGATATGATGCCCTCTTCTGGTCTCCAAGAGTACCAGACATGAAAGCAGTACACAGACATACATGCGAACAAAGTACCATACCCAAAAAGTCACTGAAATAATCCTTAAGGAAAAAAATGGATATTTTCTACTGATGTAGCTGCTATAGCTTCTATAATCTGTTGTTTTGTTTCTTATGATTAATTCCTTTCCCATCGAAGACTCCCAAAATAAGATCTCTTAAGCTTAGCTTTATGTGCATGGCCTCTTGTAATTTTGTGCAATATATTGTGTGTGGTCAGTTACTTGGCAGAAGGTTCAGTATTCATCAGAAGATCAAAAGGTTTGATAATACATGTGTATAATGCCAGCATTTGGGAAATAGAGGCAAGGCTAGCCCAGGCTATATGAGACCCTTTCTAAACAAACAACCCCAAATCCAGAAGTTCAAAAGCAGACTGTTATTGCTTGAAGTGTAGGCTTTTGAGAGCGTCTTTGTACTGAAGCTCATTCAGTAGGCTCCCCATTGAAGAAGAGATGAACAACGCTTTCCCTCTGTGCCTCCCTGACATGCTCCAACATATAATTTTAAAAATTACTAGTGTTGTCTGTGTGTAAATGATGTGGGGCTAGATGTGTAGGTCAGAGGACAACTTTGTAGGTTTCGTTCTTTTATTTGGTGTCCAGGAATAGAATGCATGTCACAAGGCTTGAGAGGCAAGTGCTTCTGTCTGCTGAGCCATCTGGATGGACTCTTGCAGAAAATTCAACTGTCTTTTCATTGTGCTCCTAAACCAAAATATGTAGGGGTCTTCTACAAATTAGACTACCTCTGGGAGAGAATAGTCTTGAAGTTTTCAAACTTTCGGACAAACTTGCCAATCTGATGTGTATATAAAAAATAATAATATACACAAAAGGTCATAGTACATCGTGTCACACTTGCTGGGCAGTCTATAGCACCTGCTTCGGTTACTGAGCACTTCAAACTATTGACGGAAAGTAGTGGAGTTTACTGTTTGGCTTCTTGTGATAATTATATGTTCCTCACTTTTTGTTGCTCTTTAGATGAAAGTTATAGTAGTGGAGCTAACCGTGTGTGTGTGTGTGTGTGTGTGTGTGTGTGTGTGTGTGTGTGTGTGTGTTTCTCCCTTAAATAGTCATTTGGTTTAAAATGTAATTATTGCCAGGCTTGCTGGTGCACACTTTTAATCCCAGTACCAAGAGGCAGAGGCAGATGGAGTTCTGTCTGGTCTACAGAGTGAGTTCCAGGACAGCCAGAGCTACATAGT
>LZPO01096788.1:49542-69452 GCA_001675575.1 Neotoma lepida
TGAACTGCGGGTGCAGGTGACCGCTAGTGACAGCGGGAAGCCTCCCCTCAGCAGTAATGTGTCACTGACCCTCTTTGTGCTGGATCAGAATGACAACTCTCCAGAAATCTTATACCCCGCTCCACCCACCGATGGCTCTACTGGNGTAGAGCTTGCTCCCCGATCAGCAGAGCTGGGCTATCTGGTGACAAAGGTGGTGGCGGTGGACAGAGACTCAGGACAGAACGCCTGGCTGTCCTATCGCCTACTCAAGGCCAGCGAACCAGGGCTCTTCTTGGTGGGGNTGCACACGGGTGAGGTGCGCACCGCGNGGGCCCTNCTGGACAGAGATGCTCTGAAGCAGAGTCTAGTGGTGGCTGTGCAGGACCACGGCCATCCCCCTCTCTCCGCCACGGTCACTTTGACTGTTGCAGTAGCCGACAGCATCCCTGATGTTCTGGCAGACTTGGGCAACCTGGAGCCACCGCCGGACTCCGAAGCCTCAAGCCTCACCCTCTACCTAGTAGTGGCAGTGGCAGCGGTCTCCTGTGTTTTTCTCGCCTTTGTCATTGTGTTGTTGGCACTCAAACTTCGGCGCTGGCACGAGTCCCACGTGCTTCATTCTTCGAGAGATGAATTGGGTGGCCTGCCTGCCTCTCAGTATGTGGGCGTGGACGGGGTGCGGGCTTTCTTGCAGACCTATTCGCACGAAGTTTCCCTCACTGCTGATTCCCGCAAGAGTCACCTGATTTTCCCACAGCCCAACTACGCAGACACGCTCATCAGCCAGGAGAGCTGCGAGAAAAAAGATTCTTTGTCTCTATTAGATGATTCGAAGTGCCCGGTAGAAGATGCCCCTTTGGTGCCAGTGAGTGCTGATTTTACCTTTTCTTTAAACAATTAAGATCAGATTTACNTTTAGGCTTGAATCCAGGTGGTGGAAATATTAGATCTCTACTTTAAAACCACTTCTCTCGGTTCCGGCGACACTTGCCTCTCGCTAAAACATTAAAGAGTAGAATCTGGTGGTTAAGACTGTTTTGGAAACTCATGAAAATCACCCAGGTTGCCATTATGTTGTTATGAATAGCCTTGCAGAACCTTGTGTCTTTTTGTGTTGCTGAGTACATTGGCGGTTCCTAAAAGGGAACTTCATATGGAAGTGTCTGTTGATTNATGTGCCCTCATCACGGGCCACGTGCTGCAACCCTACCACTTTAGACAGCTCTTTCGAAGGCAAGTGTGTCAAAATTAGGTAAATGTCAGAAACAAATGCATTAGCCCACCAGATACACAAGCCACGTCCAAAGCTGTTCACTATAGTTCTTTAAGGACAAAGTCAATATGTCTTTGCAGTTATAATTTTCAAACAATATCTGAATATACTCCTTNGAGATTTTAAGTTATTAATTGATATTTAATCAACAATTCACAACTACGTGCTTAGAATCTTTATAAGCATAATCATACTCATTAGCCCAGTGACTTTCCTTTTGCATATAATTATGTAACATCTTATATGAGAGATACAGCCTTTTAACTTGACTTTGTCCAACGAGGATTCCAAGAATTTGTACAGTTAAATTGAGGAGATTTTGGATTCTCTTTGTCTTTTTTTTNCCTTCAAAATTAAACATTCCAGTAATTAAGGCTAACATATAAATATGGATTGGGGGTGGATAATGTCTGTGTTCCCAAGAACAGAAGCTAAACAAGTGTGATAAGTATATTTCTCTTTAATGTAGAAGAAAATGCAGAAGAAACACAAAAGTACTGGGACTGAGCTTTAAAATAAACTAAGAGCTAAGAGCCAAGAAAGAAATGGCAGTTCTNCAGGGGATCAGAATTTAAGCAAAGATGTACATGAAACCCTTCTAAATCAATGATTGGTGGNGGTATTNGCAAGCACATTTGAGCACATTTAGTTCAAGAAAATAGTGATATATTTGGCTCGACCTTTGGATTTATTACTCTACAGAAGTTACTAGAAAAAGGAGTGCTCTACNAAGTCTCACAGTACATCTGAGACCATGACATTTTTGTGTCAACACTTGGTTAACTGTAGATCCATGGAAGGTAAGTACACAGTCTGGAGTTATAATACAATTTACTCATCGAAACTATTGTTCCACATCTTTCTCCCACAAGAGTAATAATTACTNTGTATATATTTCAGTTCCACTATTTGAAAAAAGCAAGCTTCAACAGCACTCTTTTGACGTTGTAAATATTCTATTAAAATTCTTAGAGCAATGATGGACATCCTGGATGACTGAATACAGCCAGGGTTGCATTCTAAATGTGGATGAAAGGGTTTTTACTTTTTAACTGACTAAAGCTAGAGTTGATGACAAAAGATAATTATCCTCAAAAGGAGTGATAGTCATTTCCTACGGATGGATGATCTGGGTAACAGTGAGCCATGGGTTAGGATCTGTGTACCTTCCCTTTACTTTCTTTCCTGCCTTTTCATTAGAAGGAAATAGTCCTTCAATCTACCCAAAATGAGTATGTTTTTTTACAAATTGAACATAATATTTAATATTAAAATTTTCAACGATAAAAACAAAATCAATGAGAAACAAAATTCAAATATTTTAACTATCAACTTGCGCTTATATAAAATAAAAGAGTCCTCAAAATATGAAACTCCAGACTGCAATTCCACTCAAAGCCTCTGGGCGCCGCTGTCGGCCAGTGCAGAGCAAGCTCCAACGCCCGGGATCCCTCAGTCTCTAGGCTGGAATTTCCTGCGCAGAAACGAATACACTCCAAAGGGAACTCTCACTCACAGAGACTAAGACACCGATTCTCAGCCCCAAACTGGGGTCCTATTGTACGGGGCCGAAAGCACCCCCGCCTCGGAAGACTGCACTCTATCATACTGTGAAGATCTGAAGACCTAGAGAGAACCCGAGCCAGCAATGGGAGGGAGCTGCGCTCAGAGGCAGCGCCCCGGCCGCCCGCAGGTACTGTTTACCCTGCTGCTGCCTTTGTTCTGTCCCGCGCTGGGCCAGCAGGTCCGCTACTCCATCCCTGAGGAGCTGGACCGCGGTTCGGTGGTGGGGAACCTCGCCAAGGATCTGGGGCTCGGTGTCCTGGAAGTATCGGCTAGGAAGCTGCGGGTTAGCGCTGAGAAGCTGCACTTCAGCGTGGACGCGGAGAGCGGGGCTTTACTGGTGAAGGACCGCATAGACCGCGAGCAGATATGCAAAGAGAGAAGAAAGTGTGAGTTGCAGTTGGAAGCCGTGCTGGAAAACCCCTTGAATATTTTTCATGTCGTTGTGGAGATTGAGGATGTTAACGACCACGCTCCTCAATTCCCAAAAGATGAAATAAACTTAGAAATAATTGAATCCGTCAACCCAGGGATGAGAACAATTCTGGAGTCTGCGAAAGATCCTGATATTGGTGTGAATTCACTGAGCAAATATCAGCTAAGTCCTAACGAGTATTTCTCATTGTTNGTGAAAGACAATCCTGATGGTGGCAAATACCCAGAATTAGAATTGCAAAAGACACTGGACCGAGAAACCGAGAACACCCACCACCTGGTGCTGACAGCTGTAGACGGTGGGGACCCGCCCCGAAGTGGTACCGCTCAGCTCCGAATTCGAGTGGTGGATGCCAACGATAATCCCCCAGTGTTCAGCCAAGATGTGTACAGAGTCCGCCTTCAGGAAGATGTGCTTCCGGGGACGGCGGTCCTAAGGCTGAGGGCGACGGATCAGGACGAGGGCACNAATGCGGAGTTCACGTATTCCTTCCTGGGTGTGGCTAACAAAGCTCAGCATGTGTTCTCTCTGGATTCCGTAACTGGAGACATCGTAACTCAGCAGTCCTTGGATTTTGAGGAAGTAGAAAGATATACGATTGATGTGGAGGTAAAGGACAGAGGTTCTCTTTCTTCACAGTCTAAAGTAATTATAGAAGTCCTAGATGAGAACGACAACCGCCCTGAAATAACCATCACTTCCCTCTCTGATCAGATTTTAGAAGATTCCCCTTCTGGAACGGTTGTGGCCCTCTTCAAAGTAAGGGATCGAGATTCCGGGGAAAACGCACAAGTCACTTGTAGTTTAAGTGGCGAGAGTCCATTTAAGATTCATTCTTCTTCCAATAATTACTACAAGTTAGTAACAGATAGCATCCTAGACCGAGAACAGACCCCAGGGTACAACATCACTATCATAGCCACAGATAGAGGCAAGCCACCCCTTTCCTCCAGCACAATCATAACTCTGCACGTTGCTGACGTCAACGACAACGCGCCTGTTTTCCAACAGCCCGCCTATCTGGTAAACTTACCAGAAAACAACCAGCCCGGTACCTCCATAGCCCAAGTCAAAGCATGGGATCCAGATCTTGGACTAAATGGCCTCGTCTCCTACTCCATCATAGCCAGCGACCTAGAACCAAAGGCGCTGTCCTCCTACGTGTCCGTGAACCACGACAGCGGAGTGGTGTTTGCGCAGCGCGCCTTCGACCACGAGCAGCTGCGCTCCTTCCAGATGACTCTGCAGGCGTGCGACCAGGGCTCTCCCGCGCTCAGCGCCAACGTGAGCATGCGCGTACTGGTGGGCGACCGCAACGACAATGCCCCGCGCGTACTGTACCCCGCGCTCGAGCCCGACGGCTCAGCGCTCTTCGACATGGTTCCGCGGGCGGCCGAGCCCGGATATCTCGTCACTAAGGTGGTGGCAGTGGACGCAGACTCGGGACACAATGCCTGGCTGTCGTACCACGTGCTGCAGGCCAGCGATCCCGGTCTCTTCAGCCTGGGGCTGCGCACTGGCGAGGTGCGCACAGCGCGTGCCTTGGGCGAGAGGGACGCNGCACGGCAACGGCTCCTGGTTGCTGTGCGGGACGGTGGACAGCCACCGCTCTCTGCCACTGCTACATTGCTCCTAGTTTTCGCAGACAGCCTACAAGAAGCGTTGCCGGACCTCGTCGATCATCCCACTCCTTCTGACTCCCAGAGTGAGCTTCAGTTTTACTTGGTGGTGGCCTTGGCCTTGATCTCAGTGCTTTTCCTCTTCGCAATAATTTTGGCCATTGCTTTGCGCTTGCGACAGTCTTCCAGCCCTTCAACCACTGGCTGCTTGGGGCCAGTTCTTGGCTCCAAGTCTCGACCTGTACTTCCACCGAACTACAGCGAAGGGACATTGCCCTATGCCTATAATTTGTGCGTGCCGGGAGATCAATCTAAGCCAGACTTTAATTTTCTCACATCTGTTGGTGATTATCCAGCCACACAAGATATTCTCAACAAAGACAGCTCCTCAGCACTGTTGACTAGCATTTTAACTCCTAGTGTTGAAGCAGATGAGAAGACCTTTAACCAGGTATTTAATAGTATGCTTTTTATTTGCCGNTACGCCAATGTACTCCAGTGTAGTACTGCTATTTTAAGGGGTTTGCTTGTTTTTGTTTTTGTTTTGAGACAGAAGTCTCTCTATGTAGTCCTGGTTGTCCTGGAATTCTCTGTGTAGATCAGGCTGGCCTAGAATTCACAGAGATTTACCTGCCTCTGCTTCCCGAGTGCTGGGAATAAAGAGGCGAGCCACCTGACCAGCTCCTTTTTTGGAGTTTAAAGTTCCTAAGAGAAATCCAGGCCAAACTCATGGTATCACTGTGTTTGGAAGGGATGTGGGAGTGTGACTCAGTGACAAAGCTCCTGTGCCTCAGTTCTATCCAGCACACACAACAAAAGGTTTGCAGTGGTTAAATACACTACTGTCCAAATATATTTAATTCTTAATTTTTTTNAGGGTTGAGGGTGTAGTATGCTCTAGGTCCTGGCTTTGATTACTAATTCTCTCCTCCCTGTCCTTCGGCCTCTAACATACACAAAGTATATGAAATTCTCACAAGAGTTTTTTATTTAAAAAAATGGCTTGCAGTTATGGGTATGAAATACAGTTACATTTTATTATCTTTTAAATGATANCCATAATGCTATTCAAAGTTTGAATGAAACATTCCGTCTTTATTTTGCTAGTTAAAAAACAAAATAATTCATTAAAAAGAAAAACTTTGGTGGGGACTGGAGAGATGGCTTAGTGGTTAAGAGCACAGATGCTCTTTGGGAGGACCCCAGTTCAGTTCCCAGCACCCACAACTGTCGGCTCACTACTGCCTGNAACTCCAGTCCCACCTTTTTCTGGACTTCACATGAACCCACATCCACACGTGCACATACTCACAAAGACACACGCAAATACACAGAAAAACAACAACAACAACAAAATAACTTGGGGAAAAGTAGTAAGAATAATAGCCATGCATCCTACCTGAGGATTTTGTGGACCACGCTGTTTCCACATCCACAAATGTCGTGTCTCTTCCGTTAGTAAAACCAGTTGGAATCACAACTAATCTGTGCGTTTTCAGTCCCAGTAGTATTTCGAAACTTAATTAAAAAGTCCATTTAATACCTACCCTTCTCATAAGTGCGCTTGGTGAATTTTACATCACATCACATAACTATTTTTTGCAGTTTTCAACTTTACAATTGTGTGATCCACGGAAAAAGGTGAGTGTGACAATTTCCTCTGCAATGGACATCAGGTTTTTCTTAGTGTTGTAATAATACGATTGGGCTCTAGGCGGCGCTGTTGACCAATCGGAATGGGAGGGCAAAGCTATTGAGTCCTCCCGAACCTCTACCACACAAAGCAGTAAGGGATGGATACTCATGCATCCTAATTCTGGAAATAAAAACACCTCCACTCGCTTTGGAATATATTTTGGATGTGCACGACCTGGACCTCGTAGACACAAAAGCTGATTCAGAAAAAATAAACCGGCGCAAGAACCCACAAACTGCGCTCACACGGAGCCATGGCGAATCCGCCTCAGAGCCTGGACCGCAGCGCGCTGGTCCCGCTGTGCATTTTCCTGGGGACCTTGCTGACGTTTGGGACCGGGCAGATCCGATACTCGGTGCCAGAAGAGACAGATAAAGGCTTCTTCGTGGGCAACATCTCCAAAGACCTGGGGCTGGAGCCCTGGGAGGTCGCTGAACGCGGAGTCCGCATCGTCTCCAGAGGCGAAACGCAGCTTTTCGCTCTGAATCCGCGAGGCGGCAGCTTGGTCACCGCGGGTAGGATCGACCGCGAGGAGTTATGTGATACCTTGCCCTCCTGCTTGCTAAATTTGGAGNTTCTCGTGGAGGACACTCTAAAGATTTACGGAGTGGAGGTGGAAATAATGGACATTAATGATAACGCCCCCAGCTTCCAGGAAGAGGAAGTGGAGATCAAAGTCAGCGAATATGCTAGTCCTGGGTCGCGGTTTCCTCTTCCTAGCGCCAGGGATCCAGATGCCGGGATGAACTCCCTCCAGAGCTACCAGCTCAGCCCTAGTAGTTACTTTTCCNTGCAGGTGAGAGGNGGAACTGATGGGGANAANAATCCAGAGCTAGTGCTGGAGGAAGGCCTGGATCGGGAGAAAGAGGCATCTCACCACCTCCTCCTCACAGCCTTAGATGGGGGAGATCCCATCCGCAAGGGCACGGTTCCCATTCGNNTGGTGGTCCTCGATGTAAATGACCACATCCCAAAGTTTACACAGTCTGTNTANAGAGTGAGTATTCCCGAAAACCTCAGCTCTGGAACTCGGGTGCTNGTGGTAAACGCCACAGATCCAGACGAGGGTATAAACGGGGAAGTGATGTACTCGTTCCGGAAAATGAAGAGCAAAGCTTCTGAANTATTTCAGTTGAATTCTCAAACTGGAGAAGTTCTAGTAGGAAAGCCTCTGGATTTTGAAAAATACAGNTTCTATGAGATGGAAATTCAAGGCCAAGATGGTGGAGGACTGTTGAGCACCACCACGCTGTTGATCACAGTTACGGATGTGAATGATAATACTCCAGAGATAACTGTCACCTCTTCCATTAACTCAGTGCCGGAAAATTCTCCTTCAGGTACAGTAATTGCTCTTTTAAACGTTCAAGATCAAGATTCTGGAGAAAATGGTCAGGTCACTTGCTTCATTCCTAACGGTCTCCCTTTCAAGTTAGAAAAGACGTATGGAAATTATTATAAATTGATAACAAATAGTGAACTGGACCGGGAGCAAGTAGAGAGCTACAATATTACATTAACCGCCAAAGATCAGGGAAGTCCGCCCTTGTCTACAGAAACTCACCTCCTGCTCAAAGTAGCAGACGCCAACGACAACCCTCCAGTTTTCACTCGCCCCTCTTACTCTGCCTACATTCCTGAAAACAACCCTAGAGGCTCTTCCATCTTCTCAGTGACCGCAGTTGATAGGGATAGCAGAGAAAATGCCCAGGTCACTTACTCTCTGNCTGAGGACACCATCCANGGGACACCTCTNTCCTCTTATGTTTCTATCAACTCAGACACCGGTGTGCTGTATGCCCTGCAATCCTTCGACTATGAGCAGTTCCAAACCCTACAACTNGGAGTGACTGCTAGTGACAATGGGGACCCACCATTAAGCAGCAATATTTCGCTGACTTTGTACGTGCTGGACCAGAANGACAACACTCCGGAGATCCTGTACCCCTCTCTCCCTACTGATGGTTCCACTGGTGTGGAATTGGCNCCCCGCTCTGCAGAGCCGGGTTATTTAGTGACCAAGGTGGTGGCGGTGGACAGAGACTCAGGGCAGAATGCCTGGTTGTCCTANCGCCTGCTCAAAGCCAGCGAGCCAGGGCTGTTCTCCGTGGGNCTGCACACAGGGGAGGTTCGTACTGCCCGCGCCATGATGGACAAAGANGCTCTGAAGCAGAGTCTCGTGGTAACTGTACAGGATCACGGCCAGCCTCCCCTCTCCGCTACTGTCAGGCTCACTGTGGCGGTTGCTGACAGCATCCCAGACGTTCTGGAGGACTTGGTTAGTCTGGAGACTCCCACCAACCCGGATGAGTCAGGCGTCACCCTCTACCTAGTGGTGGCCATCACTGCAGTCTCTTGCATCTTCCTCATCTTCGTCATGGTGCTGCTGGCTCTCAGGCTCCGGCGCTGGCACTCATCGCGTCTGCTCCAGGCTGCCAGCGGATTGGCTGGCNTGCCTCCTTCGCATTTTGTGGGCGTGGACGGGGTGCGCGCTTTTCTCCAGACCTATTCCCACGAAGTTTCGCTCACTGCAGACTCGAGGAAGAGTCACCTGATCTTCCCGCAGCCCAACTACGCAGACACGCTCATTAGCCAGGAGAGCTGTGGGAAAAGCGAGCCTCTCCTGATAGCTGAAGACTCAGCTACCGTTTTAGGCAAATGTNACCCGACAGATAATCAGGTGAGATATGTTTCTTTGCCTCCCAATTGTTGATGTTTTGGCACAAGTCTTGAAGAGTCTTTTGCTGAGCTGGTTATGAAAATTAGGCTTGGGTAGAAATAACTAGTCCATACATATTTAGAAAACTTATTCGCTGGTTTGTGTACCTTACCGTCATCAATTAACATTTTTTTCAGAAGGGCTTTATCAAAGTCCATTTTTGGTGCTTGCATATTTTCTTTTGATTTTGAAAGGCTAGATCGATTATCTTCACTTGCTTTGTAGTGCATTAACTTCAGTATTGTTTGTCTATCATCATGATTGGTGGCTATCAACGTAAACTAACTGTGATTCAATTCGATGATTCGCAAACAGATTTTATTTTAATTTCACAGTGTCTATAGTCTACCATGATTTGCTTCTAATGTTTAAATTTAACTCAACTCAGNAGCATGCTCTTTGCAGCTTTTCCTTGTTTATCCACACACTATTTGTAATGAGGTTTTCTTCTGAGGATGGATAGTTCTGTTTTGCTTTTTGGTGGTCGATGGTATATTTGGATCCTGTTGACTATTTCAATTTCGTATCGTTGCTTTATTCTATCAAAACACACTTGTTACAAGACTTTGTTGGGTGAGGGAATGCAGGACCATTTTTTTAGGCTCCCTATCTATCGCTACTGTGAATTCACTAGATTGTATGCAAATAACCGGACTGTTGAGTCAATTTTGCTTCCTTTTATTCTTTTACTGCAGTGTTAAGTGCAATTCCTTTTCTTTTTTTTCTTTTTCCTGTTTTTTTCTTTTTTCTTGTTCATTTTATTTTTCCTTTCCTTTTTCAATGTTTTTAATGTAACAAATCCACATATAGAAATTATTTTTATCCCCAAAACTTTCAAATTCAGATTTCTTTATATGATTTGTGATGATTAGAGATGGGAGTGGGTATTTGGGTTGTATAAGTGATTGATTTAGGAGCTGGGATATAATTCAGTGGTCAATCATATGCTTAGCATGTGCAAGATCCTTGGTGAAATCCCTAGCATGGCAGGGAGGGCTGACTTTTCTCGGACTCATCTCTTCTTCTTCTTCTTCTTCTTCTTCTTCTTCTTCTTCTTCTTCTTCTTCTTCTTCTTCTTCTTCTTCTTCTCCTCCTCCTCCTCCTCCTCTTCCTCCTCCTCCTCCTTTTCCTTCTTTCTTCTTCTTTTTCTTCGTCTTCTTCCATCTAGGACCTTGGATTCCTTTTTTCTTTCCTTAAGTTCATTTTGCACTACATTTAAGCATATTCAATTGCTGTAATCAGAAAGAAAAGAACCTTGCTATTGAAGCCTCAATACTTATCCAATAATATGCATACTATCTGAAGCAAAAAGCAAACGAAGAAAAGAGACTTATCTAGATGATTTGATCACAAGAATCACTTCCATAATCAAACTCCACTTTCCAATGTCATGTCTAGAGATTTGATTCAAGTTACTTGCACATTAGTATTTCAAGTTTATGTTTTTCACTTAGGAGTTTGATCTTAATATAATTCATTGTAAATTTGGTGATTGGGCACAATTCTTCAACTGTTGGAAAGGGTGTTCTTCTTAACAGATGCCTAAATTTGTCTTGAAGCCAAGAAAAATATTTGAGTGTTTTGAGTAGTATTTCTGCTTATGGAATTCCAAACTCAAAAGAGGAAAAAACCTTAAGACACTACACTTGAACTAGAATTAGGTTATTCAAAATGCTATGAGGCATTTGATTGGTAAGGAGAGGTTGTGCTGTATTTTTAAGCACAGTCTAAACTAGTTGGGGACTGTGAACCAAGCTCTTGAAGAAGAAAAAGAATAAGTTGGCTCTGAAAGTTGATTTGCATGTCGCTGGAGATTCAGTTAGGATGCAACATATAGGTCATTTAAATAAAAGACTAAAAAGAAAATGTGCTTACATCTCATGTCATTAAATTCTTAAGGATGAATGAACATTTAACAATCCTTGTGATGCATCTATATTATAACTAGAAATAATTTAGGGCATTGGCCATTTTTATTTCAAATGTGCTCTAAATCGTTTTGAATGCCCCTTCTCTGGCAATTATGCATGTGTCTGATTGAAGATGATACGTGGTGTCATTTCACCACTGTCAAGTTTTCCCATACCACTTGGTGGGGCTATTTTTCCACGTGGTCTTGAGAAAAGACTTGCCTGGTTCTTCCACTGTCTGAGTTTCCTCTGTTAGGAAAAGACAAACCTTTTAATCTGTCATTACTGGGTTAATAGCTATGCTACAGATCCCATCTCTGGGGGCTTTGTTCAATAGCAACACTGGAAAACAGACAAATTCTAAACTCTTAAACTCCTTTGTTGGTTGTGTCCCAACATGGATCTGTATACCTAATCCCATTGATTCTGCAAAGGCTTCTGGTTGCAATTTTATAATTGGACTCTGGGCGCCGCTGTTGTCCAATTCGCTGTAAGCGCTGACTCCCAGGCTCTCTACCAGTTGAAATTGTGAACGCTCACCGAAGGCTTAAAGAATGGGGGGGGGGCCTTGAATTTTCTGCTTAGCAAATTATTTTAGAGACTGTGATACCCTCAAACTTGGAGTGAGCGTTTGGGTTTTCTTCGTGGTGGAAGCAATTTGTGAGGCCTCTTCCCTTTACCCGGGAGGCTGTGAGAAGGATGGAGCACAGCGTGAAGCTAGGAAGCAGGACCCGGTGGAGGCAAGTACTCTTTCCGTTCTTGCTGCCTTTGTTCTGCACGGGGCTTTCGGAGCAAGTCCGATATTCTATTCCGGAAGAAATGGCCATGGGCTCGGTCGTGGGAAACGTCGCTGAGGACCTGGGGCTGCCTGTTCGGGATTTACTGACTCGGAACCTCAGAGTCATCGCAGAGAAACCGTATCTTACTGTGAACCCTGAGAACGGGAACATAGTTGTGAGCGACAGAATAGATCGAGAGTTACTGTGTTTTCAAAACCCTCTGTGCGTCCTGCCCTTAGAGATTGTGGCAGAAAATCCCCTAAACGTCTTTCACGTCAGCGTGGTGATAGAAGATATAAATGATAATCCGCCCCATTTCCTCCAAAATAGTATTGTTTTACAAATCAATGAACTTGCAATTCCAGGCACTAGGTTTGGCCTGGAATCTGCCATAGATGAAGATGTAGGACCGCACTCTCTCCAGAGTTACCAACTCAGTTTGAACGAGCATTTCTCTCTGGTGGTGAAGGACAAGGCTGAAGGCAAGGATGCCCCAGAATTAGTGTTAGAGAAGCCTCTAGACAGAGAAAGGCAGAGCTCTCAGCTCTTGGTCCTGACAGCAATGGATGGGGGAGAACCAGTACTAACTGGCACTGCTCAAATTCAAATCGAGGTTACTGATGCCAACGATAACCCCCCAGTGTTCAGCCAAAATACGTACAAAGTCAGTCTTAGAGAGAACATGCCCTCAGGCACCTCTGTGCTGAAGGTGCTGGCCACCGACCAGGATGAGGGTGTCAATGCAGAAATCACCTACTCCTTCAAATCACTGGCAGACGATATTAGAAATAACTTTATCCTAGATCATCAAAATGGAGAAATTAAATCTGAAGGCCCCATAGACTTTGAAACCAAGAAGACTTATACCATGAGCATAGAGGCCAAGGATGGTGGAGGCATGGCCACAGAATGTAAAGTTATAATAGAAATTCTCGATGAAAACGACAATGCCCCAGAAGTGGTTTTTACTTCAGTGTCCAATTCTATAGCTGAGGATGCAGAACCTGGGACAGTAGTGGCTCTGTTCAAAACATATGATAAAGATTCGGAAGCAAATGGAAGAGTGACGTGCTTCATAAAAGAAACGGTTCCTTTTAGAATTGAATCTTCTGCCAGTAATTACTATAAGCTTGTAACAGATGGGGTCTTGGACCGGGAGCAGACTCCAGAGTACAATGTCACCGTCGTCGCCACTGATAAAGGCAAGCCACCCCTCTCCTCCAGCACAAGCGTCACCCTGCACGTTGGGGACATAAATGACAATGCTCCAGTTTTCCATAAGGCCTCCTACTTGATCCAAGTGGCTGAAAATAACCCGCCTGGTGCTTCCATTGCTCAAGTCAGCGCCTCGGACCCGGATTTGGGGCCCAATGGCCATGTTTCCTACTCCATCATAGCCAGCGACCTGGAACCTAAATCACTGTGGTCCTACGTGTCGGTGAACCAGGACAGCGGAGTGGTGTTCGCTCAGCGCGCCTTCGACCACGAGCAGCTGCGCTCCTTCCAGCTGACTCTGCAGGCGCGCGACCAGGGCTCTCCCATGCTCAGTGCCAACGTGAGCATGCGCGTGCTGGTGGGCGACCGCAACGACAACGCGCCACGCGTACTGTACCCTGCGCTGGAGCCAGATGGCTCTGCGCTCTTCGACATGGTACCACGTTCCGCCGAGCCCGGATACCTGGTCACTAAGGTGGTGGCTGTGGACGCAGACTCGGGACACAATGCCTGGCTGTCGTACCACGTGCTACAGGCCAGCGATCCCGGGCTCTTCAGCCTGGGGCTGCGCACTGGCGAGGTGCGCACAGCGCGTGCCTTGGGCGACAGGGACACACCGCGGCAGCGCCTTCTGGTCGCTGTGCGTGATGGTGGACAGCCACCGCTCTCGGCCACAGCCACGCTGCACCTGATCTTCGCTGACAGCCTGCAGGAGGTCCTGCCAGACCTCAGCGATGATCCTCTGCCGTCGGACCCCCAGAGTGAGCTGCAGTTTTACCTGGTGGTGGCCTTGGCCTTGGTCTCAGTGCTCTTTCTTTTCGTTGTGATTCTGGCCATCGCCCTTCGCCTGCGACAGTCCCACAATCCTGCAGTCTCCGGCTGCTTTCAGTCTGGCCTCTGCTGTAAGACTAGACCAGGGGTTTCTCTCAACTACAATGAGGGGACTCTGCCCTATTCCTACAATCTCTATGTTGCCTCCAACTGTCAAAAAACGTCTCATTTTCTTACCTTAACGCCAGAAATGGTCCCTCCGCAAGATCTTTCTATGGACGCTTCTGTGGAAGTGAGTGTCACTGAGGAGAATAACAAGATACTCTCTGATTCTATCGCTTCTACTCACGTGAGTTTCAATGCGCCTTTCATTCGCAAATTGGTTAATTTTCAAATTCTTTCGGAATTTTTTTTTTTTTTTGAGACAGGGTCCAGTTATCCTGGAACTCACTGTGTCGACCAGGCTGGCCTTGAACACACAGAGATCCTCCTTCCTCTGCCTCCCAAATCCTGGGATTAAAGGTGTGCGCCACCACACTCGGCTTTGAAAAGGAATCTTAAAGCACATTATACCCACAATCCCGTTTCATTTGCACAATCTCGGTTCTTTCCTGTCTTTTCTCTATGGGCCAGTAACTGTACCACTAGGCTTCAGGATTTTGAAATATTTTATCCATATATATCAAAACTCAAAATGTAGAAGTATTATGATGCGCTGCCATTCAAGTCATTTTTAAACGTTATTATGCGTGCTTGTGTGTGTGTGTGTGTGTGTGTGTGTGTGTGTGTGTGTGTGTGTTGTATATGCCATGTGGAGCTCAGAGGACAACTTTTGGGAGTCAGCTCTCTATTTCTACCATGTGGGTCCCAGGAATTTAACAGATTCAATTAGGTTTGGCAGCAAGCGCCTTTACCTGCTGAGCCATCTCTTACTGGTCCTACTCAAATTTTTTAAATTGAACTATATTTTTGCTTTTCTGTGGTTGTTTCTTGGGAGATCGGTATCTATCTTGAGTTTATAAGGCTTTTTCCTTATTAATAGAAATTGAGAAATACTGTGTACAAAAGGTTCTATTATGATGTGACAATAATTTGGTGATAGTATTCCGATATATTAGGAGTTCTTTTAATTTCACTTTTATGTCGGGTCTTTTCCCACAAGTATCTGTAAGTTTCCTTCCAGTTTTATTTTATGGCGACCAGAGGCTAGCTCAGTTAAAGTTTATACTTAAGCATGGAGATAGCTGTCCCGTCCACTGTCCCGCAGCCATCACCAAAAGTGCTTGTTCTCAAATACACTTTCTAGACACATGAAATACGTATAGGCAGTCATCTCCTCGAGTCTTTTCTACATTCTGATGTGCTTCTAAATGTATGGCCAATGATTCTCAGTTATTAAAATTAGGTCGGCTACCCAAGAAGAGGTAATTTATGGTATCCTTCAGATTCCTAATTTTCTTTTACTAAGGCTTAACCGACACCAATCATCCTTTTGCAATGCATGCGTCTGTAGAATTGTATAGTACCATCTCCACTTCCAGGTAGTACAAGTTGGAATCCTTCCACTTACTCTAAAAGTGTTAATACATCTTTGTCACTTGACTAGCTGTCACATATGAATCTGATAATGTGCACTTTAACATTTCTCAGTTTGGCTTCCATATTATCAAGACATTTTGGGTTTTTTTTTTTCAGTATTAAATTCCAACTTGTTAGAATAGTTCTTCCCTTTAGGAAATTTCCAATAATCTACTGAAATTTTGTCTTACTGGGAAAAAAATAAGAAGATGCAAACAGCTACTGAAAATAATGTCAAGGAAGTGGGTTTGTGGGTAAAATATTAGAGAACTAAAATGCTCACTGTTGAGTCCTTCTGTTTCCATCTCCACTTGAAGAACAGTAGGTGGAGCTATTTAAGGTACACAACCAAAAAAATCCTCTCCCAGAGTTCAGGACTGTGCAGTAATTGGTTCAGACTCTGAGCGCCGCTGTTCACCAACCTGGGAGGAAAAGACAGCGAAGCCCTGCTCGCTGGCTTTGCGTGCGCCTAAAGCACAATGCAGATAGATTGAGACAAAACACCTCTCCGAGGAAACTGGCNGGAGGAGCTGGTCCCACCTCCGGACTGTCTGGTTCCAACGCCTGAAAAGCAGATTCTGGCTTAAGTGGCCAAAGGCAGGATTGGAAATAATCCTCGTGACAATGATCNCTGCGCAGTGGCTCCAGGACTGCAAAGTGCTGGTCTTGCTGGGAGTCCTCCTCGGGATCCTG
Source organism: Neotoma lepida (assembly GCA_001675575.1). Lineage (NCBI taxonomy): Eukaryota > Metazoa > Chordata > Mammalia > Rodentia > Cricetidae > Neotoma > Neotoma lepida. Next base: position 65,777 of record LZPO01096788.1, read on the forward strand.
TGGGAGGCCGGATCCACCCAGATACGCTATTCAGTTCCGGAGGAACTGGAGAAAGGATCTAGGGTGGGCAACATTTCCAAGGACCTGGGGCTGGAGCCCCGCGAGCTGGCGGAGCGCGGGGTCCGCATCGTCTCCAGAGGTAGGACTCNACTTTTCGCTCTGAACCCGCGGAGCGGCAGCTTGGTCACCGCGGGCAGGATAGACCGGGAGGAGCTGTGTATGGGGTCCATCAAGTGTCAATTAAATCTAGAGATTCTGATGGAAGATATAGGGAAAATATACGGAGTGGAAGTAGAAGTGAGGGACATTAACGACAACGCTCCCTACTTCCGTGAAAGTGAACTAGAAATAAAAATGAGTGAAAACGCCGCCGCTGGAATGCGGTTCCCTCTTCCCCACGCTTGGGATCCAGATATCGGAAAGAACTCTCTTCAGAGCTACCAGCTCAGCCCGAATGCTCACTTCTCGCTGGAGGTGCAGAACGGAGCTGATGGTAACAAGTACCCGGAATTGGTGCTGGAGCGCACGCTGGACCGCGAGGAAAAGGCCGAGCATCTCCTAGTCCTCACGGCTTCCGACGCGGGGGACCCAGTTCGCACTGGCACGGCGCGCATCCGNGTGATGGTTGTAGACGTGAACGACAACGCACCTGTGTTTGCTCGGTCCGAGTACCGCGTGAGTGTGCTGGAGAACGTGGCTGTGGGCACTCAGCTGCTGCTAGTCAATGCCACCGACCCGGACGAAGGCGCCAACGCGGAAGTGATGTATTCCTTCCGGTATGTGGACGACAAGGCAGCTAAAGTTTTCAAGCTAGACAGTAATTTGGGGACAATATCAACAACAGGGGAACTGAACCACGAAGAATCGGGTTTCTACGAGATGGAAGTGCAAGCAACTGATAACGCGGGATATTCTGCACGGGCCAAAGTCCTGGTCACAGTTTTGGATGTGAACGACAATGCCCCTGAAGTAGCCATCACCTCCTTCACCAGCTCTGTTCCAGAAAACTCTCCCCGAGGGACATTAATAGCCCTTTTAAATGTAAATGACCAAGACTCCGGGGAAAATGGACAGGTAATCTGTTCCATCCAAGAGAATCTGCCCTTTAAATTAGAGAAATCTTACGGAAACTACTATCGTTTAGTCACAGACGCAGTCCTAGACCGAGAACAGGTTCCTAGCTACAACATCACAGTGACCNCCACTGACAGGGGAAGTCCGCCCCTATCAACCGAAACTCACCTCTCCCTGAACGTAGCAGACACAAACGACAACCCTCCCGTTTTCCCTCAGGCCTCCTACTGGGCCTACATCCCGGAGAACAATCCCAGAGGGGCCTCCATCGCGTCCGTGACCGCCCACGACCCCGACAGTGACAAGAATGCCCAAGTCACTTACTCCCTAGCTGAGGACACCCACCAGGGCGTGCCCCTTTCGTCTTACGTCTCCATCAACTCGGACACTGGTGTCCTATACGCACTGCACTCCTTTGACTATGAGCAGTTCCNGGACCTACAACTGCAAGTGCTGGCGCGTGACAGCGGGGACCCACCGCTCAGCAGCAACGTGTCACTGAACCTGTTCGTGCTGGATCAGAATGATAATGCCCCCGAAATCTTGTACCCCACTCTCCCTTCGGACGGTTCTACTGGAGTGGAGCTAGCGCCCCGCTCAGCAGAGCCTGGCTATCTGGTGACGAAGGTGGTGGCGGTGGACAGAGACTCAGGACAGAACGCCTGGCTGTCCTACCGCCTGCTCAAGGCCAGCGAGCCAGGGCTCTTCTTGGTGGGGCTGCACACGGGCGAGGTAAGCACGGCTCGGGCCCTGCTGGACAGAGATGCGCTCAAGCAGAGCCTCGTAGTGGCTGTGCAGGACCACGGCCAGCCTCCTCTCTCTGCCACTGTCACGCTCACGGTGGCGATCGCCGACAGCATCCCCGACGTCCTGGCGGATCTGGACAGTCTAGAGTCTCCTTCTACCTCCGAAAGCTCAGGGCTCACGCTCTATCTGGTGGTGGCCGTGGCGGCGGTCTCCAGCGTCTTCCTGGTCTTTGTTCTGGTGCTGCTGGCGCTCAGGCTGCGGCGCTGGCACTCACTGCGCCTGCTCGGGGCTGCGGGACCCGGATTGGCTGACGTTCCAGCCTCTCAATTTGTGGGCGTGGACGGAGTGCAAGCTTTCCTGCAGACCTATTCGCACGAGGTCTCGCTCACTGCGGGCTCCCGAAAGAGTCACTTGATTTTCCCGCAACCCAACTATGCAGACACGCTCATCAGCCAGGAGAGCTGCGAGAAAAGCGAGCCTCTTTTGCTGTCGGGTGACTCAGTATGTTCTAAAGATAATCATGCATTAATTCAGGTGAGTCCATTCGGAGCTTGGAGCAAGCTATCTTCCTAGTATAGATAACTCATGGGTATTTGGAATTGATAAAGCAGCCACCAACAACAACCTAGTCNCCTTGTTTGGTTTAAAAGATTCATAAACATGATATTGTCACATGCAACTATTGCATGATATAGAAACAATTTCTACTTTATATTACTCTATACCTTGTAGTTTACTAATTTAGTTCACCAACGATAATGCTCTTTCCACTTTTAATTCTCTTTCTTTTTGGCCATGAAGCAGCTTTGTGTCCATTATCTCNTGCCAGTTTATCTGTTAAGACTACAGAAGTTGTGGGTGTAACTCCGAACTCATAGGTAGANCACTTGCCTAGCATGTATGGAGAAGAGACCCTGGATTCAATCCCCAGCGAAGGCAGAGGGAACACTAATTCCGCTAGAGTGAAGAAACGGAATTGAATGGAAAATACAGTTGCTTTTNTTTTTAACCTCCCTTTCTGGGGATTGAACCAATATCTGAGCTAAACACTTTACCCTGGGCTACATCCCTAACCCGAATAGAGTGGCCTTTAATTGCATTTGAATCTGNTAGTAAATTCATACACTGCATTTAATGTCTTTTAATTAGTATTATTTCTGGTTATTAGGGATATATANATATATTTCTTGTAAAAGTTAATTGTACATGTGTGTCTGCANCTGTATGAGTGTATATACACACCACAGAAGCTTGCACGTAGCAGAAGCTGGATGAAGGAACCTGGGTGTTCTCTATCACTTTCTACCTATTCATTTGAGGGAAGGTCTTTCCTGGAACCCAGGGCTCACATTTTCTCTCTAGGCTGTAAGTCAGCAAACCCTAAAAGTCCTCCTGTCTCTGATCTCCATGGAGAGGGTTATAGTCCTTTGTGGGACTCTCTCTCAATGGCCCCCAAATAAAATAAGATTCAAATGTCACCTTATGTCTTGACAAACAAGACCAAGATAAATAGATAGATAGATAGATAGATAGATAGATAGATAGATAGATAGATAGATAGATTATGTGGTTCTACTTGTGTGGTTTTTTAAAAGGTATTTCAGCCTATATAAAAATNTTAAATTTAGCCAGGGCAGGATGATAGCAAATTCAAGGTCAGTCATAGTGAGATTCCATCTCAAAATAAAATGTCAAAAGAGAATTTAGCTCAGTGGAAAAGCTCTTGCCTTCCTCGTGCAAGGCCCTCGACAGCTGGCTTCAATCCCTAGTACTGCAACAAATAAATATGTAACATGCAATTTGTATTTACATTAAGCTGTAAATAGAATGTACTAAGTATGGTGCTTTATAGTTA
>LZPO01096788.1:122533-134629 GCA_001675575.1 Neotoma lepida
CACACACACACACACACACACACACACACACACACACACACACAAGATGCCATCAGTATTTTTCCTGTTCTGGTAATTATTCTGGCAGCCATAAGAGAAATGGATGGGAGACACTAGGGTTGGAGTCAAAGACCAGTTAAACAGCTACAGCAATATTTGAGACTATTGGTGGATGCTGGAACCAGCAAAATGACAGTGTAGGTGGGGGAAAGTGACTGCATAGTCTTCAGGCTTGTTGATGGACATAAGAAACAAAGAGCAGGAATAAGTCAAGGGTGGAAACTCCCCACCCCCACACCCAGGCAACTGGGCAGATGATTCACTGAGAGTGGATTCTGACATCAACACTTCTGTGGATCAGGCTGATTCACTCAAACCACCACTGTCCCCANGGGAGCAGGGACAGCAGCTTTGCTGTTTGGTTTTGTATTTTTGGTATGAGGGGCTTGTTTTCTTTTTACCTAAGAACACAGAATAGCCAGATCNCTCCCAATGGGATTTCAGTGTTGGTTGCTGACCTCAGTACAGTCAAGAAGATCACGGGGTGCAGGGACAAAGTATGGGGATAAGAACACTTCTATCTGCTGCTGGTTTGGGGTAGCTATCGGTAATCTAGGCATGGATTTGGATGAATTAACATATCTCATACTTANATCTGTCTGAGTTCATCTTTCCCTGTTGTGTTTACTGTCAGAGTACAGCTTTCAGTGACCTATGATGTAAAAATGTGCTGTTTCTGAGCTTGTGCAAGGTANTATAANCGGGCTGCTAAGAGGTCTGAATGAGGGTGGGGGTGGGGTGAGATTAAGTCCCCAGCTACAAGAGGTCCCCTGGGGCTAAGTGAAAGGNTTGTTCTTTTGAAATGGTCTCTGTTGGCAATTAACAACATATCATGAATACTGTAGTGTCAAATAAAGAGGATTTGTAGGCACAACATTGGTGGTAGCTGATCCCTATCATTCAAGAAAGCTGTTCAGTCTGTGAACATTAGCGTTCTGCCAGGTNATGAGATCTAGTCCCGNGGAAGTCCCAGACACTGATTCTTACANTTTTGGAACGGCTCCCAATTCTGGCTTCCACCACCTACTTCCATACTGTCCTTGAAATCCATGAATGGTAGCTTCCTGTTGTAGCAAATGTCTGAATAAGAGGTTTGCTTTCTGCTGTGCCTTCTGTTACAACAAAAACGTGTGCCCTATAAATTTAATTGGTTTCATTAATGTGTAAGCCTCTCTGCAAAGAGAGGTAATCTGGGGAGGAGCAGAATTTTGAGAATATGCAGTGTGCTTCTTATAGGCTGTTGCTTTTATACGACCAGCCTGAGATGGAAGCTACTCATTTAGAATATTGGTTGATGACAACACTGGCTTGAACAAAGTGACCAGTCTCAAATGGCCACTCGTTTTCCGGGGCTGCAGGTTGCTAGGGCTCNGGAGGTAGCTGTTTTCCCCGCGAAAAGGGGCGGGGTGAATCGATGTGTTAGGGGGGGGAAATACATGTATGTTTTCTGCCTCTCCCCAATGATAACGGTCCACGGGCATAAACGCGAGTTGAGCAGGAGGAAGGTCGAAAGAAACGTTGGTTTTATTATATTTGGGGGTTTGTGTTTTTGGGGTGTGTGTGTGTTTCCTCCCAATGCTGCGACGCATTAACCCTGCTGCTATTGGGACATTCTCTGCTCAGCCTATTGGCTGAGCCCAGGAGTTGCTGCCTGCCAATCGGGTAGTGAAAGGCAGACAAATCTACCCCGCCACCAGCAAAAAACGGCGCGTAACCCTTGCTGCGCCGGCGGAGCCGCGCCAAACCTGGCGCGAGGAAGGGAGATAGGTGTCTCCAGCTGCTGTGGCTGTTAGGGGCGGGTCAGCTTCTTTGGCTTCTCCGGACCAAGTAGAGCATTAGCGGACGGCAGCAATGCCCAGCAAGGTGAGAAGCTGGGTAGAAATTTGGTGGGGGGCTACCCTTTTGTTCCTCTTTTGCCACCTGGGCTACGTTTGTGGGCAGATTCGCTACCCGGTCCCAGAGGAGTCACAGGAAGGGACTTTTGTAGGGAATGTCGCCCAAGATTTTCTGCTGGATACAGAGAGTCTGTCAGCTCGCAGGCTGCAGGTCGCTGGAGAGGTGAACCAAAGACACTTCCGTGTGGATTTGGACAGCGGAGCCCTGCTCATCAAAAATCCAATCGATCGAGAGGCACTGTGTGGGCTCAGTGCCAGCTGCATCGTGCCCCTGGAGTTTGTAACCGAAGGGCCTTTGGAAATGTACCGAGCGGAGGTTGAGATCGTAGATGTGAATGATCACGCCCCCCGATTTCCGCGGCAGCAGTTGGACTTGGAAATCGGGGAAGCAGCTCCGCCAGGACAGCGTTTCCCCTTGGAAAAGGCTCAGGATGCAGATGTGGGGAGCAATTCCATTAGCAGCTACAGACTAAGCTCCAATGAGCACTTTGCCCTGGATGTCAAGAAGCGCAGCGACGGCAGTCTGGTCCCAGAGCTTCTTCTGGAGAAGCCTTTAGATCGTGAGAAGCAATCGGACTACCGCCTGGTGCTGACTGCTGTGGATGGAGGGAACCCCCCTAGATCTGGCACCGCGGAACTCCGGGTGTCAGTGCTGGATGTGAATGACAACGCCCCAGCCTTCCAGCAATCCAGTTACAGGATCAGCGTGTTGGAGAGTGCGCCAGCGGGCATGGTGCTCATCCAGCTCAATGCCTCTGACCCAGACCTGGGACCTAGTGGTAACGTCACCTTTTCTTTCAGTGGTCACACCCCTGATCGTGTGAGAAACCTCTTTAGCCTTCATCCCACGACTGGGAAGCTTACCCTTCAGGGGCCTCTAGACTTCGAGAGTGAGAATTACTATGAATTTGATGTGAGGGCTCGTGATGGGGGTTCTCCAGCCATGGAGCAACATTGCAGCCTTAGGGTGGATCTCCTAGATGTAAATGACAATGCCCCCCACATCACAGTGACCTCTGAGCTGGGAACTCTACCAGAGAGTGCAGAACCTGGCACTGTGGTGGCACTCATCAGTGTGCAGGACCCTGACTCTGGGTCAAATGGAGATGTGAGCCTCCGCATTCCTGACCACTTACCATTTGCCCTCAAGTCTGCCTTCAGGAACCAGTTCTCCCTCGTGACAGCCGGACCCTTGGATCGAGAGGCTAGGTCCAGTTATGACATCATGGTTACTGCTTCTGATGCTGGGAACCCTCCCCTGAGTACCCACAGGACTATTTTCCTCAATATTTCAGATGTGAATGATAACCCACCCTCATTCTTCCAGAGGTCACATGAGGTGTTTGTTCCTGAGAACAATCGCCCAGGGGACCTGCTTTGCTCCCTTGCAGCCTCTGACCCCGACTCTGGCTTAAATGCACTAATCTCATACTCTCTCTTAGAGCCTAGAAATCGAGACGTGTCAGCTTCTTCCTTCATTTCTTTGAATCCCCAGACAGGAGCTGTTCATGCTACTAGATCATTTGACTATGAACAAACACAGACACTGCAGTTTGAGGTGCAGGCCAGGGACAGAGGCAGCCCACCACTCAGCAGCACTGTGACAGTGCGCCTGTTTGTGCTGGACCTCAATGACAATGCCCCAGCTGTGTTACGTCCTAGGGCCAGACCTGGTTCCTTATGTCCCCAGGCATTGCCTCCATCAGTTGGTGCTGGTCACCTAGTCACAAAGGTGACAGCTGTGGACTTGGATTCAGGTTACAATGCTTGGGTTTCCTATCAGCTCCTGGAGGCCCCAGATCCCAGCCTCTTTGCAGTCTCCAGATATGCTGGGGAAGTTCGGACNGCTGTGCCCATTCCAGCTGACCTCCCACCTCAGAAGCTGGTCATTGTGGTGAAGGACAGTGGTACCCCACCACTCTCTACCTCTGTTACTCTCCTGGTGTCTTTAGAGGAAGACACTCATCCGGTTGTTCCCGATCTTCGAGAATCTTCAGCTCCCAGAGAAGGAGAGTCCCGTCTAACCCTCTACTTGGCTGTGTCCTTAGTGGCCATCTGCTTTGTCTCCTTTGGTTCTTTTGTGGCACTGCTCTCTAAGTGTCTCCGTGGGGCTGCCTGTGGAGTGACATGCTTTCCCGCAGGCACCTGNGCCTGTCTCACCAGATCTCGGAGGAGGGAGGGGCTTCCTCCTTCCAATGGGATCCTCCGAATCCAGCTAGGGTCAGAAGACCCTATCAAGTTTGTTGATGTGGGAGGTCACTCTCATGGCTGTACACCATTGGCTTCTGCACCCACTCGGAGTGACAGCTTCATGATGGTGAAGTCACCCAGTGCACCTATGGCAGGGGAGCCTGTGCGCCCAAGCTGTCCACCCTCTGATCTTCTCTATGGGCTAGAGGTGAGACCTTTGCAGGCTCAGCCAATGCTTGGGGGTTATTGTGATGCAGACATATGGCTGGGCCGAGTGCCAAAGAGTACTGGCCTCCCTGGAAGAGCCCATAGTGATGTCACCATTGTTGTGAGTAGTAACTATGTTGTAAATGCTGTGCTCTACAAGTGTTTTCTGAATTGACTGATGATTGGAACTTGGGGGTGAGTAATTCCCATAGATTGGAACTTGGGCTGATTAATGCCCACATTTGAGAGTAAGAAGTAAATTAACTGGTTATCAAGAACCAGGCTGTTGTGGAAGCATGCTAATGGGATGGATTGGGCCGGGAAATCACCTAAACCCAGGACTTCTTCCTCTGTTCTTTCTGAAGGAGGNGGTTGTGTTCTGGAGAATGTTAACTCTGGATTACCATTTCCAACTGGTTTGATGGTAGACTAAAAGTCTTTGCCCCATGTTGTCTAGTATTCTCTAGCCCAATGTGAAGGGAACTGTTTATTTGGTGGGGGGGAGGGGAAGTGCTGAGGGAGGAAAGCAGTGCAGATCAAAGTGGTAGCAGAGATCTTTCTCTGGGCTCCCGATATTCCCCACTGGGACAGTGAACTAAATGCAGTAAACTGGGAATGAGGGTGTTGGGGGGTAGGGGTGCATCTGTTACCTCCTTGGGGGGAGGAGCAATAGGTAAAGTCACTCAGTGTCAGTAAATTGATTCACAGTTAGAGAATTCACAGAAACAGACATTCTAGGAATCTTTAGGGAGGGTTTTTAATTCAGTGAAACTAGAAAGCCTAGAGGCCATTCCTGGCCTCTGGTCACCCTCCAGGGTAGCCTAGATCAGCCCTAGAAGTGTTCCCTTTCCCTTAAGCTCTGGTGCTCTGTTCATATTTGGAGTTTAGGGCCTCAGGAAAGCTAAGTCCTTTAGCCATCAGCAGACATTGCTGGAGAGCAGGCCAAGACTTTAGAAGGTTCTCACAAAGCTTTAGGAGTATTTGGGAGGGTGGGGGGAGGAGCTTTGCAGGACACCACATGGGCTCTGTATCTCCACGAGGACAAATTTTTGTTGGTTCAAGCAAAACAGTGGAAGCTTCTGAAGTCNTGCAGGAAGTTGCTGGGACAGAGCACTGAGGAGTTTTGTACCATTTTAGTCTTCCCTGTTGAGCACCATCTGAGCCATCAAACTTCACTGCCAAGGGGGCTGAATCAACCTGCGGCACGAATGAGTGGGGAGGTAGGTGGCTTCTGTGACACAGATTTTTTTCAGCGACTGTTCCCAAGGTTTCCAGGACCGAGGAGACTTTATAATTGGTTGAGAGCAGACAGACTTTTTGACCAATCAAACTTGGAGCTGAGGTGGGAGATCTGCTCTTCCTGCCTGCCTCTCCTCCTCCAGCTCCAGCTCCACTTACATTTAACTCCCCTCCCCCACCCACCCCCGCCAGTTGGTGACTAAGAAAGGCTGCAGGCAGGCAAACCTCAGAGCAGTTTTTAAGAGGCTGGAAGGAGACGTAAGAGACTTCAGCTCCTGCATTCCAAGCGCTTGGTTTACCTTGGAGACAGGACAGCACAGTTACTCTCCAAGAAGGGACTTCTGGGTCACGGGGCCTATGGCATCCCCACAGCTCGCTGAGAAATGGCAAGTGCTGTGTGTGTTGTCCTTGTGCTGCTGTGGCTGGGTGGCTGGGCAGCTTCGTTATTCAGTGGTGGAGGAATCTGAGCCGGGGACTGTGGTAGGGAACGTTGCTCAGGATCTGGGCTTAAAGGTGACAGATCTGTTGAGCCGCAGGCTGCGATTGGGCTCTGAGGAGAATGGGCGCTATTTTTCCCTGAGCTTGATGAGTGGTGCTCTGGCAGTGAATCTAAAGATTGACCGGGAGAGCCTGTGCGGAGCCAGCACTAGCTGCCTGCTGCCTGTACAGGTGGTGACTGAACACCCCCTGGAGCTCATTCGTGTAGAGGTAGAGGTCCTGGATCTCAATGACAACTCTCCTAGCTTTGCCACTCCTGAGAGAGAGATGCGAATCTCAGAATCGGCTGCACCAGGGGCCAGATTCCCACTGGAGAGTGCTCAAGATCCAGATGTGGGCACCAACACTGTGAGCTTTTATACCTTAAACCCCAACAATCACTTCTCTCTGAATGTGAAGACCCTAAAAGATGGGAAGCTATTCCCAGAGCTAGTGCTAGAGCAACAGCTAGACCGTGAAGCCCAGGCAAGACATCAGCTGGTGCTCACTGCTGTGGATGGGGGCACCCCAGCCCGCTCAGGGACCAGCCTTATCTCTGTCATTGTGCTGGACGTCAACGATAATGCTCCAACCTTCCAGTCCTCAGTTCTACGAGTGGGACTCCCAGAGAACACACCCCCAGGTACACTGCTGCTCCGTCTCAATGCCACTGACCCAGACGAGGGCACCAATGGCCAACTAGACTACTCTTTTGGAGACCATACATCTGAAGCAGTAAAGAATCTTTTTGGCTTGGACCCTAGCAGTGGAGCAATCCATGTGTTGGGTCCAGTAGATTTTGAGGAGTCAAATTTCTATGAAATTCATGCAAGAGCCCGAGACCAGGGGCAGCCAGCCATGGAGGGCCACTGTGTGATTCAAGTGGATGTAGGGGATGCTAATGACAATCCCCCTGAGGTGCTACTGGCATCTTTGGTCAACCCTGTCCTAGAGAGCACACCAGTGGGCACAGTAGTGGGGTTGTTTAATGTGCGGGATCGAGACTCAGGTCGAAATGGTGAGGTGAACCTGGATATATCTCCAGACCTGCCATTTCAGATCAAGCCTTCTGAGAACCACTACTCACTGCTAACCAGCCAGCCTTTGGACCGAGAAACCACACCCCATTATATCATCGACCTGCTGGCCAGGGATGCTGGATCACCTCCCCTACACACACATCTCACCATCAGGCTGAACATTTCAGATGTTAACGACAACGCACCCCGCTTCACNCAACAGCTCTACACTGCTTATATCCCAGAAAATCGGCCGCCAGGCTCTCTGCTCTGTACTGTGGCTGCCTCAGATCCAGACACAGGGGATAATGCCCGCCTCACCTACTCTATTGTAGGAAGTCAAATTCAGGGAGCCCCAGCCTCCTCCTTTGTGTATGTCAACCCTGAGGATGGACGAGTCTTTGCCCAGCGGACCTTTGACTATGAATTGCTACAGATGCTGCAAATTGTGGTGGGGGTTCGAGATTCTGGCTCCCCCCGACTGCACGCTAACACATCTCTCCATGTGTTTGTCCTTGACCAGAACGATAATGCCCCAGCTGTGCTNCACCCACGACCTGGCAGGGAGCTCTCAGCCCCCCAACGTCTGCCTCGCTCTGCTCCTCCTGGTTCTTTGGTCACCAAGGTGACAGCTGTGGATGCTGATGCAGGTCACAATGCGTGGCTCTCTTACTCTCTATTACCACAGTCCACAGCCCCTGGACTGTTCCTTGTGTCTGCACACACTGGTGAGGTGCGCACTGCCCGGGCCTTATTGGAGGAAGACTCTGATACACAACAGGTGGTGGTCCTGGTGAGGGACAATGGTGACCCTTCACTGTCCTCCACAGCAACGGTACTGCTGGTTCTGGAGGATGAGGATGCAGAGGAAATGCCTAAATCCAGTGACTTCCTCACACACCCTCCTGAGCGGTCAGACCTCACCCTTTACCTTATTGTGGCCCTAGCAGCTGTCAGTCTTTTGTCCTTAGTNACCTTCACTTTCATGTCAGCTAAGTGTCTGAGGGGACATGAAGATGGGGACCGGGGTGGGGGCCAGTGCTGCGGGGGCCAGGACTCNCCCTCCAGGGAGTTCTATAAGCAGTCCAGCCCCAACCTGCAGGTGAGCTCCGATGGCACACTAAAGTATATGGAGGTGACCCTGCGGCCCACAGACTCGCAGAGTCATTGCTACAGGACGTGCTTTTCACCGGCCTCGGACGGCAGTGACTTCACTTTCCTCAGGCCCCTCAGCGTNCAGCAGCCCTCAGCCCTGGCGCTGGAACCTGAGACCTTGCGTTCACGCTCTAGTACGCTGAGGGAGCGGAGCCAGGTGAGGGCTGGGTGCTCCATGAGACCCCTGGGGGGCACATCGGAGAAGCTGCCGGTCTAACCTAAGGGCTTTGATCTTGCACTCTCTGTTTATACTGAGCTGGTTGCATTTGAACGTGAACAATCGGAGTGTTCCAGTCAGAGAGTTCTAAACATCCAGGGGTGGTGGTGTTTATGGGCGAGGGNAAGTGGGCTCAACTCCTGCCCCCCATACAGAAAAGGCTGGCGCCCCTCACCGCTACTGGTGAATTCACACTGATCGGGCAGATGCTGGGGTCCCGCGTGGAGGTCACCACAGACCTCACAATCCGTGACTTCATCNTTAACTTCAACTCTACATATTTCAGCTCCAGCCAGCCACAGCGGCCGACAGCTGTTCCGCTAGGGCTGGCTGGTTGTCCTCGGTGCTAATCACACCCACACGCCCGCGCCTTCCCTCCCCAGCTAACCCCCTGGGCCGCCCCGGAAGTGCTCGCGGTTGACTGATACCTAGTGAGGTTCCCAGGTCGCTCCTGCCTAGGGTGAAGCCAGGACGCAGGAGTTTCTCCCCAACCCTCCCATCACGCCCTGCGGACAGGGTTACTTCCTTAACGTCCTGAGCTGAGTCCAATTTCAACAAAGTCAGGAGTGACTGACCCGCTAGGCTCGGGACAGGTGGAACCTGCTAGTCCTACCTCTGACTGGGCCTGGGGCTCTATACCGAGCCTCTTCGCTCTCAGCACCTGCACCCTTTATAAGGCAGGGCCTTGGTTGGCCAATAAGCAATCCTAGGACTGCAGGCCTGGGACCCTGGTTGCAACAGCGACTCTTTCCTCTCCCTGCAAGTAGGAGCCTGGNGAACCCCTGCTCCGGGGATTCAAAACTAGGCTTTGGCTCCGTCGTAAATGTGTCCAGAGATCTAGGGTCAGGATTTGGAGAGTATGATCAGAGTACCTAAGACACTCGGCAAATCTTCCCTCCTCTGACTGACAGAAAAACCACAGCTTCTGCCAGATGCCAGGGGTAGCCCTCATANTGGGGAAACAGAAATGGTAAAAGCATATCTCCACAAACTCTGAAGCCTTTATTCAAAGTCTGTCCAGAGACTCTGCCTCTGCTGTATGGGGTTTATATTTTTGAAACATCTCCAGATACTTCTGATAGTTGATTGAAAGAGCCCTACTACGCACCTCCTTAAAGAGCCAGTGGCACTCGGGAGGCAGAGGCAGGAGGATCTCTGTGAGTTTGACTGGTCTACAGAGCAAGTTCCAGGACAGCCAAAGCTACACAAAGAGACCTTGTCTTGAAAAACAAAACAAAATAGAAACAGAAGAACTAGGGTATTTCATTCGCCCCTCCTACATTCTTGGATAGTTATTAGCCTAATAGTTACTTTCACAGAGGTCAAGCAAGTTGCTCAAATTCAGAAGAAATGATTAAAGAGTCTAACCCAGGTCTGTTTAACTTCAGCGTGCGCTTTGAATAGCTTGGCACTTGGAATTTGTAAAGCTGGACAAGAGATGGTTGGCATTTGATAGGACGAGACAGGATGGAGTTCTTTCCTCCATAGGACCTGGAATATGGAAGAAAGTCTTTGGGGCTCCCCTTCCTCAGCAGCACTCACAGAACACACTTGTTCCTGCCTTTCATATGAGTATAGAGTTTTACCAGACTTCCTGTNGGATCATAATCCTGCATCCTTGTGTACATTCTACTGTCAAAGGGNACAGTGGCAAAGGGTCTGCACCCTTCTCCATGGCAACCCCAGAATGGTGCTCATGGCTCCCGGTGCACCCGGAATCTTAGGATTCTGGGTTTCACTCACATCTATCGCTGTCACTTGTGAATCTCAGTGTGAGTCACTAGCAAGTCCTGGGTCTTCCTTCTCTCCAGTGTAATATGAGATGCTCACACTCTCTTCTCTTGGGAGCCTGTGTGAGAATTAATTACCAGCACATCCCAGGAACTGGTAAAGACTTGACTGCAGGAGAATGTGTGGTGGGATACCACATCCCCTGGAAGGACCTGAGGAACTCAGAAATTAAGTGATGACTGGCAGAGCCCTGCACGTTGAGCTGGGTGGGAGAGGACTAAAGATCAGCCCCTTAAAAGNACTGGAGACTTAGTTGGCTCTGCTTGGAGACCAGAGAATGTGGTCCCTCTGGACTCCATCCCAGCCATTTTCTCTGCCTTCCTTGGACAGAGCTGCCTTGTTCTCATCTCCTTGGTCACAGGCCATTGTGTGGTATGAAGTTCTGGGGGTGAGAGGCATCCTGGGGCTTGGATGCCCTATAAAGGCCCAGGCTGGCATGACTCCTAAATTAATAATGTGTTTAGCTGTGGGAAGAGGTCTTGGAGAGCGAGGGCCTGGAGGAGGTGTCCCTCTGAATGTGTCACTGCACAACTTGGCACGAAAAGGGTTACCCAGAGCAGCAGCCATCTTGCTACAGCCGATGCTTTGTTCCCGGCTGAGGAACTGAATGGTTCCTTTCTAGGGCTGGTGGGATTTTATCGAAAAGCCTCTCTGCTATTTGAGGAGGGGGCGCTTTGCTGCACTCTTTCCCCAGTTCCACAGACGACACTTTCAGTCCTTGAATTTTGGCTCAGAAGTTCTGAGTCTGGGACAGGAAAAAAGGATTTCATTTCTTCAGCAAAGAAATCTGTGCTTGTTCACTGTGATCAGATGAACTATTTAGTCTGTGGGTTGGTTCTCCCCAGCCCACCTTCGGAGATGTGTCTCCCCTCCCCCACCTCAGCCCCTTTCCTTCTCCCCTTACCCACTCCCCGCCCCCATCCCCAGGGGCTCTGTAACATCTCCCTGCTGTTGGGTACTCAGCCACTTTTCCTCTGTTTTCTCCACAGCAAGCCCCGCCCAACACCGACTGGCGTTTCTCTCAAGCCCAGAGACCCGGCACAAGCGGGTAGGTGACAGAATCTCCAGCCCACCCTCTGCGGCATTTTCTCAGTGATGACGTGGGAGATGAGGGGAGGGCTCGGCGTTTTCCACAAATGGCTTCTTCCCTCATTTCACGATTTCAAAGAGGCTTTTGTGTCCTGGGTGCTGCTACACAGACCCCAGGAAGAAGAGATGCCTACTCCGACTATTTTGGGAGCAAAATTCACCCACTCACCCTCTTCCTTCTCCCAGCCACGTGCACATTTTCCTATCTCCTGAAGGCTCTGTGGGAACAGGGACAGACAGGGGTGGGGTGAGGAGGGCTTTCCATACCTATCCATTGTTTATAATCTCCTCTCCCAGTTGAGCCGGGGTCTAGCCTGACCTGCGACTTGAGTAGAGGAAATGGGTCAAGAGAAAAGCAGACCGTTCCCAGTCAGAATCTTCCCCGAGCCGNGGAGGGAAATGGAGGTGGAAGAGAGGGAGGCAGGGGTTGCGGGGAGAGCCCGGCTGTGGGAAAGGAAACTGCTCAGCTGGAGGTGGCACTGCTTATAAAATGATACATTCTCACGACAACAGCTGCCTCCTGACCCCANACTTGTCCTGCCCTGTCTGCTTCCCGGATTTTGTCTCTGCCTCCTCTCTCTCCAGCCTGCATCCTCTCCAAAGTCTCTGTCTCAGTCTGCGNTCTCTCCCTCTCCCTTTCTCCATCCCTTACACCTGTGTCACCTTGCCCTGGTCTACACCTGTCCTGTGCTGTGCCTGCCGTGGCACTGTGCTCACGGAAAGTGGAAGGAATGAAGACATTTGACTCTTCCTAGTG
>LZPO01096788.1:164041-178865 GCA_001675575.1 Neotoma lepida
TGTGTGTGTGTATGTGTATGTGTATGTGTGTGTGTGTGTGTTTAAGTCAGATGACCACTTGTGAGAGTTGGTTTTCTCCTTCCACTATGTTGGTCCCAGAGACTGAATTCAGGATGGAAGGCTTGGCAGCAAGCACCTTCTAGCTTTGCCCTACACTGCCTTACCTCGGCTGGCTTTCTCTACATGGGCAAGCTCATCAGGAAACTTGAGGACATCAGGGTAGTCATTTTCACATAACTCAGCCAGGAAATGCAACAAAGTCATCTTCTGATCTGCAGACTTGGTGTCTCGAAGCTTGGGGTGAGGAGAAACCATTAGTCCTGATTTGCCCCAAATCACCTTAGGCCAATACTGGGCTCAAGCAGCCTTCCCTCTGCCATCCTGTCTAACCCCATGGTTCACCTTACAGAGGAAGCTGATATTGAAGCCAAAAGCACCAGCATTCCTGGAGCCAGCATTCATAAAGTTTCCAACAAGCAGTGTGATCTCCAGGAGGCTGGAGAAGCTCTCGCTCTTTCGCAGCTCCTCACATGCAGCAGTGACAGACACGATCTCTGGCTTGATGTTCTCAACTTGCTCACTGAATTGTAGCTTGAAGAGAATGGCGTTGAGGCGAGGCCGAAGACGGGGCACTGTGCCCATCTAATGAGGAAGGCAACAAGTTCCATTATGGAGCTAATGGAGGGAGACGTCAAAAGATACAAGCTGAGCCTCCTCTGGGAGGTTGGGGCTCCAGAGCAAGGGGGTGGAGTTGGGGGGGATATCTAGAGAAATTGATTGACTAAAAGATTCAAAATAGATCAGAGGCAAGGAGCAAGCGCCCAGGCTGGTCTCCAGAGGGAAGGGAATAAGGGAGTTGGAAAAGAGCTGACTGCTACAGGCCTCACTCACCACCACGCCAAACTGCTCTGACTCAGCCAGATCATCATACTCGTCCTTCAGTTCAGAAAGCATTTTTAACTGCTCTGGTTCTGGCATCTGTTTAATGAGGTTCTGGAAAAGAAGAGTGAATGCGTGTGGGGTGAGCTGAAGGCCTGAGCATCATGACTGTGTCTCTTAAGTTCCACACTCTGCCCAGTGGGAATGAAGGAAGCACGGGGGTGGGACAGCTTGTGAGATGGGGAGATGCCCGAGTCTGCCGAGTTAACCTGCCCACCAGGGACACAGCTTCAGCCAGCTGTGAGTTTTAAGTCAAAACTGCTTGAAAAAACTCCTGCTCACCAAGCAAGAAGGCGAGGCTGGTGTACACTGTGCAGAGGAGCCAGGACCTCCTTGTTGCTTACCTGGATCATAGATTCAGTGAGAACAGCCTCATTCACCTCCAGGATAACGTTCTTAATCTCTTGATAGGGCATTCGGAAAGAACCCAAAAAGATTGCTGCCAGAGAATGAGATAGAAAGACAGGTTCTTCTTATCTTCCTCCCCATTCCAGAGGTTGGCTTACAGAGTGGAAAGCCCACCCCACCTAGGTAGCTGAAATCCAAGCCCGAGTCCAGTATTGGAGTTTCTACTGTCACCCATTCCCACACACAAGCCACACCATGCCACACAGCAACTCCACTGCTTAGCACATTCCATCACAGGAATCTCAGAACCACTCACCTCCTTGTTTAGACCCCCTCTCCCACAAAGCTGCCATTGTCTTGACCTGTTCACTCTTAAAACAGCCAAGTCCCACTCCTAAGAAGCACACCCTGTCCTTCCAGTTCCCCCATGTTCTAATCTGACTCCTCAGTCTTATCAAGAGTCCTCTCTCAGGGCTGAAGAGACGGCTCAGTGGTTAAGAGCACTGGCTGCTCTTGCAGAGGTCCTGGGTTGGTTCCCAGCATGTACACGGCAGCTCCCAACCATCTGTAACCAGTTCCTATAGATCCAACATGTTCTTCAGGTCTCCTCAGGCTCTAGGTACACATTCATACATGCAGGTAAAACACTTACACATAGAAAATTAAGTCCATAAAAGCAGCTCTTCCCTTGACTACCCACCCCAGCTTCTCTATCTGACCCTATGTAGCTCTGGATGACCTAGAAGTCGCTGTGTAGATCAGCTTGGCCTCAAACCCAGAGATGTGCCTCCTGAGTGCTGGGATTAAAGGTGTGAGTCACCATAGCCGGCTCTTAAGGTGACCCTAACACCCTTTTCCTTTAGCAGATACAGTCAAGTCTATCTTAGAAAATCTTCTTTGACTCCATGTTCCCTTCTAGTATCAACATCTGTTTCTCTCCTTTACGACATTCTGAAAACATAGTAAACTATTTTATTCACTATTAGAACTTTCACCTATTATATCCCCACAAAGCCAGTGAAAAGAGAGCAATCAGTGGGTGCACTCTATAATAGAAGTCCTAGCTTGTCACCTCTGACTCAAATCTACTAGCCACTCTGTTCTTTGTGAACTTGCCTCACTCAGCATATTGGTTTCCACCTTCACTCAAGTGTCACTGCCCTTCATCTCCTCAACCACCAAGTACCAGGAATTCTGTCTTTCTCTCCTGTGCCTTGCCTTTTCATCCTCATTACCTTAGTCTTAGGTCCTGATCATCTCATTAGTTTAAAACAGCTCCTCTTCCTTCCTACTCTTCTCCTACTCAGAAACTGAGCCTAGAAATCACTGCCAAAGCAGCCTTCCCAACGACAACATAAGGCTGTAACAGTCACTTTCCTGATTAAAATCTCCTCAGTAACTTCCACAGCTGTAATGACCTGCAGTTCTGACTGTACCAAGTCATCTCACACACATGGCTCACCCCCCTCCTAAAGTGAGCTAGTCCTTCCCTTCACTAAACTCCTTCTGGACAGGTCTTCAACCCATTTTAAACAGCACCTTCTTGAGAAAACTCTGGGTCTTCCTTCAACACTCACCATGTGGCATGAAAGCCTTCTTGCTAGTGCTTGCCTAGGTATTCTAGCACACACTTAGGGCGGCAGTCACCTTCAGCCAGTTTCGTTTTCTTGTCTCCACCAGACACATATGTCAAGAGGACAGAGACTGTCTGACTTGGCTTTGTATTTTTAGGATGAAATAGGCACTTCTGCCTCCTAGACTGTTCTACTCTAGAACAATCTAATCCTATGCCCTCCTCCTCTAGTTCTGAGGAACTGAAACAGGGCCCGGGATGCGCTACTGCTAACGACACCCCAACCCTCAATTCCTTGGCTTTTTTTTTTTCTTTCATTTTGCAGAGTGAACACAGATTTATTAAGGAAAAGTGAGAAAGAACTCACATGAGTGGAAGGGGTCATGAAGGATAAATAATGACCCCTATTCCTTTCTAAGCTGTTTCCCATCTTAATATCATTCCACTGAGAACAATAATGTACATTATAGTCTTTCTTCTATCGTTTTCTAAAATAACAATTACTCATGTTTTATGTTCCTAGACACATTCTTAGGAACAGAAATTAACATTACTTTAGTCTCTATAAAAAGACATCGCTAGCCAGACAGTGGTGGCGCAGGCCTTTAATCCCAGCACTCGGGAGGCAGAGGCAGATGGATCTCTGAGTTTAAGGCCAGCCTGGTCTACAGAGTGAGTTCCAGGACAGCCATAGCTACACAGAGAAACCTTGACTAAAAAAACAAAACAAAACAAAAAAAAAAACCGCCCCTGCCTCCCCACATACAACAAGACATTACCAGATTTTCATTTAGCAATACCTATGCATATTAACTTAAGGTTATACGGTCAAACATAATATAAAAACTATGCTTGCTTCTGAAGCATACACTACAACTGGAATGGTCAGCATGGTCCTGTGCAAGAAGGACACGCATTTATGAGCATTACTNAATTTTTAATGTGAAATTTTTGTTTTTTTGTTTTTAGAGACAGAGTTTCTGTAGCCCTGGTTGTCTTGGAACTAGCTGTGTAGACCAGGCTGGCCTCAAACTCATAAAAATCTGCCTGCCTCTGCCTCCTGGAGCAAAGGGAAAAATATATATATATATGAGAGAGAGAATGTCTCACTCTATGGCTCTGAATGTGCCTATGGGTATGTGTACTAGTTTGGGTGATTTTGGACAAGTCATAACATTTGAACTTTTGTTTTCTCATGTGGAAAAATAAAGACAGTAACTATAAGATTATGAATGAGCTTATGGAATATATTATATACGCTTTCATTTATACAACACATGACTAACATGTACCTAATAGAGCTTGTCACATGCCAGACTCTCAAATATTTGTTGACCAAAAATATTAGTATCTGTATTATCAGCATAAAGGAGGTGCAGATTGACAGCTGAAATTAACATAAGAAGGATAACATCATTCCTAACCACACATCAGGCAGTAACTGTATCAACTTGTGTGACATGCTCTCCAACCTGAATTGTTTCACTAATTGGAGTTCTCAGTCCAGGTGGCAAGTCAGAACAGAAGAAATACAGTACCATATGCTTAACTCTCTGGGGTTACTGATCCTACTCTGACAAGTACAAGATTTACCTCCCTTCTTCTAAATGTAAATAATTTTAGTTTAACTGAAGCCACAATAGCAGCTGNGTTCCTTATCAGAGGCAGAAGGAAATATAATGAGGCTGAAACCCTGCAGGAGACTTCCTGTTGACACAAGGAAAAGTAGGACTTTGAAAGAAGTCTGCCAGTCATGGTGGTATCCACTAAAACTCCAGCACTCAGAGGCGGAAGCATGAGGACTGTTAGTTCCAGGACAGCCAAGCTACATAGCAAGACCACATCTCAACCCTCCCCAACCCTCAGTAAAATCAAATAAATAAGGAAACTCCGAGGTTAAAACCTGAGACTTGCGTCCTCAGCTCCATAACTAGACACATTCCTAAAACCTTCATCTGCTTCCCTGACAGAAAGCTGAATACTTGTCAACCCTGCTGTGCTACTGAAGCATTTGATGAGATACTGAAGCCTCACTGTCCACTGCTTGGCACAGAGCAGGAATTCAACAAGAGGTGTTTCACACAGAGGGACCTTAGACTCAGAGAAANTATGTTCTTACAGGAACACCTTCACAATATTAGACATTGGGATCACAAGAATTACTCACAGAGATTCTGGGCTGTCTTTGAGTCCAACACCTTTAGCTCTTTTACTTTTTTCTTTTGCACAGATTTCTTTTCTTCTCCACCTTCTTGATCCTTCTTGGCTAGTGAGGGAAATTAGAAAAACACCATTAAGGACAAACCACCTTTGTGCATTACTGAATTACAACTCTCCTGGGAGAATGGCCTTCACTTCTTCTCTGTCTCTTCATTTTGTTCCTTCAATGCTAATCTCATTAGCTACTCTTCTATAGCTAACCCCCCCCCAAAGAATATCTCCTTTTCATTTCTTCAATAGTTATTAATAATGCTTTTCTCCTTAAATAGAATCTACCTACAGGGAACAGCTAAATCTCTGCAAAGAACCAGGAGTAAATGTTTTAGATGTTGTAAGCCATATAGTTTGTCTCAACTTAAAAAGCTGTTTTCATTTTATGTGTACTGGTGTTTTACCTACATGTCTGTCTGTGTACCATGTGTGTGCATTGACCTTGGAGGCCAGAAAAGGGTGTCAGATCTTCTGAAANTGGAGTTACAGACAGTTGTGAGCTGCCATGTGGGTGCTGGGAATCAAACCCAGGTCCTCTGAAAGAGCAACCAGAGCTCTTAGCTGCATCCCACCCCTGTCTCAACTTTTCAGTTCCATTATTGTAGCATGAATGTATGTGCTCTAAGAAAACTTCATTCATTCAAAAACATTCTGTGATACAGCTTACTAACTCCTACACTAAATATCTCCTACAGTTACCCTTTTGTGCCTACTAAAAAGCTTAACTATCTTTCAAAGTCCGAATTGTACATGGCTTTCCCTGTAAAAATGGTTTTAGTTTCTCCAACTGCTGATGATCTCTCTTAATCACTGGTGAATTTGAACAAAAAGAAGTGTAATAAACTTCTTTCCTTCCACTCCTCTTAACTACTCAAAGCAATATATTCACCCCTTCCCACAAGTCTTCCCCCCAAAANGTACCTACTCTCTGCTTTGATAAAGTAATTTTCACTCTATTTGTGATCTGTACCTTATTCAATATTTTTTTCAATGTTTTGTGACATATATGTATCATCCTNATTTTTTTAAAGCCTGTGTTCCTTCAAGTGTGAAGATTTTCTCATCTCATTTCAAATTCTCTTCTCAATTTTGAGTTTAAAAATATAGGTACAATATTTCGTTACCATTTCTTCAACAGTTAACTACAGCAAAATTCACTAAAAGTGATCAGCACTTGAGGAGTGCTGAGCAGTGCTCGGAATAGGAAAAAGGGACCATACTGGGTAGACAAAACTGTAAAATACTGTCACATACTGGAGGAAATAGGGATTGTACTGGGAAGACATAACTGTAAAATACTGTCATATACTGGAGGAAATAGGGACCATACTGGGTAGGCGTAACTGTAAAATATTGTTGTATACTGGAGAAAATAGGGACTGTACTGGGTAGACATAATTGAATAATGTAAAGTAGTGTCAGGTTCTGAGCCATATAGCAATAGCTCTGAAAGTTGAGAAACTAACAAACTCAATTGCTTCTGAGTATAGGAACGGGATTCTTGAACACAAGAGTGAGAGAATACTTTCGAACTAACCCCCTTTTTGATTGTTTTTGAGATAAGATTTTAGTTAGCTCAGGCTGACCCAGAACTCTTACTCTGTAGACCTGACTGGCCTCAAACTTTCAACAATTCTCCTACCTCTGCCTTCCAAGTAGTGTGATTACAGACATGTACACTAAAGCCTGGTTATAACATAAGCCATTTTTATAACATTTGATAGTTAGACCACATACAAAATATTTGGTAAAAATAATAAAATCAAAACAATAACCAAGTTATATGACAAAAGGTATATAGAACTATTAAAAAGTATATAGGGTATATAGGTATATAGGTCAGTAGTAGAGCACAATGCCTAGTACTGCAAGGGAAAATGGCATTTATCCCTTTGACCTGGGAGCTCCAATTTAAGAANCAAACTGTTAAATACATAAAGAACCATTAATTCAGCAATAATTACTGAGACCTTAACTTGTGGAGGGTTGTGCTGGGCAATGAANAATTAATAAATGGAAAAGACAAATTAACAAAAGACAAGAATGTGCTTCATTCTAATAAAGTGAAACAGACTATGCCTTCAATAGATGAAATATTATGTTAGATGACAGTAAGTATTGTTAAAAGAAGAAAATCAAGCAGGGAAGAGAATCAGATTTGGCAGGGAGAGTGATTCAAACCTTAGGTGAGCGGCTGGGGAATGGCTAACTGAAAAGATGGCATTTGAGTAAAGATCATCAGAAGGCAGGGGAATGAGCCTGAGTCACTAATCTTGGTTGTCAACTTGACTACATCTGGAATCAACAAAAATCCAAGCTGCTGGGCATGTCTGTGAAAGATTTTCTCTGCCCCTAACCCCCAATTTGTTTTTTGAGACAGCCCTGGTTGTCTTGAAATTCAACTCTGTAGCCCAGGCTGGCCTCAAACTCAGAGATCCACTTGCCTCTACCTCTCAAGTGCTGGGATTAAATGTGTGTGCTACCATGCCCAGAAGGTTTACATTTTATGTTTCCAATTTTTTATGTCTAGAGATCTATGTAATTTGATATATATACCATGTAACGCTAAAAAGTCAACAAAATACAGTAGTATAAAGCTACAATAGAGTGATACTGTGGAAACATGTCAAGTGACTATAGAAATGAAGAAATTTCATGAATAGGTGCGATATATTTAGAGTACTAAAACCAACTCACATCAATGAACAAAGCATGGTCTAATTCAGGGACGGTTAACTTCTGATTAAAGTACTATAGATGGTGTGCTGGCTAGTGTTGTCTCCTTGACATAAGCTGGAAGCTGAAGTCATTAGGGAAGGGGAAATCTCAGTTGAGAGAATGCCCCCACCAAACTGGTCAATCTTACGGTGCATTTTCCTGATAGATGACTGATGTGGGACTGATGGTCCTGAGTGCTGTAAGAAAGCAGGCTAAGCAAGCCATAAAGAGCAATAGTGTTCCTTCAGGGCTTCTGTTCTAGTTCCTGCCTCATGTTCCTGCCCTGGCTTCCCTCTTCTAAGCTGGAAGATAAAATAAGCCATTTCCTCCCCACATTGCTTTTGGTCACAGTGTTTCACCACATAGTAGAAATTCTAACTAAGGCAAATGATAAATAACTTAGGTCAGTTAGCACATCTATTCAGTTCTTCTGGTAAAATATGAAAGTACTGATCCATAATGACTATTTGAATAGATGGCTGTGATCCAAAAACCTTTAGTAACAAGACAGACTGGCTACAATTGCTATTCTTGATCTAATCCACAGTGCTGGAACAACTAGCTCTCCACTTCAACAACTGAAGAAAAGAGAGGCTGTGCATTTGAGAGATCAAGGCGAGTACATGGGAAAGTTTAAAGACAAGAGAAGGAAGGGGAAAATGATGTAATTATATTATAATCTCAAAAAAAAATCTCTCCAATCATAACAAGAAATTAAGATGGTATGAAAGACAGTCTAGGGCAGGTAAGATGGTTCCATGGGTAAAGGCACCCTGGATCGAACCCACATAGCAGGAGAAAATGGATTCTCCCAAGCTGCTCTCTGGTCTCCATGTGAGCCACGGTACACAGGCACGCCTCTACCACACATAGTCAATGTCTAAAACAAAAGATAGTCTGGCATGACATTACAAATATGCCAATATAATGAAAATAATCAAATAAACATAGAAAGAAATGACAACTTAAAAGAAAATGATCTGAAAATGCTGGTTTAATGTTCAGAAAACCACTCTGAATAGTTGCTAAGAAGTGGTGAACTGATCAGGGAAGTAAATAAACCAAATACTGGAGGACTGCTTCAACACAAAGCTGAGGGCTCTGTGGGGAAGGACAAATACTGGAGAACTGCTTCAACACAAAGCTGAGGGCTCTGTGGGGAAGGACAAATACTGGAGGACTGCTTCAACACAAAGCTGAGGGCTCTGTGGGGAAGGAGTGGTCTACTTTCTGCCCAAAGTAAGTAGTATGGCTTATGTAGTATGGCTCTCCTCATTAAGCTGGGAACTCAAAAGGATTCATCTTGAGTGTGAATGTGAACCTAGAAATGATAAACCAGGGGCACACCAGGCAGTTCCAAAACAACAGACAAGTCCTGGCACAGCTCAATCCTGACTGCCTCAAGGTGGTCACCCTCATCCTTCTAGAGAATTCTGCAAAACCTTTTCCAGACAGTGCTAACATCATGTGGAGTTGCTACAATTTTTTATGTACAATATCCAGCCTTAAATCAGATTTACAAGACACGCCCCCCAAAATTTTTTATGTACAATATCCAGCCTTAAATCAGATTTACAAGACACGCCCCCCAAAATTTTTATCCACATTCAGAGGGGAAAAAAATCCAATTAACAGACACAATATTACCCAGATAATGGAGCAAGTGCACAAGGATTTATAGCCATACTTAGTCATTTGTGGTGGAGGCTCATACCTTGTGCTGGTTGGTTTTTTTTATCAACTTGACACAAACTTAGACACATCTGATCTCAACTGAGAAATGCCTTCATCAGATCACCTGCAGGCAAGTCTGCAGAGCATTTTCTTGATTAATGGTTGTTGTGTCAGGCTCACGGTGGGTGGTACCACCTCTGGGTAGGTGGTCCTGGGCTGTGTAAGAAAGCAGGCTGNGCAAGCTATGGAAGGCAAGCCATAAGGAGCATCAGTGAGCAGTGTTCCTCCATGGTTTCTGCTTCAGTTCCTGCCTCCAGGTTCCTGCCCTGAACTCCCTTCATGAAGGACTGTAGGATCACAAAGCCTTTCCTCCCAAGTGCTTTGTGGTTGCGCTGTTTATGACAGCAGTAGAAACCAAAGACACATTTATAATCCACCATTAGAGGGACTGAGACAGAACTACTACCATNAGAGCTCAAGGCCAGCCAGAGCCACAAAATTGAGATTCTTTCTTTAAATAAATAAATAAATGTTTAAAAATAAACAAAAATTACTATAGGTAATATATTCAAGAAAATTGGGGTGGTGGAAAAGAGAAAAAAAAACTCAGAAGGAAAGCATGAGGTAGTAAAAACCAAGTTCTGGTGTTGTGCTGTTAGTCATCTGAAAGAAGGGAACTTGACTGAAGGATCGTCTGTCTCGTCAGATTGCCTGCAGGTGAGTCTGTGGGGGCATTTTCTTAATGATTGATGTGGGAAGGCCCAGCCCACTGTGGGTGGTTCCACCCCTGGGAGTATAAGAAAGCAGGCTGAGCAAGCAATAGAGAGCAGTTAGTAAGCTGCATTCCTCCGTAGTTTCTGCTTCAGTTCCTGCCCTAACTTCCCCTCATGATGGACTNTAAGCTGTAAAATGAAAGAAACCCTTTCCTACTCAAGTTGGTTTTCGTCAGTGTTTTATTTTGGCAATAGAAAGCAACTAGAGGAAGCTGGGTGGTGGTGGCACACACCTTTAATCCCAGCACTTGGGAGGCAGAGGCAGGCGGATCTCTTTGAGTTCGAGGCCAGCCTGGTCTAAAAGTGAGCTCCAGGACAGCCAAGGCTACAAAGAGAAACGCTGTCTTGAAGAACCAAAAAGAAAAGAAAGCAACTAGAGGAGAAATTGGTACCAGAAAAGTGGGATTGCTGTGATGGGGTTGGCCATGTTGTTTTAGGTGGTTTGTGGAAGGGTTTTGGAGCTAAGGGCTGGAAAATCCAGAGTGCCGAGAGAAATGCAGATTATGGAGACCTGACTTGTGAAGTTTTGAGGGAAGAGTGAAAGTCCCTCAAGACTCTATAGTGGTCATTCCTGGGCTACTTTATATTAAGAATCTGTGGTTTCTGATTAGCTGGAGCTGAAGAATCAGGTGTGATTAAAAGGAAACTGGTGTCACTACAATAAAACCTTTACTTTACCGGGACAATTGCCGCTGGTTAGCCAGGGCTGAAAAATCATCTGTGATTATAAAAGAGACCAGAATCACTGAGGTGAAATCCAGGAAATGTTTCCTCAGGGTCAGCACACAGAAGCTATGATCCAGAGGTGACCAAGGCTGCAATCTCAAACTAGCAGCTGAACTTGGCAATGTCTAGAGTCTCCGAAATGGTAATGGCTTGGAAAGCATGAGGGGTCATGGAGACCAGCTGAAGCTCAGCACTGTGAGAAGCCAGGAGAGGCATTGGTCAAGGTACAGCCTCAGCNGCAATGANACTCAGAATTTGAGATAACAGGATCGTGGATTGAGCNCCAAGGACAGCAGCAGGTGTGGCATGGAGCCAGCCTGAGCCTATGAAACAAGCTACGGGTGCTGAGCGTGGCAGAGATGGAGAGATGAGACTACTCAAGCCCTTTGGAGCTCAGAAATTCATGAATGAGTCTCAGATGTCAGACACTGAGCTATTTACACTGTTGAATTTTGGTTTTGCTTTGACTGTAATTGTACCCTGGTTCATCCCTTTTGAAATCAGTATATAAATTTATTTCACAGGAACTCATAGTTAAGAGACTTTGGATTTCTAAAGATAACTTGGATTTTTAAATAGCTGGAGTTTTTACAAGACTGTGGGACTTTTAAAAGCTGGACTGTGTACTATACTATGATACTAATGTGCCATCTTGGGAATTAACAAGAAAGGAAAGGTTATGGTTGAATAGTGGCATGTTTGTGTATCAAATTGAGAAGGGGTCAATTGTGCGAGTTAGTTTCTGTCAACTTGACACAAATCTAGAATTATCTGAAAAGAAAGACCTTAATTGAGAGATTACCTCCATGAGAGTGCATGCAGGTAAGTCTGTGGGAGCATTTATTAATTAATGATTGATGGACAGGGACACCAATGGGCCGGAGGTCCTGGATGATACAGCAAACTGAGCAAGCCATGGACAGAAGTCAGTAAGCAGCACTCTTCTATGGTCTTTGCTTCAGTTTGTGCCTTCACTTCCGTTCCTGATAGACTGTAAGCTGCAGGGTGAAATGAACCCTTTCCTCCCCAAGTTGCTTTTGGTCATGGTATTTATCATCCCAATAGAAAGCAAACTAGGATAAATGTCATCTCAAAAAAGTGGTAAAAATTGTTTTTTTTAAGAGTACAGTAAGTCAAATGTGCATGTTGTCTAGGTTACCCACTAGAAGGATAGCAAAGCAGTAAGAGAAATACAAAATAAAATTTAAAGTAATCCATAAGAAGGAAAGAATGAAAAAAGGACATGAAACAGGAAAAATCAAACAGAAAATTAGTGATGCAGAACAGACCAGCTCAAAAGAATTAAATGCATTCCTATGAAAAGATGAAAATTGACCAAACATAGTAAGCATACACTTCTTACAAGAGACACATTAAAGACAGAAACATATACCAAGGGTGAAACGGGCAGAAGATCTGCCAATTNTAAGAAATACCAGCAAAAAAGAAAGCTGCTGTTAGACTAGTATCAGTTATCAGAAATCTACTAACTGTGAACAGACTCATTTTATAATGATATAGGGCAAATCCACAAGGAAGACAGAGTAATTCTAAATTGAATGCAGTAAACAATTTAGTTTCAAAGTATAAAAAGGAACTGCTTACTGCTCACTTTAAGAGGAGGTAGGACTTGGGAAAATGGAGCCTAAAAATGAATCTGACTAAAGTCTCATGCAACAGCCAACTTTATTCAGAGCATCAGGCAATTAATACCCTAAGGGTTAAGAAGAATCACGTAAGTAAAGTTCTCATGAGTACAAGCTGTATACAATCATACACGGCAAAAACATGTTTTTCCATAGAGGCATATAATGACAGCAACAAGCAATAATAATCCACTCTTATCTACTACACCCAAGAAGGACGAGAAAACACAGTCCAAGAACAATTCCGTATTTTGAAGACAAGGTCACAAGACTTGGACTTGTTTTCTCACAAACACTTAGAATTCTTCTCACATCTCCATTCTTGGACCATGTTCCGATAGGAACAACCAGATGAAAGAATTAACATCCTTATTATAGCAACTATCAAAACAATTCAAGCATTCTAAAGGCTAAGGCAAAAGGACCGTGAGACCAAGGCCAGCGTGGGCTGTATGTAAATCAAACAAACTATCTTAGTTAGGGTTACTCTTGCTGTGATGAAACACCATGACCAAAAGCAACTTGGGGAAGAAAGGGTGTTCCATATAACAACAGTTCATCATCGAAAGCAGTGAGGGCAGGAATCTGAAGGCAGGAGCTGATGCAGAGGCCATGGAGTGGTGCTGCTTACTGGCTTGCTCAGCCTGCTTTCTTATAGAAGCCAGGACCACCAGCCCAGGGATGGCACCACACACAATGGGCTGGGCCCTCTCTCATCAACCACTAATTAAGAAATTGTGTTACAGCCAGATCTTATGGAGACATTTTCTCAAGTGAGGTTCCCTCCTCTCTGATGACTCTAGATTGTGTCAAGTTGACATAAAACCAGCCAGTACACAAATAAAATCTCCCCCAAACAAAACAAAAAACAGGAAAACATGTAATAAACCTGTGGTGATATTTTATCTGTGTTCCCCAATAAAATTTATCTGAGGATTGGAGGAAAAACGGGCAGCCATCCGCTAGTAGTAAAACAATAGTCATGCAAGTTAGCACACGCCCTTAATCCCAGAATCAGCCATAGAGTTCTGGAGGTCCGTGCAGACAGACAGGAAGTGATGTAGCTTGGTGAGGATAGGAAATGAGTTAGCAGAACGGACAGGCATAAAAAGCGGGGTTAGACAGGAAGTAGCTCTCTTCGCTTCTCTTCGCTCTTTGGAAGCAGCAGCAGCGTTGGTGAGGTGAGGCTAGCTGGTGGCTTGCTCCCAATTCCTCTGATCTCTGTTAGATTTTCACCCCTATTTCTTGTTCTGTGTGTTTATTAATAAGACTGATTNGAAATTCGTCTTACATAAACCTAATCTAATTGATACATCAAATATAACAAAATACCTTTTTTGTGTATATATAGCATATAGCACAAAATTTACAACATGCTGGGAGAAGATCAAGCCTGAGCAAATTTCAAAGGATAACGAAAATCATAGCAATCATTCCAAGTATGTTGCCTGACCACAGAAGTATTGAGCTGGAATTCAGTTAAAAGGTAACTAGAAAATTCCCAACTATTTGGACATTGAACAAAAATTAAATAACTCTGGAGCCAGGCAGGATAACAAAAACACAATGGTAGATTTANGCCCAGGTGTTTCAAATAAGTGTGTTAGACAGAAATAGATAACATTTTGTAATTAAGATCAATTGTATCTATATTTCATGTCCTTTGCTATGTGGTACCTTCAGTTGCAGGGGGACTCTGTCAAACCACCAGAAGGCCAGCATCAGATATGGTCCATCAGTGGATCAAAACCCTCCCAGCCCTAGAATAATTTTTGTTTCTCCTATAAGACTATGAGACAAGATTTTGATTCATACTCTGTTGAGGCTTTAGTGCCAAATGCCTCGCATATAATACATACTCAATAAATAAAGATCAGAACTGTCAGTTGGGACTTGTTTATAAGAAAAGAAAATCTATTTAGGGCCAATGAGATGGCTCAGTGGGTAAAGCACTTGTCAAGTATTGTGAGGTCCCGAGTTGGGATTCCTAGAACCCATGTAAAGCCAGAAGTGGTATCAAGAGTCTATAATCCCAGTTCTCCAGAGCAAGTTAAGAGATAGGGATGGGAGAACCCTTGGAAGTTTGCAAGCCGGCTAGACTGGCATAAACAGTATTGAACAAGAGGAGACCCTGGCTCAAACAAGGTAGAAGGTGAAGGTCAACACCCAAGGGTGTCCCTCTGAGCTGTACACATATGCTGTGGCATTCATGCTTT
>LZPO01096788.1:178895-193729 GCA_001675575.1 Neotoma lepida
GACAAGGAAGGAGGAGACTGATTTTAAAAATTCCCTAGGTTAAATAAAGAGAAAGGCTAAATTTAAAATGATGAAAAAGTATAAAGTTATACTAGAAAAATTCTAACTAAAAGGAAGTTGCATTAACATTAAACAAAGACTAAAAAAATCACAGTAAAAGAGGTATGAACTCTTTAACTATAAAATGGTATAGTTCATTAAGATATAAGAATTTGGATTTGTATGCACCTAGCAATGTATCTTTAAACATAATCTTAAACACCAAATGCATATAACCTCAATCTAACTACAAGGGCACATCAGACAAATCCACTCTGTCATGTCAAGGTAATAAAAAAATGAAGGTTGAGTCCACTTTTGACTGTGTACTCCTAGTAACTTCACCTCTCTCTTTCCCTTCCACGTAATGCATAATGGAAAGGGTGATAATTAACATTTGCTCCCTCCTTTGGCACAAAAAAAGAAGCTTCAAACTATACTAGGTTTGTCTGTGTGCAGGAGCTCCCATCCTGGCTGCACCTCTAACTATAATAAAAGCCTAGGGCTGTCCCCTTTCCTTGCTTTCTGCTCAATACATTCCTCTCCCCACTGCCCCTTTAGGTTTGTTCTATAGCCTAGGCTGGCCTGGAACTTACTATGAAGGACCTGAAGGGACACACACTCTCCAGGAGCACACAGCACATTTATAATGCTTATGACACTGTAAGGCATAAAGAAAACTACTANTTCNTAAAGATCAAAATCCTAAGAGCACCAACTATCAAACCATTAGCTAGATATCCTCAAGTCTCATCCCTGGAAGCCGTGAATAAAAGCTTATGGGGAAAANGGGACTGTGTGGGCGTGAACAATTTACAGATCTTAAGATGAGAATATTATTTTGAATTGTCTAGGTAGTTTCAATATATTAAAAGAGGAAGAGGAAGACAGGAGGTCAAGAGTTAGAGATGAAAATACAGAAGCAGAGGTCTGTGAAAGTTGAGGATTCTTTGCTGTGTATTTCAAGAGGGAAGGACTGAAGAGCCAGCCTGCCTCCATCCTAGACTTAAATGCCACCTTATAGTGAAGACAAACTAGGTTTATTCCTGTTTATGATTAAACCTCTGTTTCTCCAAGATTGGGCTATGCCCCACCTGTACCCTTAACTAGAAATGGTTCTGTACTGCCTGCTCCAGGAATGGCCATAGTGTCTTTGTTTTAAAAAGTTGTTTATAACCATCTTGCAAACTTACCTTTGTTTCAAAAGGTTCTACAACCACCTGTGACTACGTTGTTATGACTCCCTGTTGTTATAACTCCCTGCTGTTATGACTACTTTGTTATACCTACCTCGCAATCACATCTTTGTTTCAGGTTATTAGGACTAACTTATTATGCTTGTATTCTGCTGCTGTAACACCATCTATTTTGCTCACCAAATCCCCATTTGGAAACCCCTTACCCTTGAGCTATAAAAACCTTGTCTCCCTNGCATCCAATGCTGACCTCTCAAACTCTGCCTTAGGAGAGGCAGCCCATGTACAGAAATAAAGAAGCCTGCTTTAATTAACTGCTTGCTTTAATTAACTTGGTCATCATGATCTGGGTTGGAGGTCTCTCCTCCCACCTTTGGAGTTAACATTAGCCCTCAGTTAATTTGATCATGATGATCTGGAGGTCTCTCCTCCTATCTTTGGAGTTAACATTAGCCCTCAGTTAATTTGGTCATGATGATCTGGAGGTCTCTCCTCCTATCTTTGGAGTTAACATTAGCCCTCAGTTAAATTGGTCATGATGATCTGGAGGTCTCTCTTCCTCCCATCTTTGGAGTTAACATTAGCCCTCAGTTAACTTGGTCATGATGATCCGGGTTGGAGGTCTCTCTCCCACCTTTGGAGTTAACATTAGCCCTCAGTTAATTTGGTCATGATGATCTGNAGGTCTCTCCTCCCATCTTTGGAGTTAACATTAGCCCTCAGTCAGAGAACAGACTGCTGGAAAAGCCAAGGAAACATTGTTCTCTAGAGACTCCAGAAGAAACAAGGCCCTGCCAACACCTTAACTTTGGAACTTACAGCCTCCAGAATTGAAAGATAATTCCTTGGGGCCTTTTAAAAGATAAAAAATTTGCATTGTTTTAAGTTACTAAATCTGTGGTCATTTTTTTTCTAACTACCCAACAGGAAACAAATATATTCTATATACGTGGAAATTAAGCACTCATAAATAACCCATTGAAAAAAAAACAATGGAAATCAGAAAACTCACACGACTAAATGACAGAACTGCTCCCTGCTATGAGCTGAATTTGTTCTCCTAAAATTAGCATAAGGAAGCCCTAAACCCCCAACCCTCAGCATGTAACTGCATTTGTCAATTTAAATTTACCATTCAGACAGTCCCTAATCCAACCTGCCTGGTGTCCTCACCAAATAAATAAATAAAATCAGAACACAGTAAGAAGGTGGGTCATCTGCAAACCAAGGAGAAAAGCCTCAATTCAATCTGAGAGATCAACTGCTGTTTAAGCAATCGATGTCTGCTTCTCTGCTACTGCAGTCCCAGCAAACTAAGACATTTTCTACCAAAAGTAAATGGATATTCCTAAAAAATAATTTAAACAGAAATTTATGGTCTCAAATGTACACCGGGCTGGGGAAGGGGTNCTTAAAGCTAAGGGGGCACCTGAGGCTGGGGTGGTGGCTCAGCAGTAATAGCATGAACTGCTCTTACAGAAGACCAGAGTTCTAGGGGCAGCTTGGAATCACCTGAAATTCCAGCTCCAGGGGATTCAATGCCTCTAGGCCCCTAGGGCACCAGTGCTTCTGTGCACATATTCCACATATATCCACATACACATAAATCTTAAATAAGGAGATTGGACTAGGAACAGTAAAGTTAATCTAAAGGAAAAAAACAATGTATGAACTCTACTGAAGAGCTTAACAAAGTCAAAAATTATTATTTTTTAATAAAAGACCATAAATCCAACAATCTCTGGTAAAAATGATCAGTATTTAACAGTGAAGGGGGGGGGTACTACAGATAAATTAGGTACAGTCATCAATATCTAAANTGAGTGGCTTAGTGGCAGAGTTTTTGCCTAGCATATATGAGGGTTTAGTCCCCTAACACTGAAAATTCAGGACTGAACTAAGTATGTCTCAAGTACTAAGATAAAATTTATGTGAAATATATACAAAAACTTCAATAAAACAGGCAACTTTCTAGAAAAGCAGAACTTAACAAAATTTAGTGAGAATAATTAGAATTGAACTATAACCATGAAATAAAGCTGAAAATCTTCTTATTTGGGGCTGAAAGCTCAGTGGATACAAGCACTTTTCTAGGGGCTGATTTTCTGGAGAACCTGGATCAATTCCCAACACCAATACAGCAGCTCACAACTCTTTGTAACTCCAGTTCCAGGGGATCNCACATCTACTTCCAGCCTCCATGGGCACTACACTCACACTGTGCAGGGACATACACACAGGCAAAATATTCATACACATTAAAAGATTTCTTAGTTGACCCAGGTGACTTTACCAGCTATTTATATTTCAAATATTTAAAGAAATAAATTATTCATTATAAATTATTATAAATCATTATAAATTATTCATTATAAATAATGAATGCCTCCAACTTCATGCAAAAATTCTACAAATTAGAAAAATTCTACAAATTCAAAAAAATACTCTCAGGGCAGTGGTGGTATATACACCTTTAATCCCAGCACCCGAGAGGCAGAGGCAAGCAGATCTCTGAGTTCTAGGCCAGCCTGTTCTACAGAGTAAGTTCCAGAACAACGAGGGATTCACAGAGAAACCCTGTCTTGAAAAACCAAAAAAAGAAAAAGAAAAAAAAAAAATACTCAACTCATTGTGTAAAGCTGACAAAAACCTTAATACCCAAATATCAAAGTATTAAAAAAAATACACTCCCAGACAAAATACAGCAAACTCAATTCAGCCACATAAAANGAAAAGGATACTCAATCATGTCCAGGTTTTTATTTCAGGAATTTAAGACTTTTTTTGGGAGGATTTAAATGTATTTAGTTAACACATTTCACCACATTCACAGATTAAAGAAGATAAATAACATCATTTTCACAATACAAAAAGTTATTTTACTGAATTCAATACCCATAACAATACTCTAAGCAAACTTGGAATAAAAAGGAATTCTCTAAGCTTGACTAAGGATCTACCAAAAACTGAAGGCAGAAAGCACACTTGATGGTAAAGGATGAAAACTTCCCTGAGATTAGAGGCAAAGGGCATTAGGATCAGGTGCATCCAACAACAATACTCTTATTATTTAAAATAGTATAGAAAGTCAGGCATAGTGGCACCCACCTTTAATCCCAGCAACCAACCCCTTCACCCACCCCCCCACCCCAAAAAACTCCACCAAGCAAACAAAGTTATTTTAGGGGTTGGAGAGATGGCTCAGTGGTTAAGAGCACTGGCTTCTCTTCCAGAGGACCAAGGATCAATTCCCAGCACCCACACAGCAGCTCACACCTGTCTGTAACTCCAGTTCCACGATTCTGACACCCTCACAGAGACATGCAGGAGGGCAAAACATCAGNGGACATAAAATAAAAATAAATTATTAAAAATAGTATAGAAATATAAAGCACCTAAAATTAAATTTCATAAAAGTTGAGTAGCAGATTCCCCTGCTAGCGCAGGCACCGAAGAGGCTTGGGTACATTCAAGATTCAGCCTCACCTGTAATCCACCACCACAGCTGAGGAAGACATTGCTCCTGGAGGTGTAACTGATGTCAATACTGCTCTACAAAAGGTGCGGAAGAGTGCCCTCATCCATGATGGCCTAGCTTGTGGTACACACAAAGCTGCCAAAGCCTTAGACAAGTGCCAAGCCCATCTTTGTGTGCTTGCATCCAATTGTGATGAGCCTACGCATGTCAAATTGGTGGAGGCACTTTGTACTGAGCACCAGATCAACCTAATTAAGGTCGAAGACAACAAGAAACTAGGGGAATAAGTAGGCCTCTGTGAAACTGGAGGAGAGGGAAAACCAGGGAAAGTAGTTATTGGTTGCAGTTGTGTAGTGGTTAAGGACTCAGTCAAGTCTCAGTTAAGTCTCAGGCCAAGAATGTCATCAAAGAGTACTTCAAATGCAAGAAATGAGTAAATAAAAAAATCTTGGCTCATAAAAAAATTAAATAAATAAAGTAGAGTAGCAGGCTGAGGAAATACCTCAATGGAGATGTCCATGCAAGCACAAGGACCTGAGTTCNGTTCTCTAGAACCCAAATAAAGGTGGACACATTAGTGTATGTTCCAGCTCTCCCATAGAGGGATGATAGGCACAGGAGAATTTCCCCAAGCTTGCAGGCCAGTTAGTCTGGCATAAGCAACAGTGAACAAGAGACCCTGTCTCAAACAGGGTGGAAGGCGAGGTTGGATACTTAAAGTTGCTTGAAGCCCTGGATTCAGTTCCCAGGACTTCTAAACTATTCACTAACTGTACATGTGAAGATTGATAACCCCAAGCTCATTACAAGAACATCTGTTTATAAAGACATGATAAAAACAACACAAACACAAATTGAAGAAACAGAGAAGATACCTGGAATACACATAACTGACAACTGATCAATATTTAGAATATATAAGAAATCCTTGTATTTGCAATCTTCACTATTCCACAATCCTATGTATACCAGTAACAGCCGCTAACAACACAGAAGGGACAATTAGATATAATGTGCCTTCTGAAGAGAAGGATTTACAGAACCCAGTATCCACTAAGAAGATATCTTGACAAAACCAACCAAATAAATTCAGCCTGATCTGATTAATTCTTCAGCTACAATTACTACTTTACAACAGATGCAGCAAACAAAAGCACACGCTGTTCAAAACAAGCACAAAATCCAGAAGACAGGAGGACTCCACAAACCAAGGACAGAGCTTTACAGCAAATGAATAGGGAGAAGAGAAGCCTGCAGAGCAAGGGGGACAACTGAAAACCACAGGCTAACAGAAGAATGAAATCCTGTCATCTTCAGGAAAACAGAAGGAACTAGAGGACATACTGAATGAAACTGAATGAAACAGGCCAGACAAAAAGACAAGTGGAGTTTTTCTTTAAGGAAGAGCTTAAAAAAAAAAGATACAACCTGAAAATAGAAGGTATCTCTTAGGGACTGGGAAGGAGGGAAGGGAGAGGGGAGAGACGGCAGGAGGCTGAGTGAACATTATGAATGCACAATATATATATGGAAATGCCACAATGAACCCACTAATAAATCTAGGTTATATATGCTAATAAAAGGGAAAAAAAACAGGGACAAACTACAGCGTTCATAAATGTAAACGAGTGATTATTATACAAATCAGGGTAGCTGTTTCCTGGGAAAGTTAATCATAGTTCTAAGGGCCTCCAGAAAGTAACTGATATGTAGTTTATAATGGTCTTCACTTCATGGCAGTTCCTTAAGTTGTACCATCCCTTGTAGTTTAGTGTGTTTTGCTCTATTTAATAGTGAGAAACTAAACATTAAAAGAACCAAAGGATCATGTGAAGGAAAGAGAGGGAAGTGGTAGGAACATGAGTAACAGCCTCACTTTCATTAGTTAAAGTAGTCATGTATACCAGACAATGGCTGGCAGTGAAGTCTAAGAAAGCAAAAGGGGAGGAGAGTTCCAGGTAAGAAATGGAAGCATGGCTGAAGGTTACAGCTGGGTTACAGATAGAACAGAGTTGAGAAGTATGGGACAAATAATTTAATTAAGCAGCCGTGGTGCAGACAGGTATTGAACTGTATGTAGTTAGTGTTCTGCTTTTTCAAAGTGGTGCTGAGCAAGTGATTCTAAGGGAAATAATTAATACTACTGTCAGAGGAGCAAACAGGAACACAGACTGTGGAAATAGGAGCCATGTAAAAGGAACCTGTGATGTCAGAGGTTAGGACAGTGGGTACTCTGGGTTGGGAGTAGGTGGTCAGTTGTCAATCAAAGGGGGTTTGTGGGGCACGTAGGCCTTGGTAATGTTCTG
Organism: Neotoma lepida; assembly: GCA_001675575.1. Classification (NCBI taxonomy): domain Eukaryota; kingdom Metazoa; phylum Chordata; class Mammalia; order Rodentia; family Cricetidae; genus Neotoma; species Neotoma lepida. The sequence goes on from LZPO01096788.1 coordinate 185,915, forward strand.
GTTCTTCATCTAGGTGTTGATTACACAGATTTAAATTTCAGTTTAAAAAGTTTATTGACCCATACACATATATTTTTACACTTCAACCAAGATAATGCCCTCACTTCACTAGACATGTTATATATTCAGCACAGGCAAAAACTACAAGGGAACATAGATTAAAAAGTTTGATTTGTAGAATGATACCACTATGTAAACTTATAAAACTGTTACCCACAAGGATGTTGTGAGACATTACCTATCATCCACATGCTCACATCCTTAGCTAATTCTGGTTCAGCTTTCACAATGACTTGAACAGGACTTGGACAACCAGTGGNAAACCATTACAATGCAGAAGAACCTACAGGACACTATCATATGCCATCTTCCCAGCCCTGCTACAAAAATGGAGCATTAATTAGGTTTTGTTTTTGTGACAGGTTTTCTCTATGTAATAGCCATGGCTGTCTGGGACTCACTCTGTAGACCAGGCTGGCCTTGAACTCACAGCCTCTGCCTCCCGAGTGCTGGGATTAAAGGAGTGCTCTACCACCGCCAGCTAATATTAGGTATTATACAGGTATATAATATACAGGTATTATAGCACCTAACATAAAACCTTGCCAGGACTTGTGGGTCCCAGCCTTACTTTTATCGATGTAATGATGGAAACCCATGATAATCATACCTACTAAATGGTATCAGCTCAGCAAAGAGGAGAGAAGGAAAATCTTCTTTGCAAAGACTGACTCTTTAAAAAGAGCGCCACGAGCATGCACGCACACCCCCACTATCACTTAGCTGACTCCTTGTTTTCATGTTTCCAGCTGTTACAACACTGATCTCTTTAGCTGATTCTAAGTCCTTTCAGAGTGAGACCTACAGCTTCCAAACTCAGTACAGGGCCAATCTGGTCTCCAAAGATTGGAGACGCCCTGCTGGCTCTGCCAATAAGCCAGAACCTACAACTTCCATGCTGTGTTCCTCCCTAGAGCAAAGGGATGACCTGTCAGCTATGGCTGCAGCAGTGTCACTAATTTCAAAAATCGAGAAAGACTGTATCAAGCAAGAGGTTTCATCTCATCCTCTGCCTTTGAGTTAGTCTCAGAAATCATTAAAGAGAACATGGGGGTGGAGTGGAAATACAGTCCCAAAGCTATGAAAAAAAAAAATCATGACAAACACACAGGATCACTATGTGCTCTCTGTAAAATAATCCATCAAGTATTGTTAGCTCTTTAGGTCTTATCAAGCAGATATTTAAGTACAAGCAGCATCTGGGAGGAAAAGCTAAGGATGTGGAATCATCCATCCCAGGGAGACAGTGATTAACAGTGGGTACATACACATTCCCAAAGCTTAAAAGGTCTGCTTGAATTCATGAGAAAAATCATGGTTCATCTCCATGCCATGGTCTGTGTTGAAAGCAGTCTACAAACTCTTCTAGGTTTTAACAGGCTATCTTGCCAGGAGAAAATGGACTCTAGTCCTTTCTCCCTCTGCAGGAAGGAGAGACTTACTCTACTCCATCCTGAACCTTCAACAGATCCTTGCAATACCCTTTGGTTCAAAAGCTCTGCTCTGTGAAAAAGGGAAGTCTAGCTGTGTACATTTTCAATCTCAACCTAAGACAGTCTACGTCTTTCCTTTAAAAGCCTATAAGTAAATTGTAAAGACAAAAATTAAAAGATGGTNCAAGACATACTTACATGAAAATATTCTTATTAGATCTAGTAACATATACATTTAATATTCACTATTTAAAAAGAAGGTAGCAACAACACTCAGGAGGCAGAGGCAGGCAGATCTCTGCGAGTTTGAGACCAGCCTGGTTTACAGGGTGAGATTAAGAATAGCCAGGGTTACGCAACACAGTGAAACCCTGTCTAGAAAAACAAAAACAAACAAAAAAGGCAATAAAGCTGAAAAGGAATCTACATCTACCAACCACATAATCTGTAGGCTCTATTGTTTGCCTTTGATTCAAATAAACTGATAAAAACTACTATAAGGTAATTGAGAAATTTAAATGCCAGACAGTCGATGATAGCAATTTTTTTTTTTTTGGTAGTAGAACCCAAGAAGAAAAGTCTGGCTTTATTTATCAATCAACAGCCANTGAAGGCTCCTAGTAAAATAAAAACTGACTACAAGAAGCCTAACATAGCCAGAGGATGGAATATGACATATTATTAAAAATAACACCAAAAAACCCCATAGAAAACAGTAACAACCAGAGAATATGATATAGAGCTCTACGTAAATTCAAGCAATTTAAGTGAAAGAAGCCATTGAGAAAGACAATCGCCTTCCCTCTCATGTGCAGAAACTNTATTTTATAAATATATGCATGCCATGAAAGTAAGAAGCGGGGACTACATGGAAGGAGGGGGGTCTAAGCAGAGGGAGGAGAGAAGAACAAGAAAGGGCACTGGGGGAGAAGACAAGTATTTCTGTCTTCTCATGCACACACAAAGGGGGGATGGGGGGAGGGGAACAACAGAGAGTAATGGAGAGTAAGTGTAAACAAAATAGAATACACACACACACACACACACACACACACACGCAAATGTCATGATGGAACTCATTTTGTACACTAAGCAAAAATGTGTGTGTGTGGGATCCTGTGTATAATTGTGGGTACCAAGCAGATATCAACCACAGCATCACTCCTCAGGGATTGGCCATCTTGTTTTTTGAGTCAAGGCTTCTCACTTGGTCTGGAACTCACCAATCAGGCTAGGCTGTCTGGCCAATGAACACCAGGGATCCATCTCTCTCCACCTTCCCAGGGCTGGGATTACAAATTCATGTCATCATGATGACCAGCTTTGTTTTCAAATGTGACTCCTGAGTATCAACCAGGGTCCTCATGCTGGTGTAGTAGGCACTTCACCAACTGAGCCATCTCCTAGTACCCACTAACTAAACATTCAAACAAGCAATAGAGAAACATATAACCAATAACTTTAACAGAAATTGTAAAAGTTACAAATCGATGCCCTGTAGTAGACACCACTCCTAGATGGGTCCATCTATGTGAATTCTTTTAAATTCAAGGACATGATATCTACAATGTCACCTGTTCCAGATCGGGGATGAAGAACTGAAGCTTTTTAATGCTTAAAAAAATTGATAAATTTTTGATAGCAAATAATTTACATGTGACAGGAGAACTGCACACATTCTGAACTACTTAATGTTTAAATGACAAGCTCAGCTAGCATTCACTAGTAATAAGTGGCAAAGAAGGGGTTGATACAGGTTTGTAAAGCAAGACTGATTTACACTGGGTGATGGATACATAAGTNTGTGTGCATTTTTTTCCTTTTAAATTAAAGATTTCACTTATTTTTACTTATGTGAGTGTTGGTGCTGTGGAGGCCAGAGGCTTCCAATCCCCCTGGAGCTGGAATTTCAGGCACTGGCGAGCTACCTGACATGGGTGCCAGGAACGAATTTNGGTCCTCTGCAAGGACAGTAAGTGCTGAGCCATCTCTTCAGCTCACATTTTTTATTTCTAAAAATAATCAAGAGTGTTTTACATGGCTCTTTTTATACATTGTACATTCATTTAAAATTTGTACATTTTAATGTACTGTACATTCATTTAAAAACATTTTTAAATGAAAATGTTTCCTGGATTTATGAGGATAATTGACTCTTTCCAGGCAACTATCAAAAACACATAAATGCAGACCCAAGAGTATAGATGAAGAGGAGCTATGCTGTCTCAAGAACCAGCATCCTGTCACTGCTAGCAGGCATCCACTTTGCTCTATGCTCAGCTGGCAGGGACTTGCCGCATCGATTGCTCAAGATGCAGGCGAGCAGCCTGCAGCAAGGTGTGTCCCTGGTGAGCCATTGCTGAGTAACGGATTCAGCCTATAGCTGTGCCTCGGCCTGTCTCTCTCCCTCCCCCAATGAGACTCCTCCTTTCCTAACCTTTTTTATTTTCCTGCGTCATCAACACAAAATGGAGTTAGCTGGGGGCAAAAACAATCTGTCTAAAATGGCTGAATGCAGTAGGGAGTGCCAGGCAGTGACAGAAAGAGAAAGGGCACCCCCTGCTGTCCAACACAGGGACCCCANTTTTTTTTTCCTGTCTTGACTATTCTGCATCAAAACAATCCTAAGAGGATAGATCATTTCTGTTATAATTCTGGATATTTATGTTGGACTCAAATTTCAAGGAGCAGAGATTAAGGCACAAAGGGGGTAAATATTTTATTTTTTTTCAAGATCTAAAGACAGAGTCAAGGCACAAGGTGAGCAGACCTGGGTCATAGTTATTGCTCAGTCATGGTTAGTAACAATTTCTAAGAGCTCACAGAAAGGAAGGAAGTCCTTCTATAGCACATTATTTCCCCAACCTCAGCAATGAGCTAATGGCTCCCAGAGTCCCACAGATACAGCCATCACTTCCCCAGGAATTCCTGTTCTGAGCTTTAATCAATGAAGACCACAAACAGGAAATGGAGGAGTGGGAGTTGCCCGACATCTGGGAAACTAGGTTCTTAAGAATTGCAGGTGGGAATGAGTAAGTGAGACAGAATAAGCAACTCTGGGAAAACACCTTTGAGAAACCGACTGGCTGGAAAACCAGTTACATCCACAATAGAAGGTGCAGGCTGTTATAAAGCAACTCCACCCGACATTAATCTTTACTCGCTTACTCAGGATGAAACACTACTCCCTATGCCCAAGNTAAGGCATTGGCTTCTATTCCACAGAGAACACTCTCCCTTGAGTAAGTCAGATACTCTATGACTAAGAGAACAAACGTGAAGGGAGGAAAAAGCTGAAACATCATCAAATATTGGTGAACCACCATCACTAATGGTTTCCAATACTTCCACACGCTANTTATCCAATTTCTAAAGTGAGAGCATGGTAGTTATTAGCACAGAAGCACCACAGGCATTTTTTTTTTTAAGTCAAGTAGAGTCAAGCATGAAATTTGAGGCCTAACATATTTGAGGCCCTGGATGTGATCATAAGCACTGGGGCAAAAATACCAGATGTGTGAGTACACACCTTTAATCCCAGCATTCAGGAGACAGGACAGCAGGNTCACCACAAGCTCAAGGATACCCTGGNAAACACATTAAGACAGGTGGACTTTGGCACCACTATAATCTCTTTCACAAAACAGGATCTTTGTAAAAGAACCATAATGTCCCAGGCATATTTGAAACGCTAAAATACCTTATGATACCCATGAAAAAAAGTAACAAAATTTCTGTGATAGTAACATGGACACTGAATCACTAAGTACACCCACCACATAGTAGGTCATCTATTAGGCTCCACATGAACTGATTCTGAGAAGATGAGGAGAGTGCAGTCGTGTGTTAATGAGATACTGTCCATGCAGAGAATTTTCAGTTTATATCCCTTATAGTTAAATCTACATGAAAAAAAAATCTAGCACTTTAAAGCTATCATAAGTCTGCACCGCAGTAGGGGAAAACAGCATGCCAACTGAACAGCAGTTATCCATGCCCTGGGGTGACCAGTTCATCATCACTGACCTCTTGACCAAAAACATACTTGCTAAACCTCACAGAGATAAGGCATTACAGAAGTGTAAGCTGTGAGAATGAGTAAGACAAACCAGCAGAAATAGATAAACTCAAAGGACAAAGATAAAGCTAGCCAGGACACCTAAGAACCAGATGCTGAGAGCTGGGCAGAAAGGGCAGAGAAAATCTGAAGGAGAAGCAGAAAAGCCGTTAGGAGTCTGGGTACTTCACGTGGTCACTCAGACACTAGAGTCACTAAGTTTCTCACAGATCCTTCCCGTCACACCCAGAACAGTGACTCAGGGAGGATGGAGAAAAGCTCTGCTTGGGTGTGGGTGGGCAGGGACTGGAAGGACAGGCACCTCCCCAAGCAAAGATTCTGCATGTCAGTGAAGGGATAGGACTGGGATAACGCAAAGGACCAGTAGGCCAGGTGAGTAAAAAGGCATCAAAAACAAGGTATTAGGTACAAAGCACTTTTCCTTTCTCAAAAGATGTACAATGGGAAAAATAAATAAATATCCTCAAATAGAGTAGGANAATAAAGCTACTCTAACAATGATAAATCACTGTTCCAATTCTTTTTTTACTAATAATGTCCCTGCCTACTTAGAAATCCCAGTCATATATATCTGTAAACATTTCAGTATGCAGTTCTAAAAGACTGACTTTCAAAACACCCAACATTTCATCACAATAATTTGTCTTAAATATCAAGCATTTTATAGTTTGTTTGAATCAGGATTTGTAAAGTCCATAGTCAGTCCTGGTTGACCTATTTCTAAATTCTATTTTAACCTATATATTGCCCTACATCTCATTTTTCCCTTGACATGCATTTGAGAAGAAACCAGGACCCTGATCACTGGTGAAAAGCAAGGACAGTGAAACAGCAGCACAACCACCCCTAGGAGACATGCTGCCTTCCTGCCACTCACTCCTTTCAGCAAGTGCTAGGTTCTAAACCCAACAGATCTCAGGTGTGGATTCACTTGCTATGAGATTTTAAAAAGCAAAAGACATATTAATCCTGTAGTTAAGCATATACTAAGCTAATTTCTGCAAGCACAAGGCACTGCAGAAAGGGTTAATTCTGTGGTTACACATAAACTAAGCTAACAAGCACAAGGCACTGTAGAAAGGGTTAATTCTGTGGTTATACATAAACTAAGCTAACANNCACAAGGCATTGCAGAAATGGTGAGGCGCCCATCTGACAGTAAATAGGCAGCCTGCCTAAAACAGAACAGGGAGGGCAAGCGGCTGCATCTTTTTTTAGGTGCTCCAAGGTAATTTTATCTCTGCCATTTTCACCTACACACACCTAAATATGGAGCAAACTGCAGATTTCTACACCATTCTCTAACAAAGGATTCTAGAAATATTCTGTTTTATTCGGGCCTCAGGGGAAGGGAAGTAACAGAGTAGGAATAAAACAAAGAGACAGATGGAGTAAACACCCAGCCCCCAGCCTGAGTCTGCAGCAGCAGCTGCTGGTTTTCATCATATTGCTGTTTTTTTCCTTCTTTGTTCCAGAGCTGGGAGCCAGGAAAGGGTGGAGAAGGGGAGGAGATGAGGGGCAGGACCGTCATCAGCTTACTGAAAGTCACCTGATCTTCTCCTCCAATCCCTAGTCTCTGACCTCACAATCTGGAACTTGAGCCAAAGCGGCTCAACTGCGCACACACCGTGGCTGAAATGAGAAATGCAAGCAGAACAGGAAAATGTGGACATTCTTTTTGGGAAGATTTTTTGCAGGTTTTCTTGACAATAGAAACGCACACACACACACACACACAAACACACACACACAAGCAAAGATTATCTTACTCCTCTATTTTTGTTATATTCTTGTGTTTATGACAACACTTAGGACTTAAGTGACTAAGATTTTTATATAAACAATCCTGAAGACATAGCATCAAGGTATAGGACAACATAGACAGAATATTATCTTTTGGTAATGCAAGAGGAACAAAATTCATATTTGTATTTGCTTATAATTACATTTTTAAAACCTGAAACAGAATTAAGAATAAAAACATAATTATTTCTAGAGGTGGGAATGGGAGAATAGGGTAAAAGGCTGGCTAAGAAGGAGGCTGTCTCACAGGACCTTCAGTACTGAAATACCTGTGTTACCCATGCTGATAAACAGATAAAAGCACAAACAAACGCCCCAGAGCAAACACCCAATAGAAACACTCTCTGAGAACTACATGGGCTGACTAGGAGTGAGGGGGAGGAAATGGGGGGCAAGGGATGGAGGTTGAGAGTGTAAAGGAGTGGGAGGTTCGAGCAGGAA
>LZPO01096788.1:204021-219024 GCA_001675575.1 Neotoma lepida
CAGAGAAGTACTTCTCACCCCACTTCAAGGACTACTGGAGCTGGAAAGGACCTAAGAAACCACTTAATCCAAATTTCTGTTCAGCCATAGATGGACTGAGTGGTCAGATCACACGATTCTTCTCAAAGTCACACTGTACTTAGTAGTTGAGTAAAACCAGAACTCAAGTCTTCACGTTCTTAGTGTTAGTGTGCTTTGAGTTTACTTGACTATAAAACCNAAGTATGTGCTATGCAGTTAATCCCACAACTGTACAAATGATCAAGTTAGCAGTACTGCAGGTTGTCTAAGCATTTGTAACTGCAGATAAAAGAGATGATGGTGTCACAGAAGCATAAACTAAGTTGGATGAGCAAATAAGCCAATAGTTTAATGTTTACTCCCAAATCATTAATTATTTCTGGATTTCACCATAAGTAACTTTTATCATTTTTTATATTTTTTCTGCATTTTCTAAACGTTTTGTCTTATATACTATACTCCCAAAGCAAGACTAAAACCAGTAAATGACTGTTCAAACACTNGCCATCTACCTGATGATCCAGCCGCTCTTCCCTAGCACAGGGGACCTAAGNAGCCTATGACCGTGTGGTCCCATGACCAGCACAGCTGAGCTATGGAGGGCAGCTGCAGGTACACNGCCATCCTGCTCAGACATTACCTCTCCCGTCAGCTTGGACACCTCCGCTTCCAGATCTTGTTTTTCTGTAGCAATCAGCTGCTTTTCAGAATCCAATNCATCCTTTTCTCCTTGAAGATCCTGAAGTTTCTGCTCAAAGTCATTTTCCATCTTTTTCATTTCTACTTGTAACTCATGCCGGGCTGTTAACTCTGAGTCCAACTAAAGGAAAAAAAAAATCAGATTCCCAGCAATCTTTCTGTCACAGCTTCAGCTGTCAACACAANACAAAACTACAGTCACCTGGGAAGAGGGAACCTCAACTGAAGAACTGCTCAGATCAGACTGGCCTGTGGTCATGTCTGTGTAATATCTTCCTAACTGCTAATTGATGCAGGAGGGGTCAGTCCACTGTGGGCTGTGCCATCCCTAGGCAGGTAGACCTGGGATTGTAAGAACGGTAGCTGATGAAGCCAATGGTAAGAGGCCAGTAAGCAGCATTCCTCTAGTTTCTGCTTCAAGCTCCAGCCTTCGCTTCCCTTGATGACAGACTCTTCAAGAGGAAGAGGAAATAAACTCTTTCCTCTCAGGTTACTTTAGGTAATGGAGTTGGTCACACTAACAGAAAGCAAACTAGGATGCGGCTCATCCTAGTTAGGAGCATAAGGGCTAGTGCCTGTAATTCACTGTCTTGTCTCAACACCTACGCTATAGAGCTTACTGACCCACCTAAGTAATGCTTTGAAAAGAGAACAGAACATCAAAGTTAAAGGGGAGGAGACAAGAGACCATGTTCATATTCTTCCTACTTTTATAGCTAGAAAGCAAGTCAGCTAATCTAAGATTTGAAACCATGTCCTGGTTAGTTTTATGTCAACTTGACACAAGCTAGTGTCATCAGAGAGGAGGAAGCCTCAATTGAGAAAATGCCCCTAGAGCCAGGCAGTGGTAGGGCAGCACTCAGTTGGCAGAGGAAGGCGGAGTTTGAGGACAGTCTAGTCCAAAGATTGAGTTCCAGGACAGCCAAGGCTACAGAGAGAAACCATCTCAAAAGACGGAAAAAAAAAAAGGAAGGAAGGAAGGTAGGTAGGAAGGAAGAAAATGCCCCTATAAAACTGGGTTGTAGGCAAGCCTGTGGGGCATTTTCTTAATTAGTGATTGATGTGGGAGGGCTCCGTCCACTGTGGGCAGGACCACCTCTGTAGGCTGGTGTTTCTGGCTTAAGAAAGCAGGCTGAGCAAACCGTGTAAGCAGCACCCCTCCATGGCCTCCGCATCAGCTCCTGCCTCCAGGTTCCTGCCCTGCATGAGTTCCTGCCCTCACTGCTTTTGATGGTGAACTGTTATATGGAACTGTGAGTGAAATAAACCCTTTCCTCTCCAAGCTGCTTTTGGTCACGGTGTTTCAGCACAGCAATAGTCACCCTAAGACAAACCAGGACAGCTGCCTTGCACAATTCCAGCCAGAGCAGGAATCCTTAATTACTACAGCAATAAAAGGAACTGAGACATATTCCAGTTCCTACTGTGTTGGAGTAAGACTTAAGATGCACACATACATAGAGCATCTGTCTCTGCTGGCTTGCCTGGTGGCCCAAGAACGTTGCAAGATGGCCTCTAGCTTCTTACCTCACATCAATACCCTCTTTCCCACTAACAAAAAGATTTCCCCCTAGGAACCTTTAAATTCTGAATGCTTCCAAAATATCATAGACAATACTGTCTCACATGTCAAAAAACAATTATCTTCAAAGAAAAATACATATCCCAAATTTACTTGTGTGTATATGTTTGTCTTACATAAACCTAGGCTTTCCCACACAATGAGCAAGCACTCTAGCACTGATCCTCTCATACACACCTTTTTTTCCAGCTCTGTAGCTTTGGCCTCAGATTTTTCCACCTTTGTTTTATCAATCATTTGATCTGAAAAGAAAAAACAATTGGATCTGAAAACAACTCAGAAAGTAAAGTTCTCAGTTTCCTAAGCCTGCACCTCTGCTCCTAGGCCTCCAATATACTCAAGAGCAGTTGTCTGTCCTTTTGTTGCTGTTACTCTACTTAATGTTCTACACTAGAACAAGAAATGCAAGTTTCAATTAAACACAATTTATTCTTTCTTTTAAAGTTTATTTATATAGTTGTTTTACTGTTTGTGTGTATGTGAGTGTATATGAGTGTATATGTAGGTGTTGAATATAGACATGTGTATGCAACAGGTGTGGAAGTCAGACAACAACTATCAAGAGTGGTTCTTGCCACAATATGGAATCTGGGGCACAAACTCAGGTCCTCAGGCTTGCATGCAAGCCCTTCTACTTACTGCCACATTGCTGGCCCTCAAACTATGATTTCTAAGTGCAAGGTAAGGCAGTCACACGAAGGATGCCTATGTGTGACATTTATGATTCTGAGACCAGCAGGGTCAGAAAACAGCTGAAGTCTCTACAAAAAGTNGTGCATAAGAAAGGGTAAGATTTTCAATTTGTGCAGGAATAAACTAAAGAGACCACATAATTCTAGCAAAGAGGTATACTGAGAAAGAACAAGAATGGGGACAAGAATGATTTCCTTGAAAATTTCACTGAAAGAAGAAAACAAAAGGTAGAAGCACTGAGTGTTCTGAGGAGCCAAGTAGGAAAGCACNCTTACCAATCAATCCCTCAATATCAATCTGGAGGTGCCGGCACTTGAAGTCAGGATCAGTTCCATTCTTGTGTANAACTATCTGAGAAATACATTCTTCAATCAATTTATAGTACTGTGGCCTATGAAAGGAACAAAACAGACTTATCAAAGGGAAATCCAAAGGTAACTTCCAGAAGTATTCTGGATCAAGAAAAGTTAACTGCTTTGACAATAAAAAGAATTAAGGGTAAGTATTCTAAAAAGAGCTCTGGTGAAGCTGACAGAGCATCACTGCTGTGCTAGGGGATTCTCCTCTTCCAGGTCAGCTTTTATTCTTTCTACTTCAGATACTCAATAGCTCTTACAGGCTAGGGCTGTAGGTCAGTGGCAAAACATGTACTAAGCATGTGGAAAACATGAATGCTGACATGCATGTACACACACACATACATACACATGTGCAAGTGCGTGTGTGCACGCACACACACTTGCACGCACACACTTAAAAAGATTTTTCTATTGTGTGTGTATCTGTGTTTANGTACATGTATGGACGTGCCCATGGAAGTTACAAGTGTCAGATGGAATTACGNGTGGTTACAGGTGGTTTGGGAAGCTTATGTGAGTGCTGGGAACTGTTGGGTCCTCCACAAGAACAGTATGNATGCTTAACTACTGAGCCATCCCCCCATCCCCCAATATACTTTCTTAACATCTGCTTCCCAGTGCCAATATTTTCACAACTAAATAAAGTCAGGTTTGATTCTTTTGATCCTTCTTGTCATGCTACTGCTGAACTCTACTTCCAGGCAACCAGAAAGAATCTGAGGTTACCATCTCTCTTACTGTCATCCTTTCCCCACTTACCCACTCCTTCTGAGAACATTTTACTTTATACACAACGACCTATTCCAAAGAGGTGCTTTTAAACTGAATTAAAGCAGTTGATGTCCATCAAACAGTTGATAACTTCCTTTAGATCTGTGACTAATGAACCTAACCTTCAGTCTTTTTCATTTCTTTTTAAACTTTCTAGAACAATATTTGAATTTAAGGATGCAGCTTTTCCACTTAGACTCAAAATTTCCCACAGGTATATCAGCTTACCTAGCCTCATAATCATTTCGGACCAATAGGAGATGCTGCAGGATGGACAGGAAGTGTGGCTCTGCCTTTGAATCTTTCACTGTGTTTAAAAGAATCTGGAAGACTTCACCAAAGTCAGTAGAAAGAAGGACAGGCTAAGGAAATCAAATATCTAGAAGNTGTTTAACGGGTGGCTTGCTCAAGGAAAAGTAGCCAGATGCCACTTCCACTCCCAGAGCTGTTCCTAAAACATCACTGTTCCTTTAACCAAGAGTGCTACTATCCATAGACAGAGGAGTCGTAGTACTCAGATTGACGATCTAAGATAGAAACTAAAAGTAGAACCACCTCAAAGTTACCTGTGGCAGGTATCAAACACATAACAGCAATACTGCTTGTCAGTTCAAAGAGTTCTACATAGCACCTATCTCAGTAAGTTACCGTGTTCTAGGAAACATACAGATTCAGATGGATGCTTCAGCATGTGAGGGCAATCTGGCTATAACATCTGTTACTTTATCACTTCACTGACTGCCAGGTTGATGGATATTTTCATGTTAAAAAGATCATCTTTCCTGGCTTTCCTGGTCTATGCTAGACACCAGTTTTATTTATTAAAAATAAATATATATATTTTTGAGACAGGGTCTCTCTATGTAGCCCTAGCCTTGGAGCTCACTATGCAGAGCAGACTGGCCTCAAACTCAAGATATCCTCCTAAGTGCTAGGAGACAAATTCAAGGCATGTGTCACCACAGCCAGCCTTATACCCTCTTCTAAGCCATCACTTCACACTGTTCCATAATTCAGCTATTAGTCATAAAAGGATATTCCATCTCCATGCGGATATCTTCCAGCCGGCCCTTCATATCAAAGAAATCTTCCTCTCCTTGTTCATCGAACACATTTAGCTGCACTTTCATATCATCATTGTCAATCTCCCGAAGCTCCTGGCAACGATAGAAAAAGTCAGGGAACCCAAAAATTTCCTGTGTGCCTAGAAATCCAAACCTTCCAACCTGGTGTTTAAGTGNAACACNAGAATCACCTCAGGGATGATCGGGACTGTGCAAGCAGAAAGGAACAATCCAGTCTTTCTAATGAAATGTTTTATCTTACCTGCAACACCTGATGCAGCCCCAAGCGCATTAGTTCACTTCGAATGTGAACTCGGAAGTCAAGTTCTTCTGCGGGAGTGATGAGAGCATTGATCAGCTGTAGGCATCCCACCTNAAATAAGCAAATCCAGCTGTCAGGTCAGCATTAAGCCTTATGGATAAGGATTCCACTATTTACATACATTCTGAGCTCCATAAAAGATACAGAATAAAGACTATAGGAAAGACTTTTTATTAGAGCAACAAAACTTTGTTGAGCACCAGTCTGGAGTACTTAATGTGTAAATGAATCCAAGGATCTAATATAATACATTACTAGAGAACCTTTGACTTTCCTAAGGTACTAATAAATAACTAGTTCTTTGTTTTTTAGAGAAAAAAAATCATTTTCTTCAGAGAAAAAAAAACCAAAACACTAAAATATAAAAGATATAGTTGAGAACCACTCTTATTATTAAAAATTTTTATTATTTTCAATTATGTGTGCATTAATATGTGTGTGAACANATGACTACCAGTGTTCAAAGAGGTCAGAAGTGTCAGACAGCCCTGGAGCTGGAGTTACAAACAGTTGTGAGCTGTCTGACAAGGGTGCTGGGAATTGAACTTGGTCTTCTGGAAGAGCAGTATATGCTCTTAACTGATGAGCCACCTCTCCAGTCCCCATATAGTCTATTAAAAGGCCAAATGACACTGGACCTGGTGGTGTAGACCCATGCTTCGGGAGGCAGGAAGATCGCCAATGCTTGCCTCGGCAATTACCACATGTGTAATTCCAGGACTTGGGAGGCAAGAGGATCAGATATGTCTAGCCTGGACTATATAATGAGCTTGAGGTCAGTCCAGACTGTAACAAGAAATAAAAAACATCTCAAAATTAAAAGTTAAGTAGGGCCCCCAGCTCCTTGTTCAGTGGTAGTTCCGTAGTAGGGGACTTACCCAGCATAAGCAAAGCCCCTAGGTTCAATTTCCCATACCACAGAAAAATGAAGGACAAATGAACTCTGGTCTTCCCATTTTGAATTCTACTCTATTCTATTGCTGGCACAGTTTTAAGGGTGTATATACATACTTTGAGTGCAATGGGGGTCCCACTTTTTAATCCATCCAGCAGTGGCTGGAAGCGGTCAACTTCATCCATTTCAGCTCTCTCTGTCATTGCCTCCAAAACTCGTTCATTCCTGTCCAAGATGAAAGAAAGCGAATTGCCCAGGTGCACTGACACAGACNTGGATAGATTTGACAGAAAATAAACCAATTAGGAAATAAGACATTAGCAACGCTTCAGGTTTCTGAAATTATTCTCTTAACCCCTATAGACACCAAAATCTGATAAAAGCAATGGACTATCTTTTGAGAAAATAATTTCCTAAAACCCTTCCTAGACTCCTACCCCTAAATACAAAATTAAGCCATCTCAGCTATGAAATATAAATTACTCTGACTTTTTAAGGACCATTTAATATTAAAAGTACTAATCAACTTCCAATGCACAGTACATGTGGTCCACTTCTGGAAATCTATCCAACATAAAAGGATAAATGTAATAGAAACTACGTAGAGAGATATTTGTTATGGCATCATTAGTAATTGTNAAAAAAATTCTTATCATCTACAGCAAGGTCAGAATCTGCATAAGTATACCTGAAGTCTAGAAATAGAAGAAACGTTAAGTAAGTGAGACAGAAGGCAGAATCAGTTTGTAGTATTTGGTATGTGTGTGTATAAATTATATATATATATGTATANGGCTACTAAAAATAATAAGGTAAGTCTATTAAATACCAATAAANAATGATGTCCCAAATCNACTGTTAAATGACAATAACCAAGCTGAAGCTGAGTATGGCGGCACACGTGTGTGACTCCAGAACCTGAGGGGCTGAGACAAGCGGATCAGGAACGTCCAGCCTGGACTACCTGAGTTTGTGNCCAGTCCAGACCACAAAACAACTCTGCCTTAAAAAACCTAAAGGGGGCCAGGAGCTGGGGGAAAAAAAAGGTATGATTTTTACTTTTGTTAAACCAACACTTCCAAGAAAACAAAAATCTGTTGTAAACATGTAACGGTTTATGGGCATGAACTATCATTTCTCAGCTCTAAGACTGCAAGATTTCTAAGAATCAAGGAAATAGAATGTTTATGGTTAAAGAAGAAAGCCCATGAATTCTATCCAAGCCATTAGCTATGGTTCTTTTCAAAGCATGATTTGGGGAAGGAATGGGCTGTTAAAATTTTACTTCATATACTTTTAATATTGTTGATTATTAAGATAATAGGCTGCTTCTAAAATTAAATATACATATGACCATAAAAAAAGAAATCTTTGTTCCAGGTAAAACAGATATTAATGGAGATGCAGCAGGTAAGATGNACTGGCT
Source organism: Neotoma lepida (assembly GCA_001675575.1). NCBI lineage: Eukaryota > Metazoa > Chordata > Mammalia > Rodentia > Cricetidae > Neotoma > Neotoma lepida. The sequence continues at coordinate 211,854 of LZPO01096788.1, forward strand.
GGTTTTTATGTCAACTTGACATAAGCTAAAGTCATCTGAGAGGAGGGAACCTCAATTGAGAAAACGCCTCCATAAGATGGGCTGTAGGCAAGCCTGTTAAGCATTTTCTTAATTAGCGATTGATATGGGAGGCCCAACCCCTCGGTGGGACCACCCCTGGGCTGGTGGTGCTGGGTTCTATCAGAAAGCAGGCTGAGCAAGCCAGGAAACAGCTTCCCTCCATGGCCTCCTGCCTCCAGGTTCCTGCCCTGTTTGAGTTCCTGCCTTGGCTTCCCTCAATGGACTGTAAGTTGGTGTATGTAAGCCAAATAAGCCTTTTCCTCCCCAAGTTGCTTTTGGTCATGATGTTTCATCACAGCTATAGAAATCCTATCTAAGACATAAGCCTGCTACACTTTTTCTTGTTTTACAATTTATTACTTTATGTGAGTGTTCTGCCTGTGTGCATGCCTATGTACCACGTGCATGCCTGGTGCCCAGATACGACAAGAGGGCACTGGATTCCCTTGAACTGAAGTAACAGACAGTTGTGAGCCATCATGTGGGTGTTGGGAATAGAACCTGGGTCCTCTAGAAGAATAACCAGTGTTCTTAACCCCTGAGCCATCTCTCTGTCCCCTTATTAGACTTCAGTGGACACTCACATCAATCATCAATAATTATGAAGCTTAAATTTTTTAATTCAGATGTGTGTGTGTGTGTGTGTGCGTGTGTGTGTGTGTGTGTGCATGGACATGTGCGTACACATGCATAAATAAGAGGACAACTTGTGGAAGTCAGTTTACCATTTACCATAAAGGTCCCTGGGACTGAACTCAGGTCATCATGCTTAGCAGCAGGTACCTTTACCCTCTGAGCTATTTCACCATCCTGAAGTGCCTTTACTCAGAGTTATCTTGCCAGATATAAACTTTTCTTAAATCGGTGTGGCTGTCCTTATTCAAAACGCTTTAAATCATGTCTTATAGTTCATTTAAAAAATATTTTTGAATATTTGCATATACAAAATGAGTTTATCTTAAGGATGATATTCAAGCCTAAACAAAAAATTCATGTTTCAAATACCTTATAGCCCAAAAGTAATTTTATACAGTATTGCTAATAATACTGTACATATAANCAAGTTTCACAGTATGGGATTTTCTACTTGGAGTATCATGATGGTATAAAAAAAGTTTCTGTTTGAAGCACTGTGGATCTTCAGATACTCTACCTGCACTAAGACCCTAACATTCACTTCTGAGAAGAAATATGGCCTTACTATTTAGCCTCTAAGACCAAGAAGACACCTAAATAACTCAAATTTTCCTCTATGTTACAAGGAAATGGTAAAATGAGCACGCAGAAATAGCTCGAGTCACATACATGTCCTCTGGCTGTGGTAGGATACAAAGAGCAGACAGCAGCTTAGCTGCATCAATCATCATATTGGGAACAGCAGGATCCATGGCTCTGACCAGCAGTAGGATTCCTTCTTCTGTGTCCAACATGGTTTTGATTCCAAACTGTAAAACAGGAACAAAGGAGGCTTAACGACAACACACATGAACAAGGGCCTGTTTAGGACTTTTTATGAGTAGAATGTTATCTCCTCAAATACATGTAAGAATGTTAACCCCCTAGAATCCTAGATCGTAGCCTCTTGGGATATAGTCATCGAAGATAACATTCGCTAAATGACAATGAAACCACACTGGAGTAAAGCAGGTTCTTAATCCAGTATGCCTGGCCCTATATATAAGAGGGAAATCCACATCCCAGACACACACACATACAGAATATCACAAGAACATGAAGCAGCAATGAGAATAATGCATCTATAAACTAGTACCAGCAAACAACTAGAAAGCAGGAGAAACATGGAACACATTCTCCCTCCCAGCCTCAGAAAGAACCTGCCCTGCTGACGTGGGATCTTGGACTNCCATCCTTCAAAATTGAGGCAATGAATTTCTGTTGTTTAAGTCACCCGCTTTGTGGACTCTAGAAACTAGCATAGGAGTTGAGAAAATTTTCCCAGTAATAGCTGAACAGAGATGATTACAACAAAGTAATTTTCCTAATACATAAAATAAAATTTCATGTCTTCATAGATTAAAAGTCTTGGATTTTTATCAACCTCCCCCTATCCTAAGGAGTAGGTTAATTACAGCAAAATTAAATAGCAAAGAAAATAGGTTTCTACTCAAACAATAACTACGGGCTCCTAGAGTTTAAATGCAAAATGAATGAGAAAAAAAATCCTAAATTGGGAGTGGTGGTTTACACCTCTAATCCAAGCACTCAGGAGGTAGAGGCAGGGGGATCTCTGTGAGTCTGAAGCTAGCCTGGTCTACATAATGAGTTCCAGTACAGCCAGCNCTATATAGTAAGACTCTGTCTTAAAAAAAACAAAAAACAAAAAACAAAACAAAACACTAGAGTAGGAATGAATATTCTGGAAGAAATGGCATACTGGCACACACCTGTAATCCCAGCACTTGGGAGGTGGAAGCAGGAGCAACAAGAATTCAAACAAACTTAAGGGAAACTTGGACTTCTTGATATTGGGACAGATTTAATGTAGGAAATAAAGTAAACATCTCCAAACAATAACTGTAGATCCAACAACAAGATTAGTAAAAGAACGTCAAGTAGAAGAGCACTTAGCCTACTCTCTGAAACAGAAATCAGAACTAGGAAAAGAACTCCACGGAGGCTCATATACATGGCAGTAAAGTACAGTTACGGTATGGAAAGGAGAGTCAAAGCCTTGGACCTCAGTTTCCTCTTCTGGCAGACAGCTAACAAAGGAGAAATAATGAAGATCTAGATGGGGGCTGTGGTCAAAACAGGGAAAATCTCACCTTGTTGTTCATGAAGGCTTTCAAGCAGCGGATAATCTCATGCTGGTTCCGGCTGTCGTAGCTTCTGGACACAGAAAACACAATCAGCGAAGTCCCTTTATTTTATAATACATATTCTTTCCATATGATTGTTCAATCTTGCAAACAAGGACATTAGAAATGCCTTCAACTAGCAGCTCAGTAGAATCTAAATGACAGTTATGAATGCAGCCTGGAATGTTCACAGATGACAACATTATGCTGTGTGCCAAAAGGTAGTCCAGCCCTACATCACAAAGCACTGGACCCAAAAACACTAGCAAAGATAATCAACTGGCTAATACCCTTGCAATTTGAGAATTTAGTATTAAATTCTATTAGTATTAAATTAAATTAGTATTAAATTTAGTAATAAACCTGCNAATTTGGGGTTGGGTTGGGCATAACTCAATAGTACAATACTTGCCTAGCAAGTGTAAGGCCCTAAGTTTGAATCCCAACACTATTAAAAAGTGTGTTAAGTGTGCAAACAAAACTCCATCCCTTAACTCCCTTTAGGCAGCTAGGTACTAAATTCTATCAAGATACTATCCTATCTATTACTCCTTGCCTAATACTTGAAAGGCTTCATATCTGAGAAAGTACATACAGACCCAATCCCTGTACTGTTTGTCTCAGAAAAGATTCCAGAAGTATTAGGCACTTTGGATGGCAGCATAGCAGCCTAAAGTGGTTTCTGGCATACAAGAATNTATGCCAATCCTGAAGACTGCTGTAACACTAAACCCAAACTAATAAAGTATACTCCAAGAAAGACTCCAAGTGTAATATGGCCCAGACCAGATCACAGTACAGCTGAAGACGAAATCAGACCCTCTTTCCAGACAGAAAAAGAATTGGAAACTAATAATCTTTACTGGTACATATCTTCCTCCTTCTATACTCATCCTCTCATCTCCTCCACAATAAACCTCATTTTCATCCAACAGCATATTCCCCTAGTCCATGACTCTGAATTTAACTGTTGTTATTTCCCTTAATGCAAAGCCCACTTTGGACCTCAACCTAGAAAATATAAAGACCCAAAATTCCTTACCCTGAAGTCTCCTCTTTCTCATCATGGAGTCGTTTAAGAATGTCCAATAAGGAGGCTAGGCCCTCAGCACCAAATGTCTGCACCCAGCTGGAAGGAACAGATGAAAGACAATGTAGTATCACTTTAAATCAATAAAGGCTATTTGGCAAATCTATCCTGGAAACCCTTTACTCCCAATNCAGACCTTTCTCATACTTCTCTGCCTCCCTTGATTGTGAACTACAGCATGAGTTTCTAGTACTGTTACCTCAGAATTCTCACCTGACAGGGTTATTGTTGAGAGAGACTCGAAGGGACTCCAGGCAACTAAGCAGATGCACATCCCGCAAGCCTGACCTCAGATCCTGAATGTATATCATGGCAGACCTAGAGCTCTCTTTCTGGTTCATGCCCTGCAAAGAGGTACATAGCGAGGTCAGTAAACACTGAGCCCAGTCATAAGTTATGAGCTAATATCCATCAACACGGTTTAAAAAATACCAGAGCAGACACCCATTATACAAACTACCAAACTATGTGAGATGCATAAATACTTCATGAATTTAAGTACAAGTCAGGGAAAAAAATATAAAAAGGTGGCAACTCAAATAAGAGTAAGTCAAAAGTAGGCTGATCTAACAGGATTAAGCAGAACTGATAGAGACATAGAACATTTTATAAAATTAGCAGAATAAGCAGGTCCGAGGTAAGGCTGCAGCCTCCTGTGAGCACCTGCCCTAGAACTTACAGCGTTGGAAGTGTGCAAATACTGGGACACCATCTCCCTCTTGATGACAATGTCCTTCTCTCTCAGAGGCTGCTGTTTCTCCTCATTCAGGTTCATATCCACCTAGTAAAGGGAGGGAGCAGGGAGGCAGAGAGAAAAAAATAAAATTACTTTGTAAGTTTTTGTTTTTGTTTTTGAGACAGGGTCTCACACTGTAGCTCTTGCTGTCCTAGAATTCACTATGTAGAATTGTCTTAAACTCACAGAGATTCTCCCTGCCTGTTGTAAGTTTTTAGTGTTTAATATTTATTATACTTAGCAATGAGTTAAACACAGTAAATCATTAGGGAACAAATATGTTTTCTTGATTCNTAGAGGTTTAAGTTATGGTAACCAATAAAAATTCCTCAGGGATAAAATCTAATTCATTTCAGTACAGATCCCCACAGATACNATCCTTGGAATGATGCCTGCATGTTGGCATAAATGAGGGGTACACATACACTCTACCACTGAGCTATGCCTTTAAACCACCGGACACTTTAAAATATACACACTTCTGACAGTTCCCTAGAAACAATGGACTCGATACATTTGCTTTTGTATTACTGAGAGGAAACCATACATAACGTTTTCTGCATTAAAGGCAGACCCTCATCTCTCCAGTACTGCAGAACTGCTGCCATTAAAAAAAAAAAAATCTGCCCAAACTGAGGCCTAATCACTTACATTGGTTATTGCAGTGTCCACTCAAAGTGTCCCTGTTCTTACTAGAGACAGCAAAGTAAGTCACAACCATGCATAGCTCACAACTAAACCNACTTCAAATACAATCCTTAAAGGCCTTCTAATCAGTAAGTTGGCTTTAGCAATCTCTTTCCGAATGCCCCACTACACAGAGGACCTCAGGCAAATGCGGCCTTTGTATTCCTCAGTTTAGTCTTGTACAGAGCTCCCTGTAAACGTTTCCTCACTCCAGTTTCTCTGACGTGGCCCCAAAGTGGTCACCACACTACCACAGGGCGTGGTCCACTCACACTATACTTTTGTGGCTCGAGTACTGCCAAGCAGACACCCATTAACAAGACAGCCAGTAATCAGATATTCCCAAGTTTACCTCACAGACTGTAATCCTGTGGATTGGAATTTACATATTCAGTCACTATTTCCTGGGATTAATATTAAAACATTTCACATTATGCCTAGAATTNTTTACAGTAAACATCAACTTAGGAGACCATGCATTTAAAAACAACCACCACAGACAGACAAATGCCCATAAATGCATGCTGGGAGGGCGACATCACTAGGAAGGTGACTCACCAGCATCTGCTCAAAGAAGATGAGGACTTGCTCATCTGAGAAGTCTTGCAATGGCTGCGCAGTGGGGTCATCTCCATACGATGCAGAGGAGTTTCTGTGCGAAGAATTGGGCTTTTCCTTCTCCTTCTTAATCCTCATGCTGGTAAATCTCTCCAGCTAAGAAAGAGAAAGAAGCATTAGCAGTGATCCACATTCCTCACCTAACAAACCAAACACCAAATAGCCAACACTTTACCCTCTTACACCAGCTTAGTAGTTTTAGTTTATGCAGTCAAGGTTTCTATGACACAAAAAGAAAAAATCATTTTTCCTCAGATCTAACACAGCCTACTGATTTTATTCTCATCTGTAATAAAGTGTAAAAGACAGAAAATGCTACATTAAGGTTTCAAACCTCTCTAGGCTGATGAAGTAACACACACCTTTAATCCCAGCACTCAAGAGACAGAGCAGGTGGATCTCTGTTTGAGGACAGCCTGGTCTACAGAGTGAGCTCCAGGACAGCTAGAGCTACACAGAGAAAGACTGTCTCAAAACACAAACAAAAATTTAAAAGCTCTCTAAAAAGAAAACTGTTCTAAATTTCCCCTGCTATTTCTAAGCCTATTCAGCAGCACAGAGACAAAAGTATCTCATGTACAAATGTATCTCAATAAAGTTTCCTTTGTTTTTGTTTCCTTCTAGCTACCCAATAATAAATGTGGTCAGGGTTCATGAGGATCTTCCCTTCAAGAGGTATCTGTAACCACAGAGCTTAAGATAAATAAGCCATAGGGGATAAAGAAGCAGATGTCTACAAAAAAAAAAAAATCAAGAACTATTCCTTCCTCTTCCTTTTGTTCCATGGCACTTGAGATATGAAAATAGCCAGAGTTCAAAACATATCTTTTAAAAATCTTTGCATGACATCTACTCAGCAAAGAATATATTCTACTTTAGAGGTACATATGCTATTTCCCCGCTAAACAAACGCTAATGAACCATCCTCAAACCTTAAGTACAAATGCTCACAGTAAAAAGAGCCACTGAGGAGTGCAGCATTGGTGATATAAGGATGAGCAGAGCTGCCTCCTAAAAAAAGCCACCTAGTCAGGTATGGTAGCACATACCTNTAATCCCAGCATTCCAGAGGCTAAGGCTGAAAGTTCAGGCAGCCAGGGCCAGTATCAAGTTCAAGGCTAACATGAGTTTACATAATAAGGGACCCTGTCTGACGGGGGG
>LZPO01096788.1:272141-284219 GCA_001675575.1 Neotoma lepida
CCCCCCGTCTGCCGCGGCACCGGTATCCGCAGCCACCAGCCCGGAGCCGGTGAGGCGGCAAAGGGGGGAGGGGGAGGAAGCAAGGGATGAGCTCCGGGAGGGCGTCGGGGGCCCTGAGCCAGACGAGGACGCCCCTGGAACCGGGACCTGAGCCGGAGCCGGAGCCGGAGACAGAACCAAACCACCGGTACCGGGTGGGCCAGGTGGTCAGGGTGGGATGAACCGAAAAAGAAGGGACCCGGGAATGCAGGGAGGGGAGGGGGCTGCACGAGGCCTGGCTCAGGCCGGTGTAGAGGATGTATCAACACGGACTCAAGCGTGTTTTCTGGGCTCGCTCTCTGAGAATTTCGTCCCATCTTGTGCTGCAGTGTCCTTGGAAGGGACGGGGGCTCGCGATGAGCTGTAAAGGATAACTGTCTGGATGTCAGAAAAGTGGGACTGGGTCGCGGCAGAGGGCTTTCGTAGATGCCATCTGGCCTCCAGTCTGCGGCTGTCTTGGTCGACTAGCACCCTTAGTCCGGACAGCTCCTTGGTTCGGTGGGGGGGTGGGGCAGACCTCCTATTGCGGATCCTAAGATACCTTCTTACTCTGCGGGTACCCAGCTGCAGCCCACTAAACCCAGGAGGCGCCCTGGCCCGCGCTCGCCCCCCAGGGCCTCATGTCGGAACCACAGCCTGACCTGGAGCCGCCCCAACATGGGCTGTACATGCTCTTCCTGCTTGTGCTGGTCTTCTTCCTCATGGGCCTTGTAGGCTTCATGATCTGCCACGTGCTCAAGAAGAAAGGCTACCGCTGCCGCACGTCTAGGGGCTCAGAGCCTGATGATGCCCAGCTCCAGCCCCGTGAGTGAGGAGCCTAGAACCCTGATTAAGGCACCTTCCTCTCTTACCCTTCTCCCCAAACTTTTTTTCTGCCTCCCTGGCCAACAGACACAGCCCAAATCCTGATGAAGCCCAAAAGACAGCTTATGATCCTTTTTTGAGTCTGCATGTAAAGTGACACCACCCTGAAACTGAGGCTAGAGAAGGGGGTCCACTCATGGTAGCCCTGGGAGCCCATTTCTACTCCCACCTTTTCTAGCCTGATGCATGAAGGCATATAGGTAAAGGGATATGTCTTCAGTCATCACCCATGGGGCCATCAGGTCATATTCCCCCAAAGCTGACTCATTTCCCACTTCCTTGCCAACCTCTTTCATCCTTCAGCTGAAGACGATGACGTGAATGAGGACACAGTAGAGAGGATTGTTCGCTGCATCATCCAAAATGAAGGTGGGTATAGGCCAAAAGCTTGCTCCTTCCCAAACTGACTTTCTCTTGCCCTGACCTCCACCTCCGCTGACTCCGTCTCCCTCTCCCATCAGCCAATGCTGAGGCCTTGAAGGAGATGCTAGGGGACAGTGAAGGAGAAGGGACAGTACAGCTCTCCAGGTGAGCTGGAAACAAGGGCCAGCATGACTTATCTTGGAGTCCCCTCTCCTCCAATACAGTCTTCCCAAGTACCATGGAAGTTTAGGGGGTGGGGCGGGTAGATGAGGCTAGCTAACCTGTGGAAGAAGTTTTGTAGAAACCCTTTATCTCCCATCTAATACCATCCAGCCTAGCACCTCTGGTGGTAATTTGGTTAAGCATTGCTCTCTTTAGTAAACAGGGNGGAAAGGAAGGATACATGACCACTCATGTCTTAACATAGAATTTACTAAACACAAAAGGATGTGGGAACCTGGAGAAGGTGGGGTTTGGGGAGGATTAAAGAGCAGATTGGAAGAACAACAGGAAACAGCAGGAAGGGAAATGAAGCTATCATTTTGGCTCCCTCTCTTCCTGTGGTCCAGTGTGGATGCCACCTCCAGCCTGCAGGATGGAGCCCCTTCCCATCACCACACAGTGCATCTTGGCTCTGCAGCTCCTTGCATCCACTGTAGCCGCAACAAGAGGCCCCCACTTGTCCGTCAGGGTCGCTCTAAGGAAGGAAAAGGCCGCCCCAGGCCCGGAGAGACCACTGTATTCTCAGTGGGCAGGTGGGGATACAGTAGTCCAAGAAAAGGGAGGTTGAGTTGGTGCCCAATAATCCTGTCCCCCAAAGGTGGAGCCCAATTCTTTCCTCTGAACGACTAAGTAACAGCAGCAGGGGTCAAGCTGCACAAAGTGTCCCACAGTCTCAGAAGGCCTCCCTACCCCAGGCCAGAGAAGTTGCCATCAACCCCAGGGAGGGAGGTTTGGGTGACCTTTGAACTGTAGTCCTAAATTGCAACGCTCTCTTCCCACCCAGATTCCGAGTGACACACATCGAAAAGCGCTATGGCCTACATGAACATCGTGATGGTTCCCCTACAGACAGAAGCTGGGGTTCTGGTGGGGGGCAGGAACCAGGGGCCAGTCAGGTGGCTGGGGGAGGGCAGCCTAGGACAGGGACGGCTGCCATTGAGAGGCTGCTTCCTGAGCCACCACCCTCCCAGGCCATAGCCACCCATCCAGTACAGAATGGAGGACTCAAGGATGACAGCCTAGTCCCTAGTACACTTGAGGGAGCCCCTGCAACCTCTGCAGAACTGAACTTGGGCACTAGAGGAAGAGGCCCAAGCCTAGGGTTGCCTAGTCAAGAGGCAACCAAACCGGACACCTCAGGTCAGCAGGTATGAAGACATGGCCAGGGCTGCATTAGGCAGTGGTGGACACATCTTACTGTCCCTATCTCTGGGCAACACTGATGATCCACCCCGTTCCCACTGAACACTTCCCCTTCTCTCAGGAGTCTCTACCACCAGAAGCAGGGGGTATGTGAGGCGAGTCTCCCTGAGCTCAAGATCAGGTAATCTCATCCCTTGACCCTCTACCTAAACCACCCAAGCCCATCAACTCCTTGAACCCTTGGGGTGAACTATAAGCTTAGTGTGTGTTATAGATTCCTTGGCTGGTGGTGGGGAGTGGGAGTGGGCACAGAGGTCCTGCAGGAGTTAGATACACTCTCTGGAGAAGAGGTGGATCAGAGCTTGAATGGAAAGCAACACTGTTCCCCCTTCCTTTCTTAAGCCTCAGTCTTCACTGTGCTGATGGATTACCAGCAGGCATTGCCAGGGTATGGATAGCCATGAAGGCTCTCCCCTCCACTGGACAGCACTGCTCCTCAGTTGAGGGACCAGCTCTACTTCTATCCGGAGTTCCATGGTCCCAGGCTGAGGGACCTCAGGAGGAGCCCCTCCCAATTCCCAACCCCTCATTGTTTTCCTTTCCCTACCTGCCAACAGGTTGCCTGGCCTGCCTTCCCCAAAACCTCGCTCCACATGCAAGAGAGCGTGGCAGCTGGGACCAGGCCCTACCCTTGGTGGGNCCCTAAAGCAATAGCGCCGTAGGCTCCCTACCCTCTTGGCACAAGAGGCCCAGGCCCTGGCTTGGACTTCATGCCCTTTATTCACTGTCAATAAATCCGCTCAGACCATTACAGTTGCTTTGCATCCTGGCTTCAGCTCCTTCTGACTTCCAAGATCTGCTCCTCTGCTGGCTCCAGGCCTAATGACCCCGGCATTCAGGGTGGGGTTGGCCACAGAGGCAGGGTGAAGACAGAGATGAGCCAGAGCCATACAAGGCTTTAAGGAGTGGGTTCCAGCCCCAGTTATTTTGGGATGTTTTACCACCCTAGATATGGGGTGATGGCAAAAGGTCAAAGGGGTAGTTCCAGCCCAGAGATAACAGGAGGACAGTAGAGGAAAGGAAAGGGTTCAAATCCCAGGACTGGGAACAGGGTAAGTTTCTACCCCNNGAGGTGAGAGTGGACATGGGAGAAGATTGCAGCTTTTGCCTACGTCGTTCCAAATCATTGAGGGGGTGGTTTCTGTCAGCATGGAGATAGGAGCAGCAGCATCAGTAGGGGGCAGTGATCCCCTGGCCTTCAGGTGAGGGGATCTGGATGGCCAGGATCTGGACAGCCAGGATCCGGGGCTTTGGCTGGTGGAGGAGGTGGTGGACGCATCTGCAGGGGATATACATAATTAGTGCTCCAGAGTCCCTCTTGGGAATATACCTGTCCATTACCTCAGCCCAGCACACAAAACAGGACCTATAGGAATGACCCTTCTGTACAATCTTCTCCAAGACAGAGGCCCTTACCGGCCTGAGTCGAGGCACCATCATGTCCAGGGGTCCTGGGCAGTCTGGGACTTTGTCTAGAAATAGAAACCAAAAGTCAATTTTCAAGCATTGTTGGGCTCCATGCTGCATCTCCAGCACTAAGGATAGTGACACTTTATAAATACTTGTTGACTTAGCTAAAAATAAAAATATAAAATAAATCACCAGCCTGAGCTATAAAATCCATTAGTCCATCCATCCTCAAATACTTAATGTACCAAAGAAAGGAGATGGAGTACCCCTCAAAATAGCTATTGAGAGTATCATATCACACACACAGACAAGGAGAGAGAATGCCTAAGTCCTAACTTACTCTAGAGTCGGGAAGCCTGACTTGGAGAAGGAGGACATACTAGAACGTATTAGAAAAACTGAATATTTCATGGTGAAAACTAGGGGGCTGAGGACATAACTTAGGGGTAGATAACACTTGCCTAGCATAAACAAGATCCTAGTTTGATCCCCAGCACCCCCAATGGCTCAATGGTTAAGAGCACTGACTGCTCTTCCAGAGATCCTAAGTTCAATTTCCAGCACCTACATGGTGGCTCACAACTGTCTGTAACTCTCCTTCCAAGGGACAGGACATTCCATACACAGATATACATATAGGCAGGACACCAGTTCACAAAAAAGAAAAAAGAGACTGAGAGAGAGAGAAATTAATCCAAAGGTAAGTATTGTATTTCAGAGTTCAAGGACACTAAGAGGAAAAGGTACATTTCGGGAGAATGTAAGAATGCCATGAGAAAAGATAGCTAAGTTTTTAAATAATGATTTAAAACAGCCATGTTTCCTATATGCCAATCACAATGTTGTATACTCTTTTTTTTTTTTTCCTCTTCTTCTTCTTTTGGTTTTTCAAGACAGGGTTTCTCTGTCCTAGAACTCACTTTGTAGATCAGGCTGGCCTCAGACTCACAGAGATCCACCTGCCTCTGTCTCCTGAGTGCTGGGATTAAAGGCATACGCCACCACCACCCAGAAATGTTGTATACTCTTAACAGACATCTTGGTTAACTTTTTTTTCTTATGTTTACNAGTGTTTTGCTTGCATGTATGACATGTGTGACACATGCAAGCCTGGTGCTCACTGGGATCAGAAGAGAGTGTCAGATNCCTTGGGACTGGAGTTACTGATGGTTGTGAGCTCCCATGTGAGTGCTGGGAATCAAACCTGGGTCCTCTGCAAGAGCAACAAGTGCTCTTAACCACTGAGCCATCTCTCCAGCCCCTGNTAACAATTCAATAAAGCAGTGCCTTTCCCTTCACTTTATAAAGACTGTAAACCAAGCTAGGCTGGTGACTCATACTTCTAATCTCAACACATGGGGGAGGCTGGGGCAGGAGGAGTGCTAGTTCAAGGCTAGCCCTATCTCCAAAGACTAAAGCATAACAACAGAAAACCTAGACCAAGGACCAGACAGGTTAAGCCTTCTATCTCAAGTCATACAATAGAAAGGGACAGAGGAGTCTGAACTTGGCTCCAAATCCACACTCTCCTCCCCATCAATATGTCTCGGACCTTATTGCAAGGTACACCCAGGGCACACAGGAGCAGGTAAGGCAGAGTCCAAACTTCTTCCTGGCTGCTACTTAGGCTCCAAGGCTCCAATTCTCTCTACTTACCCCCAGGCAGAGCAGGTGCAGCGGATCCTTCCAAGGCACAGGTGGGTGGAGGAGGGGAAAAACTGGGAGGAGACGGGGATGGCANCGTCTAGAGATAGGGCAGACATACAGTCATTCCTGAGGGTCTGTGGGAAGGCTTAACCAGNATTTCCTCTCACCCCACTCAGTTTCTCTCCCATTTCTTCTCAAAATACCTACAGCAGCCAAATGAGGGTTGTAACTGATACATATTTCAACAGCCAATATGTACTGAATAGTTATTATGCACCAGGTATTCTGCTAACACTGCACATAAACAAATTTATTCAACCTTCACCACCACCCTGTGAGCTATGTATTTTGATGGCTACTATAGCAGAAGTGAGTNAGACTCAGATTGAGCCATCTGTCAGAATCATGGTCACTTAGTAGCAGAGTACTAGCTGGAACAGGGGTGTTCTGACTTTCCTATATGATCCCTGTTGTGTCATGACGGGGCACCACAAATTCAAACACTTCTTGTGTACCACGGGGCTATGGAGTTTACCTCTATCATCTCTAGTCATGACAGTGAATCTGCTAAGANAGCTCTTGTTCTTTCTATTTTACACATGAAGAAGGCAGCTTAGAGAAGTTAAGTAACCACCCAATGTCATGCTATAGCAATTTGTACTCAGGCCTATCTGGCCCTAAAGTTCCCGAACTCCTATGAAGGGTGCCTTGGTTTCTCTGTTCTCTTCCCAGCCAAAGCACATAGGGAGGCCTAAAGAGGCGAACCTGGGGAGGAAACAGGGCTTTAAGATCAATACAGAGCATTGTTGGGGTGAAAGGGTCAACCCAGAGGTACTTAGGAACTGAGGGAGAATGAAGTTTCACCTGTTCAGGGTCAGAGAATTCAGGTGGTCCTGGGGGGCCAAGCAGTTCCTCTACCAGTAGGGATGGGAAGACTCCAACATGGCCCCCAAATTCTCCCCTCCAGAAGCCATCATCCACGCCATCTTGAGCCCTGGGCAGCAGGCGNATGAGTGCCCCTTCCGGAAAGCTTAGCTCCTCTTCACTCTGTCCAGTGTAGCTGTACAGCGCACGGGCCAGGAATGCTACAGGAGCCCAGGAGAGAAGACGAAATAAGGTGGTGGGGTGTTGTGCCACGCCACTCCACAACCATCCAGTAAGCTGCATCTATATCCATGGTCCCTGAATCCATAACTTTCTTTTCTTACCTGTGGGCTCTGCTCCTGAGGGATTGTTGCTGCCACGGCTGCTCTCAGGAAGGGAGAGATCCGGGAAGTTGAGATATCGCTCAGGGACAAAGCCTGCTTCGCCATGCTGGTTCCGAGCCTGCTCANCCAGCAATGTGAACAGGTATCAGACTTGCTCAGCAGTCCCTGACCTTGGCTCTTTGCCACTCAAGTTTCTGGCATTACCTGGATGAGTCCTTGGGAGCCACACACAAGTCCTCCCACTGCCCCCAGCCCAGGGNCCCATACTCACCTTTACCCACTCATCAGCATCTCCTTCCTCTATGACCTCCAGCCACTCACCCTCTGTGATAGTCAGCTCATCCTCACGCCCTGCCTAAGCCCCACAAGGAAGGAGTCAAGATTTGCCCTGCCCCCACCCCTGTTGCCCACCTAAGTTTCCATACCCATTCACACCTGGTAGCCAAACACCACATGTGCAGGGCAGGGGAGGGATCTGGTAGCCAGGGCTGGAGGGGCAGGCTCTTCAAAGAGCTCCCCAGCCTCCTCACATTCATCAAAGTCAGAAAGCTCGGCATCCTCAGCCTGGAGAGGGGNAGAGGACAGACTCTGTCTCAAGTACTGCATGGATCTCCCACACCCCTCTCTTATCTCTAAGGGACACTGGGAATCCTCCTTCAACATGGTACCCCTCAACCAATCACCATATCCCACAACCAAAACCACCATAGGCCAGGATGATACTAAATAATAGCAATTACAACAATTAGGTGCTTAATACAAAGTATCTCATATATATATACTACTTCATTTAAGCTTCAGTATAACCCAGAGTTATTTTGTGTAACTGTATCAACTTCACTTTACTTCTGAAGAAATGAAGGCTCACAAAAGTTAAGCCATTTGCCAAGGTCACACAGCTATTAAGTAGAGGGGCTGGCACTCAANTAACTTACAGACTGCTCCTAGAACCATGGTTTGTTTGTTTGGTTGGTTGGTTTTTGGTTTTTTCAAGACAGGGTAGCCCCAGCTGACCTAGAACTCACTCTGTAGATCAGGCTGGCCTCAAACTCACACTGATCCACCTGCCTCTGCCTCCCGAGTGTTGGTATTAAAGACATGCACCACCACAGCCCAGCAGAACCATGGTTCTTAATCACCATATCAGACGTTTATTGAGGATTCTCCACACCAGAAACTATGCAATATCATTTAAGCCTCATGGTAACCCTCTGAATTAGATAGTGTGATTCCCATTTTAGAGACTCTGCCTTCTAACAAGGAATTTTAGCCTCCCAGGTATGCATGGTTAGGGACAAGGAAGAACTCACCATAGGAGAGAGGTCCCTCTGGGACAGCCGAGCCTCACTAAGCCGTCTCTCCTGCTCCACTTCATCCTGGGCTTGGGTCATGGCTGGTTTCAGCCAGCGCTGCACATCTAGGCCAGCCTCCTGTAGCAGGGCCAGCCGCGCAGCCCCTTTCACCTGGCTCACCTGGTGTGAGGAGGAAGAGGTAACATCCTGGCTAGTTGTGTCTACCCTCTGCTGCCCTCTTTTTCTCCACCATAGTGGAGGTAGGTTGCCTGGGGAGGCAGGACTTCAGCAGCTCTCGGACCAGGGCTATGGTTCACCTGTGCCCGTTGGATGTTCTCCCTCACTTCCTGGAGCCGCTGTTCTAGGCCTGGAGCTTCTCGCTCCGGAGCCTGCTGACGCCTCTGCTCCAGTCGCTGCAGGACCTGGTGAGGATGGCAGAGGTGGGTGGAGATGCTGGGGGCCATAGCTTACTCTGAGCCCGGTACTTTGCTGGTTGCATCACTTGCATTGTGTCATCTACCTTTCCTATGAGGTAGGTATTATTATTGGCTCTATTTTAGTGATGAGGAAACCAAAGTCCAGAGAGATGAAGTCATTCCTTACNCAGGGTTAGAGAACTCACAAGCCACAGGAGAGAANACAAACCCCAAGTCTGTCTAGTTCCNAAAGCTGTGCTGAATCATACCGTTGTGTTGAAATTCCTCACCCTCCCTTCCTGACTGCATCACTGTTCCCCATCTCTCACTTTTCTTGCCCACCCCCAATACCTGCACCCCCACCTCACCCGATGCCCATGATGCTGGATCTTGTAGTCCCGGGCAGCCCTGCTCGTCCAGCGCTGAACCTCTTTCTCCAGGGCACTCTCTCCAGACATGCCTCCTGCTCCCCGTTCCAGGGCACACACCTGAAGAAGACAAGGATTACTTGAGAAAACAAAACAACAACAAAGAAACCAATTCTATCCTTCCCACCAGTTCCTTCTCCTTCTTCATCTTTTTAAAATTCTTTTTTAGATTTTATTAATTTTGTGTGTGTGAATGTTTTGCCTGCACGTATGTTTGTCTGCACATTACATTCGTGCCTGGAGGAGGTGGTGAGTCTCCAAGTNCATGCTGGGAATCAAACCCAGGTNCNTTGCAAGAACAAGTACTCTTAACCACTGAGCCAACTCTTTAGCCCCTTCCTTCCGCATCTTGACCTCCAGTGTCAGGGACAAAGAGGATNGAGTGAATGCCTTTGCCTGTGGACACAAGTNCGTGCTCATGTAGACACAGGCCCAGGAATGGAATCAGAGTTGAGTGACAGAGNTAGAATGAAGAGAACAGGGACTGAACCGAGGTGTGTTTGTGTTCAGATGGAGGTGAATGGGATTCTGAAACCCCCTGTCCAAGGCTGCACAGTCACCAGATCAATACTCGGACAAGGACAGTAAGACAAAGGGTCTAAAGCATACTTACGTTTCCACAAGCAGCGTAGTCTCACCTGATCAGTCCCTGCTGGTTGGAACTGCTGAGGTGGGGTGGGGGAAAAGACCCCAGGCTCCTGAAGAAACAGCTTCACATCTTGTTCCCAGTTTACCTAGGGTTGGATAATGCTCAGTCACTCACTTGCCACCCACCCAANCCTGTCCCCAGATCTTCCTGGAAGGAAGAAAGGTGNCAGCTGCATTGGGTNGGGGAGGGGCTGTGTTTGAAGAAAAGAACATAAAGCATCACTAGGGAACACACANCTCCAGCATTCACCTGAGAAGTTGCCTGCCCTCCATGGCGGGCATGTTCCAGGACCATCTCTGCAGCTTCCAANTCTGTGTGGCTTAATAAAGTGAGGGGGTCCCTCAAGTATTCTGACAGCTCACTTACCAGGACCTGGAGAGAAAGAACCCCAAGGTACCATAATACAACCATTCTCCTAGGCCTCTAGTGCAGATTACCCATCCAAGGATGGGGCATGGACATGAGGGATCAGAGGAGACAAGGAATAAGATATTACTGTTTCTAATTATAGTCCATCACGTGTAAACCCCTTCACAGTTTAAGAACTTCCACATCCATTCCCTTTGAACTCATTAGTGTTATGATGTGGGTAAACTGGGATTAACTCTGATGAGGAATGTGGAGTCAGATGACTTGTATGACACAGCCATCNAGAGAAGCAGAAGCAGAATCCACATGTGCATCCTCTATTCACTCTAGGCACTAGCGCTGGCCAGCNTGGGAAGAAGTAGAAAANGGATGGTGTCTGCATTCACTGAGGGCAAGAGTAATCTGGACGAGTACTGGCCTTGAGCAGGGCTGGCAGTTCCTCTTGGTAGTAGTGGGCAAGGTGAGCATTGGTGGCCACCAAGTTTAGCAGGTACTCATTGCGGGCTGCTCTCAGCTGCTGGGAATACTGGGCTGACTGGGCAGACAGCTGCGAAATGGGAATACGAGTCAACAGGGAACCCTAAACCCTGGGAGTCCTTCCAAGGTTTATGTCTCAAACCCAGAACCAGAATGGATCTCACATTATTGTTTACTACATGCCTGGCACTACATTAAAACCTTNACATAGGCCNGGCGGTGGTGGCGCACGCCTTTAATCCCAGCACTCGGGAGGCAGAGGCAGGNNGATCTCTGTGAGTTCGAGGCCAGCCTGGGNTACCGAGTGAGTTCCAGGACAGCCAAGGCTACACAGAGAAACCCTGTCTCAAAAGACTGAAAAAAAAAAAAACTTCACCTAGAACACTGGCTTAAAAACCCTCTCATGGCTTGTGTACATACCTAAAAACATAAACTGTGCCTTGCTGTAGTTTACCAGATCTCACATGAACTGCCCCTGAAACCTCTCTGACCTTTTTCATATGCAGGTGTCTTTGCCCAAGTGACTCTCTCCTCAGCTTTTGCACACACCAGTCCCTCTCCTCAGAATGTTCTTCCCCCAGATCTTAGCATGGCCGCCTCCTGGACACTCAGGTCTCCAGTTCAGTGAGGTCTCCCTCCTAAACCGCACCCAACTGTTACTCTTTACCACAGCACTTTTATTTGCATCTTTGTCTGATTATTCACACACTCTCATCTCAACCAGGCTGTGAGGCAGAACTCCATGAGTCCTGTTCTCACTGTCTCCCCAGGCGTGGAATATTGCCTAGCATGTAGAGGCACTCAAAAAGCATATATAGGAACAAAAAGAAAGGTATTGTTTCTACTACACAGATGAAGAAAATAAGGGTCAGAGAAACCAAGGAGCCACAGTACTGAGTGCTTACTACATGCCTGGTAAGGAACCACTAGGAAATTTGGAAGCCTAGGATCAATTCACTCTTACTTTGATGCCACTGGACCCCAAACCACTATGCTATATGTATGCCTTTATCCCGCAAACCTTAGTACTCAGTTTCTGGAGGCTGGCCCGAGAGTGGAAGAGCCCATGGTCATTTCTGTTCAGTCTGTGCAGGCAAAAAATAGTCAAGAGTCAGGCACAGCTTTGAAATTTTGATTCCACCCCATACTCCTTGCATTACACTTGGTGCATCCTACTTGGTCATCCAAGAGCCNACCTGGCCTGGACATCAGCTGCCTTCTCCTGTGCCAAGGCCCATACACGTTCTCGCTGCCCATAAAGCTTCCGACTTCGGCTCAGTTCCCGGACAGACTGTAGCACCTCAGCCTGTGCCCGCTGGAGACTCTCTGTCCCCTAGTGGCAAAGATACACAGAATCCTGACCCAAACCATGTCTAGTCCTGAGCTGGAGGTTCCTTTACCACATCCACTGAGACATACCTTCCTAAGCACCTGCTCCTTGGCACTCCTCCCAGTGCCCCCTGCTAGGTCACGGTATCTGTCAGAGGCCTG